>JANEYF010003319.1:0-324829 GCA_029963845.1 Rhamnusium bicolor | reverse complement strand
CCTATAGCCATCCCGTACAGGACATTTTGACGACAAACGAATTTTGGAATCCTAAAAGAGTAAACAATGATTTAAAATAGGTTTTAGCTTTTAACCTTCTAGTGCAAACAGAAATCGTTTCTAGAAGACTTTAAAGCTGCAGTGGACTCTATGTTGTTAGTAAGATTTTTAAGGATATATGACAATAGTTTATTCATGGGGAAATATTTCTTAAAAAAAATGTTTTCTTAACTGCTTCTCAAGTCACCGAAGTAACTCCCAGAAAATCCTAGGATTTTGTGTTGAGTAAAGAGAGACGAGGCCCTACAGTTTATTGTGGAGTCCGAACCACATGTAGGGCATCGATAGGTCACTCCCATCTTAATCCGAAGCAAATTACAAATAAATTTTGTTGCTCCGGGATGAACTCGAACCATCGATAATCGGTACCAAGTATATAGCTGTAAGCGCTTTACCCACTCGACTACTATACCAAACTACAATATTTAGGCAATCCAAAAGACAAAACTGAAACAAATGAAAGGTACGGGACATACGAAATTAGCTGTGAGGACTGTAAACAAAAGTATGTTGGACAAACTAGACGATCAATTCAAACTAGATTTAAGGAGGAAAAGTCGGCTAATATGAATTTTATGCAGTATTTTGGGTAAACAATCAATTATAAAACACATTTAGTTATCTTGGTATTTTACAAAAGGATATAAATCAATTTTGACTTATTTTTATATTAAAAGTAATTTTAATTTAAAATATGTCGATGTGTTTCATTTGGAAAATAAATGATGTTAATGGCAATTTAGTTAACATATCTGTAGAGCTGGCAGAAATGTGCGGCGGTGCATAGGCGTACGCATCATAATAATCGTAATAAAAGAAATTAATTAGTAACAAAGGCAATAAATTGTTACAATTTATAACACTGTATGCACAACTTACGCTCTTAACAAGCTTAATGAACTAGCTTGGTTATCACAAACTGGAGAAGATCTGCAAAAACTTTGCACCATCAGGTATGTTTCTATGGTTGTCTCCGTGAGTGATGTTCGCTGTGATGAAAAAATATGCTTATATTTTGAGAACTACCGTTCGACATCTATTGATATAATACAGGCATACTTAAAATAGTTTTTGAACGCATTTATCGGATCTAGAGATGCACCGTCAGTACCATCAGAAATTTGTCTTAATCTGGTAAAACCGATGTTTTGCTCTAACATACGTGCAAACTTTTCTCTAACGCGCTCACTTTTGCATCATATAATCTTGTAAATAGTTTTTAAAGCTGTTTCAACGGAAATATCTTCGATTTTGTCTTGCTTTCCTTAATAGCTGCAGCCTCGTCAGGATTGAATTGTTGTATCACAACTTTCATCTGTTGTAAATATTTAGCATAATAAAAAGCTGCCGTCAACCATGTTCCCTAACCTGTAAGAATCGGCCGTGGTGGTTCTAGAATATCGGGACACTTGCTGTGAAATGCGCGAAGACGTTTAGGAGATTTAAGAAACACTTTTTTTGTACTTGCTATTAATGCATCTACCTCTGGAAAACTTGTCGAATAGTTTCTGCCACAAGATGTAAAGCATGCACTTTACACGTAACATGTACCAACCTACAACCATGTTCTTGAAGAAAACCGCCTACCAACCGCTTTGTCGCAGCACCATCGGTCACAAATATCAACACTTGACTTATTGACAGATAAAATTTTTCTAACGTCTCCAGCATCACCCGCATATTTGTTTACCAGTACACTCAGTCTCTTGCTACCTAGTAACTGTGGAATCGGTCTAAGAGGGTCCAGTACACGTACTATAACATTTACAATAGAATTTTTTTTACAATCTGTCGTCTCGTCAACACATAATCACAGCCGAATCTTACACGTTGGGGAACATGGCTGAGGGCAGCTTTTTATTATGCTGAATATTTACAACAAATAAAAGCTGTGATACCACAATTCAGTCCTGACGAGTCCGCAACTATTAAGGAAAGTCAGATAAAATTCGAAGATATTTCGGTTGAAACAGCTTTAAAAACTATTCACAAGAACCATAAAAAATTACATGACGCCATGAAAATCTTACAAAACAGTGTGTTCTCGTTAGTGGAGTCACCGTAAATAGTGGACGAAGTAAATCGACTGCTACACGCTGTTGGTGACGCAAACAATGAGCGTGTTAAAGAAAAGGTCGCACGTGTGTTAAAGCAAGACACCGGTTTTATCAGATTAAGAGAAATTTATGATGGTACTGATGGTGCATCTCCAGATCCGTTAAATGCGTTTAAAAACTATTTTAAGTATGCCTGTATTACATCAATTGATGTCCAACGGTCGTTCTCAAAATATAAGCATATTTTTTTCACCAAAGCGAACATCATTCACGGAGACAACCATAGAAACATACCTAATGCTGCAAAGTTTTTACAGATCCTCTCCAGTTTGTGATAACCAAGCTAGTTAAGAGGGTAAGTTATGCATACATTGTTACAAATTTTAATAGTTTATTGCTTTTGTTACTAAATTAATTTCTTTTAAAGCTTATTATGATGCGTACGCCTATGTTCCGCCGCATGACTTGCCAGCTTTACATATCTGATGAAACGGCGTTTTAAAGATACGATAGGTCTGTTAGGTCTGTGCCTTGGGAGCTGCGATAGTTTGTAAGCCGCTGTGAGTTAAATCCTTTTACCCTAGAAATAATATAAAGGATTAACGCCAGTCCCCAAAAAAGAAAACAAACAACTGCAGACATCGAAGTTTGGAACAATGATTTAAGGATAAGTGGAAAATACAGCGCATAGTACTCATGTTGCCCCCACATCTCGAGGGACCAAGCTGAGGTCTGGAGGAAGATCTGGCTAGTTAATATTATTAGCCCACAGTTACCACTTTATACTAGAAATTAAATGTAACACCTAAATATAGTTTAATACATGCAGCCTATAATTTAATGTCTCTAACACCGAATTTAAACACAAACTGTAAACCCATAATTTCGTTGCTGCCTTTCGTGCATGGTCTTAAAAATGTATTGTAAAGGCTAGAGAAATTATAGAAAATATAATAAAAGGCTTTACACTTGCCCAATTAAATGGGAATATTAAAAATTGGCGACTCACAAGCTAAATTAGTTTTGTTTACGGGTACCTAATGCTAGTTTATTTGTATGTATATACATATTTTATTTATATTTATTTTCCCAGGAGTCTTATGTATGTAAATCAGTGCTTGACAATTTGCATGTCTATGTATAAATATATATTGTAAGTTTCATCAGAATTATCTGTCACACAACTATTATTACATTACGAGGCTATACCCTAATTGGCGGTCATTGAAAAAAATAATTAAAACTTAAAAACTATGCTGTGGCGCTTTTTTGTGTTAATGTGATTCGCGTCATTTTTTATTTCCTCATTACCACCCAAGGCAAAAATTACTACATTATCATGTCATTTAAACATCACAAAATTCTCTCTTAGCTATTTTGTTTTATTATGTGGTGTTGTCACAGTAAGGAACTCTAACATGTAAAAATTATATCTTTATGAAAGTGTATTGCAGCAATGAAAAGAAATATAATTAATACACACCAAGTTAGTCATATAAGCTGTACTGTATAGCTCTAATATGACTCGATGGTAACACATTGTTGTTTAAACGTTTATATAACGTTAATGAACGTTTGCGTAACGTTAATTAACGTTATATAAACGTTTAAACAACAATGTGTTCCCATTGGGAACAAACAGGTACGTAAATCCGTTCGTTGTACCTCGTTGTCCGCTTTATCCCATTGTGCTAGTTCCTCGTTGGAAATTAAAATTGAAAATATAGACATTATTTTCTACACGATATGTACTTTGTCAATGATAATCTTAACAGTTCTTTCAAATACTGAGTGTGGTCAAAATTGCATCGAAACATAGAGTACACCATTCAATTATAATAATAATTATCTAAAAACTTGAACACATAGTTTTATTAGTAAAAGTGTGTATGTTCGCATTTTTCTCTCCATCCATAATTTTGTGTATCGAAAATTAAATATGCACCGCGAATCACTGCTAGGAGTTGAGGTAAAAGAATCTTAGACAGTTGTCGCACCTTAGCTTCATCTTTGATTATCTGTTACTAAAACACGACAGATACAAATTATTTAGATCTACAAAATACACTATGTGACATTCAAACTGCAACACCCGGTAATACATGAATAATTTAGCTGGAAAATCTCGTTAATTTTTGACGACAGGCGAGCACCGTGCATTTGCTGTAAAAACATTTTACAAAAATAATAACAGTTATGTAATTAATTACACGGCGTATCTTCCGTAATCCTTTCAATATTAACCATAATAATGTGGCGTCATGAGCTCACGCGATTAAAACATGAGTGAAGAAAATTGAGGAAACGGGTTCGGCGCTTAAAAAGGAAGCCTCCTAGGAGAGAAAATCTTATTCGAGCACCAGTAACAATCCCGGCGATCAGGGACGGTATGGTAAAGGAGTCCATGTTGCGCACGCCGTCATGAAGTTTCATGGGGGGTTTCAAATTTGCGAAGTTTTACGTAAGGATTTTCGCACTCATAAAACATCCAAATTTTGCAAGAGTTAAAAGAAGGTGATTTAGTAAACCGTTTAAATTTTTCTCGTGCGTTGTATAGACAACGACGAACATTTTATTAATACACTGGCGGACAAAAAAATTTTTTGTGTAACATGTACCTGAATAGAATATCACACTGGAATAAAGCCTTCTGATTACAGAAATGACAAGCAAAAAGTCGTAACACGTAACGTTTTCTTGTTACATTAATAGAGCATTATGGGCAGGAATAACATTATTATTAATTTTACTAATATATTTATTGCTATAGATCAATGATGTATATGACATATATTAGGCTTACATAGATATATCTACAGATAGAGATAACTTTTGAAAAACATATGCTCAGTTTATTTTTTCTTTTATGGGAGGTCAAATCGTCTCGCTTTAAGGACCAACAGTAATCACCCATCGTGGCTGGATCCTATCGTCCTTGATAACGAATTTTTATTGTCCTGATATATTGATGAAATCTCTTTCATTGCTTGTCGCTTGCCGCACCCAAATTTTCAGGAAAAAAATTTAAATGAGTATGAAGAAAGTGAATTTTTTAAGACGCACGGCAACCAAGCGTTTGGTACGAATCTAAAAATTCGTTTACTAGTTGCTTGTAGTTCTCATCCTTCTTGTTTCCTAAAATCTGCATTATCAAGCAATTTTCTAATTTGAGGACCAATGAAAATGCATTCTTTAAGTTTGACGTCACTTAATTGGGGAAAAACTTCTCATAAGTATTTAAATCTTTCGCCCTCTCTATTCATAGCCTTCACAAATTTTTTTATTGGCCCTAGGAACTAGGAACTGGTTCAAATTCTTTCGTTTCCGGCTAAATTCATTCCACATAATGTTCTTTTACTGCACGACTATCCCACAAACAAAGAAAACAACAATATTTTGTAAAGCCCCCTTGAAGCTCTACTAAAATGGCTATTTCTTTTAAATCCCCACATATTTGCCATTTGTATTTGTTGTAATTATTTTATTTAAAATGGTGCTCATAACGTTCATAATCCCCTTTCATTGTTACTGAATGGGCAGTTTGTATAGATGGTTTTAAATTTCTATTATGTAGTAATACAGCTTTTAAACTGTATTTGGAGGAATGTATGAATAAACGCCACGCAGAAGTGGAATGTTCGATATTAAGTTCCTGCATTAAGCCATCAATATCAATACACACGTATTGTGAATTTTTCATATTATAAATGCGGAAAATGTTGCATTTCTTTTTTCTAAAAGTCGTAATCTTTGTTTCTTAAGCCAGAAGTTCTACTCCTTAACTCGGGAACCAAGAAGTTCTGCTTGTTATTTTGACAACTCCAAGTCACGTACCAAGTCATTCAATTCATTTTGAGCAATTAAGCGTGGGTCACTAAAACTTTCTGGAATATACAAAGCGTCGGCATGCTGGTCTGAAGAGTCGTTACTAGTTCCATTACCTCCCAAAACAATGTTTTGCCCATCTAAAGGCGCAGCTGGCACTGGTAAGTCTGATGCATTGTGAGGAACAGGTCTTAGGGCTTATGGCAAATTCGGATACTTGATTTTTTGTTTTTCTTTTTTGGAACATTTCTCAGTTCTTGTTACACAAAAATAGCAATCATCGAAATGGTTGGTGGGTTCTCGTCATACCATTGGAACCGCAGAAGGCATGCTTTTTCTTTTCCCTTTCATACACTGTACTAGTTACACGCTACAACTCACACAACAAACGTGGGGAGCCCATTGCTTGTCTTGATCTCCGACTAAAATTCCAATATATAGAAAATACGCTTTTTTCACATTTTCAGACAATGGCCTCGCTTTGGCTTCACAAGGAATTCTCCGCAAATGTAACAAAACTTGTCAGGGGTTTTGCAACTTCGGCGCGTTTGACTGGACATTTTTGTCGTACCAGAGTTATGTAGACAAACGAAAACACTTTCTAACAGAGACAATTGGGCACTTGGAGGGTCAAAACAAGACTGACACTGAAAATATCCCCCTTTACTTTAACTTGCTCTTCTAAAATTGCCGACCCATAATAAAATTTATTACCTGCGTCGATTACCGGTCCCACCAATGGCCCTTCAACGCTTACGACAAGAGGTTCAGATAGCTTGGGACACAGTACCTCAAGAATACATCGACCACCTAATTCGAAGCATGACTCGCAGATGTAGATATCGTTGTCTAATCATAATGATATTCTAAGAATCCGATACCTTTTCACGACTAATTGTTTCGCAAATAATAATAATAGTTTGTAAAACTATTTTAACAATTACTAGGTGCTGCATTTTCTTATGTCACATGGTATACATATTCAATTAAAAGTACCCTGCAAGTATCTTAATTACTTTAATTATATCTTAAGATATTTTTTTACAATCTTACACAATTCAAAGTATATGAGCTAGTTTTTATATTTACATATGATCATTAATAAATCTAATCACAATGTATATCCCTGTAGGTTGAAATTAGTAATCCGAGACAGCTTTAAATAACCCTACGAAATGCTACGGATATTACCCTGGTTTTATTATAGGTACTCTGTATTGTAAATTAATTTGAAATGTTTCATTTTGTTTAATAGAAAAGTTAATCGAATAGTTTTCAATATTTTTTTTTTGTTTGTTTATTTAACATCAGAACACAAGACCATGAATATAATAAAATAAACATCAAATGTGCCCGTAAACATCATAAAATTAATTAATTAATTAACACTATTAACATGAAATTCTGATATTTTCATGAATATGTATAAATATGTATAATACCTCTCAATGGGAAAATATTAATATTAAATTGTATGCATTTTATTCACAAACGTCAAAAACGTATACGGTTAATGTCCATGAAATTAGTTAAGCAATGAAAAATATATATTAATATTAAAATTATACAAACATTAAATAAACATCTTACTGTGACTTATATCCACTTCAACTCTAATCGTGTGATGTAGTGTAGCTATTCTAAAGCAATGTTATGTGCTTATCGATGTTAAACCATCTGACCTTTATTGCAGACCGGTTTTGGACGCAGGAAAAAGAAAAAAGAAGTAAGATTTCTCCAATAAAAATGCTCAAACAGAGTTGCTTTTTAGCTGACTAATGCCTCTGACGATTTTTCCAAATTTCCTTGGGAAACGCCATAACTATATATGGCAAAAATCATACAACTATTTTCTTGCGTTTCCTTCGTCTTTTTCTTTCCTATATCGTCAGTAGCATCTTAAATTAATGCTTACTTTTGTTACTGCTTGACTAGACCATTTAATGCATTGATTGTTATTACAGGCATTGCTTTACACTCTGTATACTAAATAGAACACACACTCTAGCTGTAATAACTATTTTCAGTTAAACTCCTTTATTATTATACTGAAAATTTTAACTGTAATCTATTTATGAACTACTTGTTTACATCAACGACTGACAATGCACCAGGAATTATTGAATACATACTGGGAGTGTATAGCAAACAATGCAAAGCAAATTTTCTATTTCTAAAATTAAAATTACTCGAAGATTGAGTAATTCAATTAAAATAAACAAAAACCATAATAATCAGCTTACTGTTTCATGCCCACTTCACCCAACAGGTTTTCTCCACAGCAAATACATCCATTTAATCTGTTAAAGAAAAAAAATTTCGTTTAATTTACGTAAAACAGGTATGGCTTAAAAAATAATAAAAGGAGTAATCGATTAATTTATTGATAGAGAAATGCAGATGAAAAAAATGTAAATAATTTTTATCTTTTAGGTAAATTTATCTGTCAGCCAGGTATCAAACACTTTATCTAAAACTGGAGAAATTAGCCTTTTTTTATTGAACTAGTTCGGTCGAAAGATGCGACGCACTGCGAGAAAATCAAACCGGACACAACACCGATAGAGCTCATTATTCACACAGTCCGTTTTGTTACGGACCGGTAAACTAACGGATCTGAAGAATTGAAAGCAATAGCTTACACATAATCTGGTAAATTTAACGTAATCGGATTTGGGAACGCCTTTACGTTTTTCCTCCATCCAGTGTGACTTTTAAAGCTGTTGCTTTTAGTTCGATTGCTCGTTCGTTGCGACATGAAGCAATTGATAAATTTGTATTTGTTACATCACCGCTAAAAATTAAAGAAGTGGTAGAAGATTTTTGGATACATCCATTAATTGCACGAGGATACGAACTGGATGCATTTGGAACACTACATCTCAAATTACATCCAATTTTACACAAATTTGCTCACCAAAGCTAGAAAAGATGTGCTTCAAGTGGCATTAATAAAACGATTCAATATGTAGACGCACCATCTAGATCTACAACGTGTCTGCACACGTATATTCATATTAATTGTTTTCTAAGAAACGATACGTTCATTTTGTCGGTCCGATAACCGGATTTGTAGAAGTGAATCCGTTGAAGCAACGGACCGGTTTTTTTCAACGGACGTCGATAATGTGAACAGGTGGATAGAAAATAATGTATTTCTACAATGCTCGGTAGTTTACAGGTCTGTTAAAAAACCGACTGTGTGAAAAAACTAGTAGTTTTACAGGAGACGACGGAAAGTGGTTCATATCGTTCGCAGCTTATGGACCCATTCCTTTTATGGTCATGGATAAAAGGATGATAGGCTTAAGCTACATTTCAGTTTGATGTATATAGTAGGGGAAACCGCTTTAGTGATGGGACCTGCGGGGTAAGACGAACAGAATGCAGAACCGGATTTATCTTTATTTTGCTCGCTCGTTTACTTTTTCGATATAGGTTTTTGTGCTCAATTTAGCTAACAACAATTTACCAATTGTAGAAAAAAAGTATTAACTTGAAATAAAAGTATTGAATTTAAAATATTGACTACACATACAGTAGTTACAGTATTCAAGTTCGCTTAATATAAATTGTTACTACCTAGCAAGAACCCCGAGGAGGTATGAGCATTTCTTGTCAGGAAAGGATGGGTATGGATTATTAGTGTAGAATAAAGAAATGATTTAAAAAGTAACAAGAAACATTTAAAACCAAAATAAAAACAAAAAATAATACTCTCAAAATAGTAACAGAAACAAATATTTTTCTCAATAAATAAACTAAAAATAAATTCTAATAGTACAGCTATTACTATAATAAAAACAGAAAGAAGTACTTTTGTCAAAATGAAAAAAAAATTATATTAATAAATAACAATACCCCGAAAAAAAATATTTCTCAAGCACTAAACTACAAAAGCACAAAAACGGAAATAATACAGTTGATACAAAATTCACTTCTTCACTTCATATAACTTCACTTTACCTCACCTCACATCGCTTCTTCCTCTTGATCCTCGCCCTTCTCACCCTCTTCTTAATTTTCAGGTGAACTACTATTCTCGTTCAAATTTATGAAAAATTTATTTCCACCATTTATATGACATTCAGCAATTTTTACATAATCATCCTCAATTGTAATTACTTTCCTAATCCTATTTTCCCAATCTTCCTTGTTAATTTTCGACACTTCATTTTGAATTAACCCTACGACTTTTTTATTGAATTTCGAAAAAGTATTTCCTTTTCTGACATTTTTCTTCAATTTACACCAAATTAATTCCATCGGGTTGAAAATACAGAAATATGGCGATAATCTCAACACTTTGTGGCCATATCTCTCCGCTACAGTGTCTATAATATACTTCTCATAATATTCTGTTTGCAGGACTTCCAAGAATTGTGATTTATTATAATTTTCCTCAGAATAGAGATCATGTTCCATTAAAAAACATTGTAATTACAGCTTACTACAACTCTTGTTAAGACTTTTATACAGTTGTCTCGAGTGGTACTTCGCATTGTCAAGAACAAAAAATTCTATTCAGCTTTAATTTTGGAATTAGGGTATTTTCAAACCATTCCTCAAATATTTCTCCCTCCATGTTCTTGTGGTAATCCACTTTACAGTCTTTCATGTTTTTCCGCACAGTTTCAATGCATTATCAACCCATCCATCAACTGATTCACAGTGTAATATAATCAACCCAGTCCCTTTATTAGGAGGTAATGAGATTGGTTGACATTTCCTAGATCCATCAGTTCATCCTTTTTTTAAGGTGTCATGAGTATCATACCTCTTCTAGATATAAATCTCGCCAATCCACTATTCGTCTACTTTCCATTATCGCCATGCGTTTATGAATAGTTTGATTTATAAATCCAATTTTTCTCAGCCAAGTTCCTACAGTTCTTTTGATATATTTTAGATGATAATCCATTTCTTTTAGTTTTCTGTCTACCACGTCAATAGTTGGGATTTAATTTTTCTAATGCGCGTCGTAAACTAAAGTTCTGAAAAGTTTTGCTAACGATAGGTCCAGAGTTTTCGATTAACCGATGTCGGATCGTTGTTTTCTTAGAAGGGCACCTTCTTTCACCAGTTTGTGTATTGTGGGATGGGGACCAGAGATGCTATTTCACCTAACACATCTAAATCATACAAATTATTAGCTCATCGCTTCAAAAGATTATTCTAAACATTAAAGCAAATTTGTTTCGCTTGCTTGTTCGAATGTAACCTAATTTTTCTTACTGAAAACACTGATGAACTTTGATTTTCTTTATCACTGTAATTACTATCACTTTCATTTTCACAAACACAATAAGATGTAGATGTAAAGGCCTCCCACGGTCGAAACATTTTTACATTAAATACGATAACCTTCTTAAATTATTTTCAAAAACACACCAGCAAATAAACAGATATAAAATAATTATGCTAAACAAATCGGTAACAAAATTAGGTGCGGACCTGAACGATCACATAACGTACGTGAAACCCTGCATCGGTCGCGTGCCAACAAAAACAACAAGCATCTTTCTCGCTTTAATGTAAGCGTAAGTAAAAGACGAATGAAGTCATGTGTTAGATATTTCCTACGATCATGTAGCGTCTTACCACGCACGTCCCGTCACTATACCGTTTTCTCGTACTGTACCTATGTATTTATATCCTAATTTTTAAGCATACTATTGCTCACAATTTCGATTGAAACACTTTTATTTTATACTACATACAATATTCAGTAGTAGGTATTTAAATTAAACTAATTTCATATATTATACAGTGTTTAATTTCAATTAAATACAACCCAATAACTTCTTTATTTTTATACATATCTATCTAAAATTTGGTTTGTTAGGAGTTCTTACAACGAAATTTTTTGTACCGACAAAATAATGTCAGAGACCAAAACATACGCCTAATGTGATCAAAAGGAAACGCGAATTTTCGAGAAATCATATTAGCGCAGCAGTGAAAAAACGAACGAAAATACATTTGGAGAAGTTCTTTAAATGGTCTTATTATACTCTCACAAATTATATTTGGTGTATAAATTGTTTCATTGGTAAAAAGAAAACATACACTTTTGTTTATAATACAAAAATATTTATGTAAAACGACAAATATGTATATATTTATACAAGTATAAAAAGATTTTTTTCTGCAATTTAAACCATTCAAGATGACTCACGTGGGTGAAATAGAGAATTTAAAAGTTCTTTAGAATTAATTACAAAATATTCCCTATATTCAATGAATGCTGACAAAAATCAATTGTTAGTTTTTGAATTAATTTTTTTCAAGAACTTTGTGATATTACTAATGTGACTTCTCGAAAATTCCTATTTTCTGTCGATGACAGTGTATGGTATATGTTTAGAATGATCTGTCGGTATTCTGGTATCAATTTCATCTAAATTGAAATACACCAATATATGCTGATCATGGACTTAGAATTTCTTAATATAATTGCAACTGTGAAGAGCAAATTTTTCTAAGACACACTTCACAATTATAAAATATTTTTAAGTAAAATATAACTCAATATTGTAACAATATGACAAAACGTCGCATGAGATTACATGGTTCTAAGTAACAATTTACTGTTTTTAAAGGAGAACGAATTTAAGATTATAATCTCTAGAAAAGTCGCTTTGGTTCCCTTTTCGAATTTGGGACACACGGTATGTGTCCCAAATTCGTTGCTCACCATTACGATCTCGCAAACTATAAGAGCTCGGTTAAATGAGATAAGTTTTAGCAAATTTTATGCTGATTCCAAATCCGTTAAGAAATCACGGCTAACTGAAACCGTTTTTAGGATTAAAAAAAGAAAAACGAAAATTTTGTGATTTTTCTTTTTGGCTGTAGCCAAGTAATCCTTGGTCAGACAGGTTTTAGATTTTTACATTATTAGGACACTTTTTGGATACTAATATTTTGGTGTGGAAACAAATGTTCGATATTCTTTTGTTTTCAAGACATCCGAGGTAACTTTTGCTTTTCTATATTGGATTTTTCGTTTTTCAGATTGCACTTAAAAAGAGCTTTTTGAAGGAACTAATTTAAAAAAGTTATCCATTACTTAACAACACAAAATAGTAGACCGAAAAGCATAATTTGTAGCAAATAGTTACTTAGGATCATACGGAAACGAAGTTTATGGTACCATCTTTCATTCAGTAGTGAAGTTTCCTAGCCAGAATGATGCAGACAAATATTTACAGTATGTTGTAATAAAAATCTCTGATTTGAGCAAAATGTCTCTTAGAATCCTATGGTTCTCACGCGACGAAATCGCAGTGGACAAAAATCATGTCTTTAATCATAAAACAAGGTGCTAATCCGAACGTACCTGCTTACGTCACACCCGCTAGTCCCACCATTCGAGAATCTACCACCAGAGTACCACACAGTTGCAAGTTTTTAGTACAAGTGCAGTTATTTGTACGTGTTATATATGGATTAGGTACATTTTGGCTTATCGTTTGTTTTCTTCCGAGTTCTTACACTATAATTAGTGTTTTTTTTAATTACATTATCAGTGCACTCAACAGAAATGATAGGTTAAATCAACCAAAAAGAGCATATGAAATCGTGCCTATCTAGCTTTATAGTTAAATCATTCAACCAGAAACGAATATTCAAACAAATTTTGTCACCGTACAGTTTTTATTGTTATTTTGAAAATGGAATTTAGTTAAATAAATAACCATTTTTTAGTCCTACTACAACTTTATTTGTTTACATAAGCACAATTGTAGTTTTGTAATCATAATATCTTGTGGAACACATTAAATAGTATTTTGAGCATTTTTTCTGTTCATTAACAATAAATTAATAACTGCATTGTTTATGAATACTTAAACTTACAATATCGAATTTTGCTTTGCATTTTTTTTATAGATTTCCAGAATTCCTGGGCAACCGTCACTACTATATTAAATCATTAAATTTATTTAATTTTAAGGCAGTGGATCTTAAAAGTTTATAATAAATTTAGCAAACGATTTACTTAGATATGAGATAGGTATTTTAAAATCTGTGCATTATGCTAGGTATATACCTCCACTTCTTGGCTTTGCACAAATATATACCTATTTTTATTACACTTCCCAGCAGTAGAAATAGTTTCCTAGAGTATTAAGAACTACTATTATGAATGTTAGCTAGCAAGTTCAGTTAAACTGCTTTTTAGGTATGACTGCCATACATTGGGTAGATAGCCACAATTCAAGTACCTACACAGTACACTTAACATTAATTATGGCACACTACTTAATCACCGAATAATGTATAAAACCCTAAAAATATAATTTATAATTGGCCACTCAAACGCATATAAAATTTCTAAATGCATCCTATTATCAAATACATGGAGGCAAATATTAAAAAGAGTTTTTATTTAAAAGACTGCAGGATGTACAAAGAATGCAAAACGTTTTGTATGATTAATGAGAAAGACTTTTACAAAAGGATGTGGAGATAAAGGCAGGATTATGTTTACCCTTTACCCTTTATCCGAGCTATTAAATATTTAAAATTTACCTTTGATGTATTGTGTTAATAACTCTTAACAAATTCTTTTGAGAAAATTCCTGGCTGACACTCCATTTACACCTTTAACTTGTTTCAACAAGGAAAAACATGACAAGAGAGATCATTGGGACTTTTGCTTAAGTAGTTCTGCTTAACATTATACAAATTTATACAATACAGACTGCATGGTGTTTTATAAAATATCATACGAACCACATAAGTTACAAGTTTTATTTTGTTTCCATTTTATACATATTTATTTAATACAACGACACGACACAAATTTACACCAACGAGTTTGAGTAATGACCGACTGAAAATTTCTTAGTACATATATAATTGGTGAGAATATTTCTGTTTATTCACTGTCATTGCTTTAGCTCTATTATGTATTTACAGACGCCTGTCAACTATGTTTCAAAAGTAAATAGAAATATTGCATGCTGCATTTAGTTAGACTTTCTACAATATCTATTTTGAGAGTAAAACTTTTATTTTTTCTTACACAAAATACACGTTATTTTTAAAAATAATAACCTGTTTAAATGAAATGTATTTAAAGTGTTGTTTGATTTTGGTTCGTAAGTTATAAATTTGGTTTACTCAATCGAAAAAATATATACATATATTTTATTATGTTGAGCTTTTTCCCGGTTATAACCCTGCGTCTGCGCCCACTGAATTTTTTTGAAAAATATTTATGACGATTACATTTTTTGATAAAAAAAGGGTATTATAATTATTGAGCTTATATCCACTTGAACACACGCACAATCAATAACACTTAGAATATAATTTGTAAAATATCTGCAGAAGTAATCACAACTAGTTGCATCCTAATGTCAAAAAATAGTACCGAGTAACAACGATTTCGTTTTACAGGGCGCCAGGAATTATCTTTTAAGTTAGAAATTTGGGTCGAAGATGTAAACTCATTGAGGCTCATGTTTTTCATGAAAAAACAATTGAATATCAGTTCCGGTTTTTCCGGAAGTAGGCCTAAGTTAAGAAATTTTAATGGAACCCTGTATATTCTTTTGTACAGTTTGATAGAGCTTAAAATTCTCTTTCCAATGACATATCACAAGTGGCCAATTTTTTTTAAAAAGGCGGCGTAGGAGGCATTATTTGCAAATTCAATATATCGGCAATCTGACGTTACCGATGAAACTTGTTCGAATAACAAACAAAATGGTTTTTCTTATTGGTTTTTAATCAAATTTTCAACTTTTAATTTGCCACAAAATGGGATACATTTTAGTTTTTGTTTAAAATGTCAACATTTTTCTTAAGTTTTCTCGAAGATTTTGAAGTGGTACTTATTAAATATTACCATTTGAGTGTGGTCTTATTAGCTATAGAAAAATGCTTAACACAATTGGTATATACTTTCAGGTTTCGTAAATACTGTTGGTGGAGGAATTGCATAAACTTTTTCTTTCAGATAACCCCATATAGAAAAATCAAGTGGGATCAAGTCACGCGATCTGCTGGCCACCGGATTAGTCCATTGGTTCCTAACCAGTTCTCACCAAATTGTCCATTCAAATAATTTTCTACAACTCTTAAATTATGGAAAGGGGCGCCATATTTGGTGGTAGATTTGAAATTCGTTTTCCTGCAGTTATTTATAAAATGTTCTATTTTGGTTTTGGAGAAATTCCAAATAAATTTCGCCATTTAATGATCGATGGAAAAAACGTTCACACCAAAACGGTCCTGAGAAGCCCCCTCATTTTTTCAAATGCGGGGGCGGGAGCGTCACGATCTGGAAAGCGTTTCTGGTACAATTTTTCTGCGTTTCTGGTATTTTTTTCGACATTCCCCATAAATAAAGAGCATGTCAATTTGATGCTCTCTTGAATAAACCATAATTTTTACAGTTAACTACTCCTACTACTACTACTACTTAATATTAAAAATTAGTTATCAACAATAACAATACAAGAAACTATTTTGAGGCTTCTGATAATTATTATGTTTTCCCTATGCATTTGTTTTCAAAGACTTCTTATCTTAGGTATCTTACTGCCCCGTATGAACTGGTGAAATAAATATAAATAATACCTAGTTTTTTTTAATTTTGTCCTTTTTAAAGTAAATAAAGAGAAACAGAAAATATAAAAATAATGAAATTTACCTAATATTAAAAATTATTAGCTAAATGGCTGCATTGGATATTATTTCCTAGTAAATAAATTACTGGGAAATAATATTCCACGCATACCGTTTTTAGTTATAATGAATAATGTACCTCTCAATATATTTCCTCAATTTTTCATTTCTAAAACAGAAAACGAAAGTGTATTGTGTTTGGAATTTTTCTGTAGGTAATAAGACACACGTTGATGTTAGTATTTAATAAGTACCACTTCCTACTCAAAATCTTCGAGAAAATTTAAGAAAAATGTTGACATTTTAAATAAAAACTAAAATGTTTCCAATTTTGTGACGAATTAAAAGATTTGCAAATTTGATTAAAAACCAATAAAAAAAGCCATTTTGTTTGTTATTTTAACAAGTTTCATCGGTAACGTCATATTGCCGACATATTGAATTTGAAGATACGAGTAATACTTCCTATGACGCCATTTTGAAAAAAAATAAAAACTTGCGATATGTCATTGAAAAGGGAATTTTAAGTTTTATCCAACTGTGCAAAAAAATATACAAGGTTCCATTTCAAATTCTTGACAGGCCTACTTCCGGAAAAACTGGAAGTGATATTCAATTGTGTTTTCATGAAAAATATGAGCCTCAATGAGCTACATCTTCAACCCAAATTTCAAATTTCTACCTTAAAAGATAATTCAATGGCGCCTTGTAAAACGAATTCGTTGTCACCCGGTATACAATGCGAACGTTAGCTGTGGAACGTCCAGATAAAAAATTCCCCCATTATCTGCGGCCAAAATCCTCGGACAGATCCACCTTATTTTTGTAACGTGCATCTAGTACGATAGTTATCAATTTGTTTATCCCCCACACCTGTCGGTGATGACGTCATCGCCATTTTTTTTTAAATGGCAACCCTCACTTTTTATGGATTCTAATTCTCCTTGAAATTCTGCATACAGTAATATGCGGTTGTGTGATGTTCATCTGATTAGTTAGCGACATTATTGATATTATAAAGAAGGTTTAGTGCCATATCCCCAAAAGAAACAACTATGCAGCTACGGACACGTGTTTCGGAGTTACTGCCCCTCATCAGCGTAGCGTAGCTAAAGAATTGGATCTAGGATGGGATAGATCAGGAACAAGAACTAAAATAAAGCTAGAAAGTACAGTACACAGTACTCAATTAGTGCCTTCATGTTCCCATGTGCCACAATTGGGGCCTCAATAAGCACAGTCAACACACGGAGCTCTATGTGTACTGCCCGTTTCCACCTGGCAAATACAAACAAAATAATATAGATTTATTGGGGTCAAAATAAAATAAAGAAGGTTTAGTGCCATATCCCCAAATAAAAACAACTATACAGCTACGGACACGTGTTTCTTTAGCTACGCTACGCTGATGAGGGGCAATAACTCCGAAACACGTGTCCGTAGCTGCATAATTGTTTTTTTGGGGATATGGCACTAAACCTTCTTTATTTTATTTTGACCCCAATAAATCTATATTATTTTGTTTGTATTTGCCAGGTGGAAACGGGCAGTACACATAGAGCTCTGTGTGTTGACTGTGCTCATCGAGGCCCCAATTGTGGCACATGGGAACATGAAGGCACTAATTGAGTACTGTGTACTGTACTTTCCAGCTTTATTTTAGTTCTTGTTCCTGATCTATCCCATCCTAGATCCAATTCTTTAGCTACGCTACGCTGATGAGGGGCAATAACTCCAAAACACGTGTCCGTAGCTGCATAGTTGCTTTTTTTTGGGGATATGGCACTAAACCTTCTTTATTTTATTTTGACCCCAATAAATCTATATTATTATTGATATTTATGAAAAAGAAGAAACTGAAAACAAAAATCGAGATATCTGCGAAATTTTATCAACTTATTTGAAACAAATGAATAACAATGAGATATGGGAACAAGCAGCTTACACAAAAGTCTGTTTTATTTAATATTAAACATCCCGATCGGGGTACCAACGTGTCTGAAGGAGTACTATTAAATCTGTTGTCGCAATCGCAAGAAAAGTCGCAGAGCACTACACGAGAGTTGGCTGCTGATATTGAAATCACTCAATCTTTTTCTGTGAAGTATTTGAAAAAACATAGATGGCATCCCTACAAAGTGACTTTAGTTCATGAGTGGAACGAAGACGATCCTGATCTCAGGATTGAATTTTGTGATGGAGATGCTGATGCTGATTTTGCCAACCGTATCACCTTTCCTGATGAAGCCACATTTTATCTTGGCGAAACAGTTAATAAACAAAATTGTCGCTATTGCGCTCCCCAGGATCCTACTGGATGAGGAGGCCCATACCTAATATCTAGAAAAGTACGATTTTTTAAGAGGCTTATCTTAAGAGTAAGGTCTAGTATAACAGACCAAGTTCCATTAAAGCCTTGAAAGAAAGTATACGAGGTGAAATCCTGGCGATTACCCCAGAGATACATCAAAATGTTAGGCAGGAATTCAGCCATCGACTTGACTTCTGCCAAGAAAATTAAATGAAGTACAACTTTGATACTTTATCTGATAGTTTAATGTTTTATGAACTGATATATTATTTATTTGGCGTTCTTAACTTGTTATTCATTCGTTTAAAATAAATTGACAAAAATCCGTAGCTACGTCGAATTCTTGTTCACATCACACAACCGCATGCAGAATTTCAAGGAGAATCAGAATCCTTAAAAAAATTGGGAGGCTGCTATTTAAAAAATGGTGATGACGACATTATGGAAAGGCGTGAGGTAAAAAAATAAGGCTAACCTGACCAAAGATTTTGGTAGCAGATGATCGGGGAATTTTTTATTTGGTGCGTTCCACAGCCAATGTTCGCTATGTATTTGCAATCCATGTAACTTTTTTAGAATTGACATTTTTAAGTCTTTGATCATATTAGACTTAAAATTAAATGTAACTAGATATTTTTGCAAGTTTGACTAAAATATAGGAGGAAAACTTAATTTTAAATAGACGAAATAAATTAACTGACGTATCGCAGATTCGGTATGAAGACGAGGACGAAGATGAAGGCCCCCAACCCGACCCTACTCTGGAGCAAGGTCTGCCTATACCGGTACGTCTCCAGGGCAGCTTTCCTCCAGAACTCGCCAGCACACCGCTTGAGGACATCGACCCTTTTTTACCATAACCAAACGGTAAGACTATTAAGGTCTCCTAGACACGAGAATGAATACAAGTAGAGACCTTAAGGCACATTTGGACCATTCACTTTGGACAAATCATCCAAGATGAGTGCGTTGTTAAAATAAGTGTTTTCTTTAGACGCCCCAAGTAACAATTTAAATACCTTTTAGATTTATTTACGTTTTATCAGTGGTTTATATCGGACAGCTCATAAACTAGTAATTTATGTCAGACTCATTATATGCCAAGTGCACTTAAACATAGTTTTGTCTTAAAGAAAGTTAAAAAAGTCTTCAAGCAGTTATATGAAAATTAAATTATCTATTAGTCTTTATTGGCTTATGACTGATTTACCAAATCACTTGTTAATCCTTCAATAAAACTTTATAGCTGTTAATTCCAAGTTATGAGGATTGAGTGTTATAGAGAATTTAGGACGTGTTGTGGTTTTATAATTGCTTTATGAAATTATCTTGAGGTTTTTGTTAATGCCCGGTTATAAATCTAAAATGCTTTGAGATCACTAGGATTCAGGCCGAACCTTCATAAAGCCAACTACTTATTAAAGTTTTAATGAATTAGACAAAAATCCGTAATAACTCACTCTTAAGCATAAAAGGGTTTGGTTCCCTTTTTCCAGAATATAATGCTTTAAAATATCACTATAATCGGGTCGCTGTAAGATTGCAACTTTCGTCTTAAAGAGTCAAACCCATAAATAATGTTATTCTTTTCAATTGTCAGCGGTACTTAAACAATATGACACAATTTTCGACCTTCCACGCAGGTCAGGTGTTCGCTGTTGTACAGCTCGAACAGGGAATAAGGGTCCACCATTTTCTTTTGCGCGTGTGAAATAATTCTTCAACTTTAGTATAAACTAACGTTCATCTCGAGTCGAGTCTCGAGTTAAATGTAATTTGTATCTAATAGAAATATTTTCTAAAAACAATTTACTAAAACTGAAACATATTATGGGCGGGTGGTACCGATTTATTTATTTTTAAGTCACCGAGAAAAAAAATTAATCACATATTGTTTAAAATGTTTGTTTTTAGGGACGCACGAATTTTAAAGAACTATTTATTTAACCCATGTTTTACAGTAAACTTAGTGTCGTTGAAAATGTTAGCCTACTATTAAGAGGCCCAATCCTTCATTATAAATAATCCATCTATAAGCTAAATCGTTCTCAGTTGTCGCCATATGTTCATTTTTTAAATTATGCATGAGGCCCATATGCAATATGGTGCGTGGATCAAGTGAGCGTAGTACTAGATTTATTTACATTTATGTTTACTTCAATAAATAAAACTTCCACTCAAAGCATTTATGTGTCTTTTAAGTTTTACCATGGTACTTATCCTAAACCAAGTTTTATAATACTCTTCAGATACTTACGAGTAAAGATTTCGACAATTCGTTAGAACTTGAAAGTTTTAATAGTAGTTTTAAAAAAGAGGCATGTGGGTCCCTGTACTCTTATAAGGGTTTTAAATAAGTTTTATGGAGTTCTTTCGGACTATTTATGTTTATAAATAGTCTTAGAAATAAGCTTTGAGGATATCTTATAGAGCATTTTAAAACTAAAATTGTTACTTGGGACTGCATATGTTTACACGGCTCACTTCTTATGATTCATCTGATCACCCCATGGTCAAAAATAAGACTTGGTGCTATTTAGGTGGTCATTTTTGAAGATCATTGTTTACATGATTCACTTGTTTTTCACTTTGGATGATCATCCAGAGTGAACCGTCGAAATGCACATCATTACTTATATCAGTCAGTTCAGTTAATAATTTACTTATTTGATTTGTTTCAGACCTTTGTAGTTGTAAGTAAAGGCAAGGATATATTTCGATTTAGTGCAACAAACGCTCTTTGGATTCTCGATCCCTTTAACCCAATTCGACGGGTGGCAATTTACATCCTCGTACACCCTTTGTTTTCCTTTTTTATTATTACAACAATCCTTGTCAACTGTATCCTTATGATCATGCCTACAACCCCCACCGTAGAGTCAACCGAGTAAGTAACATCCAATGAGATCTTAAAAGAGTTATTCCTGATGAAAAGGTGCAGTGTTCAAAACACCATTAAACTAGATATTACTTGCTGCAACTTTTCACATGGATAGCTTAAATCTAAGAGATACATATACGTATTCATTATTTTAAACTACAGTACATATTTTACTTATTATTTTTCTTTTCTAACAAGGATATAATTTATTTTCAGAGTGATATTCACGGGCATCTACACGTTCGAGTCTGCTGTGAAGGTGATGGCGAGAGGTTTTATTCTTCAACCGTTCACCTACCTTAGAGATGCATGGAACTGGCTCGACTTCGTAGTCATAGCTTTAGCGTGAGTAGCTTAGTTTTAGACAATAGAAAATTTAATATAGACTAGTTCACTCAGTCCCGAATTAATTACATTTTATTAGTTTTATACACAAAAACAATTAAGAATAACATAGTCCACCTTCAACTTAACAGGTGGTCTAAGAAACAACTTAGTTTTTTTCATAAAATCTTAAATATTTACTAATATACTTACATACTGTAATTTCTATATTTTCCTTGGCACAGGACCATTCCTCACTAATACTGGTATCTTACCAGGAACCTTGGCAGCACTTTGATATCAAATATGAAATTATTTTATAAATATTTAACAGAAAAACTATTAGTTTATTCTTAATCTTGGAATAAACGAACAATCTACGACACATTCCTTATTATTTTCTAATATTTTTAACAAGGATAACATGGACATTACAGCAATGCGTCTCTGCCTTTGTAATTAAATCACTTTGCCGGCATATCTGGTGTTCCGTATCCGATTAATTTATATAAAAAATAAGAATACGAATTTAAAATGTTTGACAGAAACTTTTTACCGCGTATTAATTTGAGAAGTTTCCACCCCAATTATCTAAGGAACAGAAAGAGATATTGAAGAGAGGTTTTAGCCATGTTAAATGTGATCGAGGGGAAATAGTTGTTGTAATGTGAAAATCAACAAAAGTGTAACCTCCTCACCCTTAGTCACCTCTAGTGTTGTAAAATTTCGGTAATTTATTGATTGTTGCGAATATTCGGGAATTTTCGAGAGTTTTTGAGAATATTTTATGAAGAATATATGAACTGGATTATATAATATATTAGGTATATCAATTAATTTAATTATCGTTGCAGTGTTGTCAAAATAATAACGTTTTATTTTAGTTAATGTAGGGGAATTACTAGGAAACTAAATATTGTCTGAATGTTATTTGTCGTATTCTACCACATAAATAATTCTTGGATATGTTTCCAATATCATACTTTTAGATGATCAAGAATTATCCAGGTGGTAGTAAGCCCCAAGGAAAAAGAAAAAATGTTGTAGAATTCTGTTAATAAAAAAATAAAACTTTAGTTATCGTTCTCCTTCATATTATTTAATATAACAAACGTTAAATATTTTAAGTTAACAATAAGTAAATGCATTTTTACATTAAAAAATAAAACAATTGTCTTATTCATCATCCTCAATATCTGAAACGGTTTCTATGCTCACACTTGCGTTAGTATCGTGGAGTGATACATTTTCATCTTCTGATGAAGTTGAATCATCGTCACCATTAGATATATTCCTAGATACTGCTCATAGATTAAATACACATAGATAGTTCCATCCCATGTTAAAATTTACCGCTCTAAAATCTGGACCCCAAAATTATTATATCGTTATGAGCAGTGCCTTTTTAGATCTGCATTAGTTTGGAAACTGTTAAGTAATATGTTAATATGTATACCATTTGTACGCATTTGCTATGTCAAAATTTACAATATCGTAAATATGCGTTGTTCGTGTCGATATAAAAATTTCGGGATCCAAGATTTGAAGCGATGAATATATACCTGAGGATAGACTATCTATGTAGTGCTCCTTATTTTGGTTGCTCGATGACTTCCTTATAAGAGCAAGTTCTTTGCTGAGTTTGAAACGTGGGCAACATTTTAGTCTCAGTAAAAATATTAACAGAAATTCTTGGCTCTTTGAGCAATTTTGAATCGTGTACAATGTATAATAGTTTACCTCCTCTCCCTGTAGTCAATCGATTTTTTTCTTACAGTGCACGAAGGAGTAAGTACTAAATGATCTCTAAGTAGCTGCTATTGAAGCAGGTAAACCTAGAATAGCTGCTGCTAAATCTTGTAATTTTATCTTAATACACATATCTTTCCACCAATTCATATTATCTGACATCGTAACAGTTGCCAAATAAAACTCGTGCTCCACAAATGACTTTTGGCTAAATATTTTGTGAATTCCACAGAAAATATTCCTTTAAAATCTTTATATAATTATATAATCTTTGAACTTTGAGAAACATTCTCGAGAACGTTCCCTAGAATATTCCCGAGAACATTCCCGAAAAATGTTTTGAAAGTTTCAGAAATATTTCTTTGTTCCTTCTCGGGAGTGCGAATATTACCATAATTTACACAATATTCAGGAATATTCGCTCGGAAATATTCGGCCCTCACAACACTACCCTACTTTACAAACATAAGTGACACCCTACCTCTTGTTACATCTCATACTACATATTACAGCAATATTACTCCCCTCGATCCCATTTAACATGGTTAAAACTGCTCTGTAATGTCTCTCTTAGTTCCTGAAATATTTGAGGTGGTAACTTTTCAAATTGACACCCGGTATATACAGAGTGATTAATACAGTCATTATTCACTCTTGTACATATTGCTTATCAAAAATGACCTGTCTAGAAGTTGTCTCACTAATTACAACGCATATTTAAGTGACCTGAATTTTTTCTCAAGGTTCGGATTTGTGGCTATGACATTTTTTTAATTTTTTTTAAATGGCAGCCTATATTTTTGACAATTTTAAAAAAGCATATTTTTGTCTTTACAGATCACTAATATTTTGCACTATTTATTGTACTGAACAATTTTTTTAAAAGAAATCAATTTAAAATGTGTTAATTAAGAAAGCGTTGAAACAACTTCTGTTCAATTTTGGATATAGGCAATATTTACAAACTTCATTATCCAGTTACTCCCCCACCCCCATTCATATTCATTCTCGTATTGAAATACCGATATTTTTTACAGAAAATCTAAGTTTTTCTGGACCACCACTACATAAAATAGCGACTACCAGAAAAATAATGCAACAAGCCAAATTCTGAAGTTAGCGATCCGTATTTATTTCACATGAATTTAATATTTTCAGGTCCGAATTTCAAAGTAAACATTATTTTTTGGTAATCCAGTTATTACTAAACCCATTTATATAGATTGAAGTACACTTGATAAGATTTCACTACGACACTTTTTCAACATTTACTCATATAGGTACACAAAATTTTAAATATCCTTCTACTTATATTAAACGAAAATCACAGTGGGAATAGAATGAGATGTTAATACATTTTGTCCATAGGAAGAATAATGATTATATACATACGTACACGCATACACACATACAGACACGTACCTATGTATGTATGTGTGAGGTGTGTAGTAAAAGTATCAGAAATATTTCAGTGATCAAGAGATTTATTGCGAATTACAACAGTTGGACGATATCCAGATAGAAAGTATACGACGGGAAAAAATGCAATTAATGCTTTTTGTGCAATTTACCAGCAGAATGCTCGGCGGTCAATTATATGCGTAAAAGTAAATTCTGTGGGGGGGGTTCATTGTTACAAGCTGAATTTTATATAAAATGAATGCTTATGAACCGAGTTAAGCATGTAGGGGCAAAGAACAGACAAATTACTATTTTTTGATATATTCTTCACAAAGGGTTTTGTAGAGCAAATATTTTTAATGATTTTCATATATCATATTATACATTGGAGCTTACGAGAGACGAATCTTAAAACAGCAATATCTTGCAATGCTTCAAAATCTGATTCAATTTAAACAATTTTTGCTTTTCCCTCGTATTATCTCCGAAACAAAACCCAAATCAAAATGTTATTTTAGGCTTGTCCATATTTTTATACCTATTGCAAAATTTGAATAAATTGTTTAGTTTTAGTATTTGAAAATTGTGAGATTACCGTAAGCCGCGTAGACACCAATATTTCTCAACTTATCTCTAAAACGAAGCATTTTCTGAAAATTTGTTAAGAGACATAGAATAATCCGAGGAATAATCCAAAATGAATGGTTAACTTAAAAAAAGAAAGTTTGGGAGTCATTGGCGCAGGTATTAAAAAAACTGGTGGGTCATTGGGTACTAGAACACCTTTATTTTGAATATTTGACAATTTATTTTTATTTTTCTTTTCCTTCAAACGATGTGACTCTTTAATTTGAAGCATTGTACCAAATTTTAAATAAATATCTTACGAAATTCTCGAGTTATTTAAAAAAAAATATTTTTAAACTTCAAACTTTGACACCCTGTATATCGAACATGAGGGTCTAAAATGAAAAATGGCATTATCAAAGTCCTATTATTTTTGCTCAAGCAATCCATGGTTACCGAATTGGCCTATTTTTTCCGGACAACCTGTATAATCTTTATTATTATTCATAAAATTATAAATTATAATTTTGTTAAGAAAAGATAAAGAAAAATATTCTTAAGAGTACAAAATTTTGATTTGGACTTTCGTTTCGAAGATAATACGAGAGAAACGTAAAAATTGTCTAAATCCCAAGCAGCACATTTAGTAGCCTCTACGTGGTAGTTACCAACAGTGGAACTTTAAAGGTTTTCGCAACTAACAACCGTTACGTAATCGGAACAATCCGTCTACCAAGCATTCACCAAAATGAGAAATAGTTATTACATAGCTATTACTATTCCAGAACCTTCTTGTTACGTTACAACTAGGTTATTACGTAAACGGAACATAACCAAGTAGTAGTAGCTAGTACGAGAGCAAACTATATTTTGCCCTCTCTCTTTCTCATTCGAATAACAAAATATAATGTAATATAGATTTATTGGGGTCAAAATAAAATAAGATGGTTTAGTGCCATATCCCCAAAAAAACAACTATGCAGCTACGGACACGTGTTTCGGAGTTATTGCCCCTCATCAGCATAGCGTAGCTAAAGAATTGGATCTAGGATGGGATAGATCAGGAACAAGAACTAAAATAAAGCTGGAAAGTACAGTACACAGTACTCAATTAGTGCATTCATGTTCCCATGTGCCACAATTGGGGCCTCAATGATCACAGTCAACACACAGAGCTCTATGTGTACTGCCCGTTTCCACCTGGCAAATACAAACAAAATAATATAGATTTATTGGGGTCAAAATAAAATAAGATGGTTTAGTACCATATCCCCAAAAAAACAACTATGCAGCTACGGACACGTGTTTGCCAGGTTTAAGATGTTTAAATTTTGTGTTTGTTTGTTATGTCTTGCTTATATTTATTTTAGTACGATAAAAAACTATTCCAAGTTATGCATTTTTACTTTTTTCTAGGTACCTACTAGTTTTTATGGTCATTGTTTCAGCAAAACTAAAAAAAAAACTTTTTTTTTGAGAGCCATGAGGGCGGCAAATATTGCTTGCACCCGGCGGCAAAAACTACTGGCGCGACCCTGCGTAAGTTCCAATGTATAATACAATATTTGAACATTATAGAAAAATATTTGCTGTACAAAACCTTTTCCGAAAAATATATCAAAAAATCTCATTGTGTCTTTTCTTGGCCACCACATGCTAACCTCGTTTTTTAACTTTAATACCCTTTTGCAAATGTCGATTTTTGACGGTCTCGGGATTTTAAAGCATCAGTATATACATAAGCATTCACTTTATACCATAAGCATTCACTTTATACCGTGTCCCAAATTCGATGCTCACCATTGCGATCTCGGAAACCATAAGAGTGACAAGGTCGGTAAAATTTGATAACTTTTAGCAAACTTTATGCTGATTCCAAATCGGTTAAGAAATCACGGATAACTAAAACCATTTTTGGGATTCTCAAAAAAAAAAACGACAATTTTGTGATTTCTCTTTTTGGTTGTAGCCAAGTAAGCCTTGGTCAGACAGGTTTTAGACTTTTACATTATTAGAACACCTTTTGAAGACTAATATTTTAGTCTAGAAACGAATGTTCGATAGTCTTCTGTTTTCGAGATATCCAAGGTAACTTTTGTTTTTCAGATGATGTATCACATGCCGAGGAAAAAAATGTTTTCCAAGGGACTAATTTAAGAAAAGTTATTCATTGCTTAACAAAACAAAACAGTAGGCCATGGAAAATCAAAAAGTTATTTTGATTTCATGGATATACCTAATACCAATCATTATATAAAATAACAGTAATATTAAGATTACCAGTTTGACATGTTTAAATAATTTTAATTTTCTGTTAAAATACTGAACATAATCGATATGGAGAAAATTTTTTTAATAACAGCAAATTAACATCATAGAAGAAATGATAATAAAGAAGTAAGAAAATTTAATAAAACTGCTCAATATGACCTCCATTTAGTTGAATATATTTTTTTGCATCTACGCCTAACTGAGCTGATTAGTCTTCTGAGAGTATTAGAATTTTTGTGCTGAAAAAGTCCCTAACTCTGTCTTCCAAAATATCGATAGTTTCCGGGCTTTCAAAATCATACACTTAATTTTTCGCAGTATCCCACAAATAAAAATCAGGAGGGGTTATATCAGGCAAGCGGTGAGGCCACAATACTGGTCCTCTATTTGAAATTATGCAGTTACCAACATGCAATATCCGTCTAACATTATTAGTATTATATGCAGGACAGCCATATTGTTGGAACCGCTATTCGTTTATTTCTTGTTCTGTAACAAGCTGTTTTATCTCGGGTAAAACTTGATTTTCTAGAAGTTCTCGATAGGCTGCTCTCGCTAAATTGTTGTGAAAAATGAATGGACCAATTAAATGGAGGTCTAAAAATAATACTTAAGGAAAGGGTTATAGGCAGATCATAGGAGTAGAATAGGAAGAGAAATGGTAATACCTATCATGCCGCACCAAGCATTGAATCTTAACCTAGTTTGGAATCTTCTTTTGCGTAGTTACATGCGGATTCTCTGGAGCCCAGTGGTGATAATTGTGCTTGTTAAAAACTCCACAATTTGTAAAACAACTTTTATCGGTCCATATAACTCTTGATTGAAAATTAGGTTGTTCTTCGCATTTCTGATTAAACCAACACTCTTGAACAGTAATAATAAGTATTCTTGAACAATTTACAATAATGCCACTACTATTTGGTGAACAACTGTCAACTAACAGTAATGCTTATTATTTGTTTTAAACCACAACCTATTAAATTTTACTGAGAGTTATGTCTGAATTTGATCGTTTTTAGAAAAGCATTTTACAAATTTTACTGATTACTAACTACTTTACATGAAAAAATGCCCTTGATGAAAAGAATTTCTTTGTTCAAATTTGGTACACTTCATTGACAATTTTATGAGAAATGAAACCGTAATGATCATTTAAAAATTGATATTTTTAGAAAATTGTACAAATAAATTTACGGTAGATTTTAAGTACATCGATAATAATTAGTCGCCGTCTGAATAAGCAGCTTCCTTGTATCTGACTATACAAAAACTTTTTTGATTTTCCATAACCTACTATTTTGTTTTGTTAAGCAATGGATAACTTTTCTTAAATTAGTTCTTTGAAAAACAAATTTTCCTCGACATGT
Organism: Rhamnusium bicolor; assembly: GCA_029963845.1. NCBI lineage: Eukaryota > Metazoa > Arthropoda > Insecta > Coleoptera > Cerambycidae > Rhamnusium > Rhamnusium bicolor. Next base: position 295,372 of record JANEYF010003319.1, on the reverse strand, counting down.
GATACATCATCTGAAAGCTCTTTTTAAGCGCAATCTAAAAAACGAAAATCCAATATGGCTGCCATAAGAAAAACAAAAGTTACCTCGAATATCTCGAAAACAAAAGACTATCGATCATTCATTTCTAGATCAAAATATTAGTCTCCAAAGTGTCCTAATAATGTAAAAGTCTAAAACCTATCTTACCAAGGATTACTTGGTTACACCCAAGAACGGTTTCAGTTAACCGTGATTTCTTAACGGATTTTGAATCAGCATAAGATTTGCTAAAACTTGTCCTATTTAACCGACCTTGTAGCTCTTACCGTTTCCGAGATCCCAATGGTGAGCATCGAATTTGGAACACACGGTATAAGATCAGCTTGTAACAACGAAACCCTTACAGAAGTCACAATAAGCATAATGATGCACTGTGCTAAATATAAATTTATCTGAATTCAACTTGTCCCTAACAGACTTCATATTTCAGACACGCCAGAAAGAAATGCTGATATCTCAGATGGACATAAATGTAACATAACAAATTGTTTGCAGACATACAAAATACAGAAAATTATTGTTGAACAGTATAAAATTTGGTGAAAGATTAGTGCCATTGGCATACCGTAAACATATTTTGGTTCTACAAAATCCTTGTCTTATCTCATAGGAGTAAAATTACAATTTTTTTTTTTTTTAATATTATTATTTAGTAACCTGTCCTTCCTCTTTATTTTTCTAAACAACAAAACTATTGTTTTTTTTTTCTTCTACTAATTACTACTGTACCTAATATTCCCTTTATTTCCACAGCTATAATAATTATTTACTTATTGGCTTAAAACAGTGTTTGTAATTTTGGCTAATTGCAAAAATAAATACCTCAAGTGAGTTAATTATGACTGCTACAGTTGTCTTCATGGTTGTAGTATAAAATAAGTAGTTATATTCGTATTAGAAAATACTATATATGTACCAAAATATTAGACTACCAAAATTTATTATAGAATAGTTTAGAAATATATCAGTTAGCATAATAAAAATAGATACCTATTTAGTAGCATACCCTAGTGTATAAAAATTATATTACAAAATTATATGCATTATGTTGTAACATGTGTTGTCTTGTATAATGTGAAAAATTAGTTACAAAAATATATACTTAAAAGCTTTTTAGTGATTTTTTAGTAGCAAGCAGTAATACAAAGTTGCATATTTAACACATTCCCTGCATTTCCAGTTATGTTACAATGGGTATAGACCTTGGAAATCTAGCTGCCTTAAGAACGTTTAGGGTACTTCGAGCTCTAAAAACTGTTGCTATTGTACCCGGTAAGTCCCATCATATTTTTTCTGTATAATAATATACCAAATGTACTCAGAATCACATTGTCATTGGAAGAGCAGCTATGTTGAATATCGCTTTGTCCTGCATGAACTACTCAGTATTTTCGGTAGAATGTTCATTTTTAATACAACGAAAAAACCATTTAAATTAACACAAAAATATTTATGAAATGAACCAGGCGGTGCATCTAGATGACAAAAATATTTTCTACACAAAATAATCAAAAACAAATTATACCCCTATATTCAGGGTTCCGAAAGAGGGGTTGCAAACTTAGTAAATGACTTATCCAACACACAATTCAAATGTTTATATAGCGAATATTCTGAAAATGACGATGCACAAAAAATTTAAAAAAATATGTATTTGTTATGTGTCTATTGTAAACCACTCACTAGGATTTAAACAACTTACGTTGAACAATTTTTAACGAGATTTTGACTAAGTTTTTAATCTGTTATTTTTTTTTATTTATTTATTTATTTTATTTACACTATTCCACAGGTCGAAAGACCCAATTACAGAATGAAAACAATACAAAAAAAAGAAAGTATACACTTATTCCATACAACATTGATATTTAACAAGGTAATTATTAAATATAAGTGTACAGGGAAAACATAAAATGAGGAATATGCAAATAAGTCGAGAAAATAAAAAAATATCAGGAAAAGTAATAATACGGAAAAAATCAAAAAGAAACGAAGAAATTCCAACTAGCACACTGGCTTTATAAAGGTAAATTAAATGATCAAACAATCATACAGATGATTTGTAATATACTACAAATCATCTATATGATTGTTAGATGAAATAAAACATAAAAACTTGCAAAAAATTATACTGTATTTTAAATTATCTCTACACAACACTATCTACATTCAATGCACTTTAATTTACAAGAGTCTAGATTAATTATTACTTGTTAAAAACACTAATTTAAGGTAATAAAGAGACGCTTTAATACATAAACACGTACGCAAGCGACCATTATTCGGAATATAGGTCTTCATGCGACGTTGCACGATTTCTTATTTCGTGGCTGGGACGCAAAGAAAGCTGTGGTTGGGATAAATCAACTATAAATTCAACTTTTTAATTGACTAGATATTGCAGGACACATAATGAAGATTGTACAATTTAAATTGTGGTAATTGTTAAGGGGCCTATATATATATATATATATATATATATATATATATATATATATATATATATATATATATATATATATATATATATATATATATATATATATATATATATAAAAATATATATATATATATATATACGTTCAATTAAATTGTACAATATGGATTGCCCAATATATTGAACAATATATCTTGTACAATGTAATATACATACACAGCCAATCATTTCGTACAAGTCCTACAATTTTTTTGTGCTGTGAATGATGGGAAAATTCAAAGCATTGGCCTGCGTTATGCTTGGAATAGGTTTAAACACATATTGTGCAAAGAATATTTTTTTATACTCGTTCGTACAGCTGACAAATAAAACAAATTTCTCTGTCTTACCCCGGGTCCAGGGGTATGAATATTTAACATACCCAAAATTCAGATACAGTTTATATTATTATGAATGATCTCGTGCAAAATCAGATATGCTTTTACGCGTATATGCTCGTAAATCGAAACCAAAATTCGCCAGAAGTTCGCATTGAGGGAAACCAACAACAGGATATTCCCCATCTGTTCTAATAGGTAATACAACCCCCAGTATCCTTGAAGGTACCTCAAGGTATCTTGTGTGGGAGAGGGCTACACATTTAGAGAAAAAAATCCTAGCTCCTCGACCGGGGGATCAAATCCGCGACTCCAGGGTGAGGGGGCAAGTGTTCTTACCACGAAGCCACTAATTCTAAACTTGACATATTTTAAGAATCTGCGCTGAATTCCTTCCAAATTATCATTATATTATGTAATAATTAGGACACCATATGTATGGTTGCCGCATATTCTGAATTACGGCGGATAAAGGTGGCATATAGTAGTCTCAGTGTATCAATATTCTGAATGTTACGGCTGTTTCTGATAACAGATTTGTTCCAATAGTAGTCTCGGACTAGTTTGAAACCGTGAGAAATATTCACTCAAATAAGTATTAATGTAAATACAGTGAGCTTGGCGTATAAGAAGCAACTGGGCGAATATTTCTGATAGTTATAAACAAGTTCGAGACTGTTGTTGGAACAAACCTAATAAATCTTAGAGCTTTGTAGGTCTTTGTGATAATATATGTAACGTAACCATTAAAGGGCAACTTTTTGTCAAAAATAACTCCCAAATCACAAAAAATATCAGGTCCTGAAAGTATGTTATTACCGATAGAATAATCAAAATGTATCGAAGATTTTTTCGTGGAGTACGACACTGCGTATGCTTCTTGCTCTTTAAAGGTAAATTATTTTTTATGCACCGGTCCCTGACAATTAAATTTTGCTGTAATTCGAGACAATTATCGATACTTGCAATTCTGCAAACATTTTTTAAATCATCGGCATATAACAGGCATGGAATTTTTGGGCTATCAACGATATCAAAGAAGTCCTAATATTGACTCCTGAGGAACGCCCAAAGTAGCAGATACTTCGACAGAATTGCAACCAAAATATACTACATGTTGATCCATTTTATATCACATCTCCTACACGGGCGACATTTCAATAAAAATGTTTAAGTTTTAGTCATCATTTATAGAAATAACTCGTTTACTGAAGTTTGTAACCCCTCACTCAGTATACGCTGCATAAAAAGAAAATTCAAAGGTAGTTAATTTTTTTTGTCCATATCACGAAGTTTGAAAATGAGCATTTAATATATTTATCTTAAAGGTGTTTAAGTGTTAGAGCTTTTTGAGTTTAAAGTGTTAGAATACCGCGCTTAACCAAAACATCCCAGCTTTTCCTGCCCATTGTTACGGAGGTTTAAGAAATCTTTCTATAATCTGAAATATCCATGTAACGTTGGGCTACGTTTACTGTTTATAAAGTACTTATTATTAAAATAATTTTTAGGATTGAAGACTATTGTTGGAGCTGTAATTGAGTCTGTAAAAAATCTCCGTGATGTGATAATTTTAACTATGTTTTCCCTTTCCGTTTTTGCGCTAATGGGTTTACAGATTTATATGGGTGTCCTTACACAAAAATGCATTAAAAACTTTCCAAATGATGGTTCCTGGGGAAATCTTACCGATGAAAATTGGGATCGATTTATGAGCAATGAAAGTAAGCAACAAAAATTTTTCGTTCACTTATAAGACAGAATTGTTAAAAACTGTTTTTTAGCCAACTGGTATGTGGACGATAAGGGTGAAATACCATTGTGTGGGAATTCCTCAGGTGCTGGGCAATGTAAACCCGGTTACATGTGTTTGCAAGGTTATGGTGAAAATCCAAATTATGGCTATACTAGTTTTGATACGTTTGGATGGGCCTTTCTCTCTGCCTTTAGATTAATGACTCAGGATTATTGGGAAAATTTATATCAGCTGGTATATAAATTCTTAACACCTTCTTCTATTTGTGTAAACTAACATATAATATTTCAGGTGTTACGATCAGCTGGACCCTGGCATATGTTGTTTTTTATCGTCATCATATTTTTAGGATCATTTTATTTAGTTAACTTGATATTGGCTATCGTCGCTATGTCTTATGATGAATTACAAAAGAAAGCAGAAGAAGAGGAAGCAGCCGAAGAAGAAGCAATCAGGGTAAATAATGAAACTTAACAAACCGATTTTTTTAAATACCATCACCCCACTAGTGACTGCAGTTAGCAGTAATGTTAATACCAGTAGAAATACTTCTCTTGACTTGAAAAATTTGCAGGAGGCAGAAAAAGCGGCACAAGCAAAACAAGACAGGGCGGATGCACGTGCAGCGGCGGCGGAAGAAGCAAGGGAAGCTCGTGAAGCAGCGGCGGCGGCAGCATTAGCTGGTGACGTCGATCCTGATATAGTTAAATCTCCTTCTGATTTCTCCTGTCAGAGCTACGAGCTGTTCGTAGGGCAAGCCAAAGGGAATGACGACAACAACAAGGAAAAAATGAGCATACGATCTGAAGGATTAGATTCCGTGAGTGAGCAGAGAAGAATACCTACTAACCCCACCAAGATGCGGAAAGTCAGCGCTGTAAGTGTCCTGATATTTATTGAACCCCCATTTGAAATTAGATAAAAGATATTAAATGTTGCTTATGAAATTATTTCAAAATTCAAAGATTGAATTTTAAAAAATAATAAAAATCATGACAATTATAGTGGTTAGACTTCATTTGTTAAACAGTGGTTTCTAGAAAGCAGTGTTGAACAAATGCCATGCACTTTACTTTTAGTTGTCGCCATCCATTTTTGAGTATTTTTCATTTGCCACCTTTAATTAGCCAAATAGTGAGTAGCTACCATTATCTTTTATTTTGCAAGCCCTGTTGTGCATAATAAGCAATTTAACACGTGACATGGCAAGGGCTGAATAGGCAGATGTTGTCCGAAATATGCATAGAAAAAAAATTATTCATATTTTTGCTCTCTGGATTCTTAAACAAATTGTAAAATAAATAATTACAACTTTCTGATAAATTTGCTAACAATTTAAATCTATGATAAAGGAAACAGAAAAATTCCCATAAAATTCCTTTATTAATGTGACCGGTTTCGTGAACAATCAATTTAAATCTAGCTGTTTTATTCTATTTTGATAATCATTTCTTAAGCATATTTCTAACAATTTTAGAGTCCGGTTATTCCTATAGTAAAAAATTAACTTAGACATAAGGTTCTTAAGACGTGTAGTAAATCCTCGGTTGACAAATCACTCACTAGTCACCACATCTTAGCTGCCACAGAAGTAGCCACATTTGATACGCAATTTGTTATAAACTATAATACATCCAATATGGCCAAATTAAAATAATTAAAGTTATACAGTGTGAAAACATGAAATAATTCTGTAGGTATCTCGATAACAGAAATTTTTTTTGGAATAAAAAACTTGCAGGTTTTTTAAGCGGTACCAGAAAAAGTGGGGGTCAGATCAGGCGACCTTGTGGGCCATTTCAACGCACTTCTTTTACCTAGCGATCTATTTGAGAATAATCTATTTAAATATTCTCTGACAGGAAGTGTAAAATAAGGAGGTCCCCATCCTGTTGAAACCACAAAGAATTTGGTATCTCCGGATTTTTTTGGATTGGGAAATAAGTTTGTCAAATCTCTGTTTGGAGAAAGTTTAAATAGATAGCTGCGGTTAGGTTATCCTCAAATGGTCCAATTATTTGATTCCCCACTATGCCTAACCAATCTTTTTCCGGTTTGTGAGTATGTAACTCTTCCACCCCGTGAGGATTTTCTCGGGACCAGTATCTGCAATTTTGACGATTTACATGTCCATGGATAATACATTTCCTCATCATTTCTTCATATAATTCAACCCTTCGAATCTCTTCACATAACTCCTATGTTGGATGAAGTTTGTAAGGATGACATTTATTTGCTCTAAACAACTTCCTAACGAATGTATGACTTACATCAGTTTTTCTTGCAGAAGTCGTAGGATTTTCTTTTACCACCAACATCACATTTAATTTGGTGTCTTCATCAATAATAGAATGTTCTCTTCGGTAGATGTCTCGCATGTCCGAGCTCCCGGAACTATTTTTCTATCTTACTAACTGTTCCTTGTGATATATGTACGAGGTAAATCAAGAAACCTCATGAAACAGAGTAACAACGTCTTTTTGTGTTCTAATTCTATCCATATCCAATCATTAGGATTATTATACGATGAGCTTCAGCTAAATGGCGCATTTTCTGATATTTGCCACTATCGCTATCACAATTAACTATTCTAGTTAAACGACATTCTGTTTAGGCTATAGTTACTTCTTGTTTTTTTATAATTTTTTATTATGAATGTTATTTTTTATACCCATGTAAAAAGCAGAAACTTTATGTAAACGAATCAATCCAAGATTTTTTCCAATGTCTACAAACCTGTTACCGCAATTTCAAATTTTCGAAGGGATTGATCCGTAGGGGTGGGGGTTGAAAGAGCGTGTGCAATTGTTATGACAAAAATTGGAGTTGTAAACACAAAAACTACCTGCGATTTACTGTTATCGAGAAATACGGATTTTTTTCCATCAGTAGTTTCCACACTGTATACAGATTTGAAACCTTTTGACTCTTTCTTTTTGCGTGCTAATAAAGTATATCATTGTCTCAACTGTTCCAAATCTAAGTTTAATTTTTTATGTAATAGAAAAGTTTTTAACCGACTTATAATTTTGAAAATTTTTTGGTAAGGTTTATTTTAAAAAACTATATTTTGATATACATTTAGAATTTTTAAAAAAAAAAAAAAAAAAAAATTACTTAATATATAAAAAAATTATAATATATTAATAATACAACATTCTTATAATAACATAATATATTTTAAATAAAATTAATTAAATAATAATTTATACCAATTAATTATGTACAGAAAAACTAAATATTATCCCAAAAAATTAAAAAAAAAAAAAAAAAAAAAGAGGGGAAATTAAAAAAAGTAGTTTTTCTCAAAATACCCTTACCCAATTTTCAATTTAATTTTATACTGTGATAACTGGGCATAGCAATATATACATTCAACAAAGAAATAAACAGAAAAATACACATCACGCATGTATAGACCATGTCCCGTGTTCAGGCAAGTCTCAGTCTACCTGGATCCCCATTCAATCTGCGTCGCGGCTCCAGAGGTAGCCACCAGTTCACGTTGCGTAACAATCGGCGTATGGTGGCACCACCTGGTGACCGTAAACCCCTGGTTCTGTCCACCTATCTGGATGCCCAGGAACATCTCCCTTATGCTGATGATTCCAATGCCGTCACACCCATGAGTGAAGAAAATGGAGCCATGGTTGTCCCCATATACTACGCCAACCTGGGTACGTACCATCACCTTCACATGCACACACACTTTCTTATTGCAATGGAGGTTTCTTAAATGCAGGCAAAACATACTGGCGTGATGTGCTGAGGCAGAATTATATACATGTATGTACAGCTATGTCCACTTTAAATGACCAGATGACACTGACATCTATGTCTGCTTTTGGTGATGGAGCAAGCTTATTATTGAAACAGGTTAGCTCAAAGTGACATATCATATTAATAACATTAAGATATCATGTTTGAATAACATAACTTAACCCTCCATCGCTACAAATAACACATGGATACCAACACCTTCCGATTATTTAAAGCAAACGTAGCCGTATCGGTATAAAAAACAGACATATGAACAACATTTTGACTTAATTTTGTCAGTGTTTTTAGAAATCTCCACATTGCAGCTATAAATATGATCATATTTATACAAATCTGAATCAGGGTCACGTCACTCCTCGTACACCTCGCACGCTTCACGGATGTCGTACACTTCTCACGGCGATTTATTAGGCGGTCTGGGTGGAAATGGAAAAGTGATTACCAAAGAAAGTCAACTCAGATGTAGATCGATGAGAAACGGACCTGCAGCAGCTACAAACAATTTTACAGAGTTTACTCACAGGGCTCACAGAGGAGATTATGTAAGTGGACTGTTAATTTCTTAAAAATTGTTTTGGGTGTAACGGAATTTTTAAAATCATTTTGAACTAGGATGGACCAACGAGTCAAATGTGTGAAGGAAAACTAAAGCATTTAGACAATCCATTTATCGATAGTAATCAAAGACAAACTGTAGTAGATATGAAGGGTAAGAAAGAAGGTAAATCTTGTTTTTTAATTTAAAAACGATAATCTTCTTTCTGCAGACGTGATGGTTCTGAACGACATCATCGAACAAGCAGCGGGAAGGCAAAGTGGTGCTAGCGAACATGGAGGTAAGGACGTTAGATTCATCTACCCCCAAACATTTAACCCTCACAACCTACTTACACCATCGCAATTTGCTTAAACTAGTAATATTGCCTAGCAACTGCACAAAAAATATATGTTTATCATGATCATCTGTTGCTAGAACTAAGGAACTAATACATGTTTATTTACTACATTTTGTACTTAATGGAGGATTAAGAAATACTTTATTAGGTAAATAATATTAAATTATATTGCAATGTCTGGCACAACCCTATTGTAATGGAGCACTAAATTTGGTAGGGTGATTAGCATTCATCTAATAGCAACGGACATCCTATTAAACATGCGCAGTGTTGCCTTCCTTATACTACAGGCAAAAAAAATCATATTTAAAATTATCTTTCAGTGAAGCTGTGAGTATTTATCACTTTTGTCCACCAAAACTCCTCTTCAAACAAAATATTTTTAGAAAACTAATTTTTTTTGAACTAAAGTACGAAGAATTTTGTACTGAATCAAAACTTTTATACTATTTCAATATAAACACTTATGTGTGCAAACTGGTGCCCAAAGAGTTTAATGGATTTTCTTCCCGTTTGGCATTCGAAGGTAATCAAAAATTTTATACTAGCAATAAAAATTACTAATAAAATTTTACGGTTGATAAGTAGTCCCATTTTTTGAAGATGAAACCTCAAAAAATTCCTTTACTTTGTAATACTGAACGAACAATCTCCACAAAATTACTAATAAAAGTAACAGATGCTTCCTACGTAGAAATACAAGCTTTTCATTGATACAACTTTTAGCAATGCTACAATTCTTGTAAGTTAGTGGTACAAAATTCTTCAACATAACAGAAGTATAATAATTGTTACTGTAATGGGGCATTTCATTTTTTATTAAGCAGTATTGTATTATCCCATAACATAAATACTGGGGTCATCGAAAGTGATCGTTATTTTCAAAACTACATTTCCACTCCATCAGTTTAATGTATTGGCAAATTAGTCCAATGCCAAGTCAAAGTAAATCACTTTCGGGACTGGGTTGTGCAAAAAGAAATGAAATAAAAACGTTTCAATTCTCGTATAAACATAAATAAAAGAAAATTACAATAAAACAGAACCTACGACATTGGTCATTGAGCTGATTGTGATATCTAATACCTCCTTTCTATTTCTAGTGACAAAGGTTGGTTCAGAACCAATGTTACTCACAGTTAGTCCTTCACCTCATATATATATTCAAAAAGTGACTTACCTCTTTGATTAATGTCCGTGCGATTAAATTCCGCACTACAGTTGGAGGAGGTTGATCTGCAGCTCTATCACCTGGGAAGTAGGCCGAGCAGACGATTATCTCCATCTTGCTTCCTCCCTCCGAGGTCGATACCTCGACGGCTACAACGTCCTGTGTGCAGTAACCTGTAACCAGGCCGCTTACCCGGCTTGTGTTAGTTGTCCAGGCTTCCTGGAGGAGAGCAATGTCAATCTGCTCTTCCTTAAATCTTCTGCCGAAGACGTATGTAGCAGCCCTGGCTTTTCATAGATTTGCCTGTAAACATCTGATGTAAGATGTTCTCCATTCTCCAGCACTTGGAGGTGGGGACTTTAACAGCTCCCGCTCCTGGTCCGATGATATTGGGTCATCTGATGGATTAGGATTGATCCAAATCTCCATCAGTTTCCCAGTTTCCTGGTTGTCAGTGGCAATAGTACCTTCCACAGCCTGACCTCCCACTGTGTGTACTGAGCAGTTACTAGCTATCTATCAGGTAGAGCCCGCTCTCTCACTCCCTTCCCCGACAGGAACTGGGGTATCCCTCCCCTGCTCTGTAAACTTTGCCATACTTTCCTGCATTGCAAATTTCTGCCTACTGTCCTGTGCCCGCGCCACTGGGCACCACGTAACTTTTTTTGTTGAAGAGGTTATTTCTCTCTGTGCGAGCCTGTTGGTCCACACCTACCCGTCGGCACTGAGGTGCCGCTGAGGGCATTCCCCTATCCGCCACCTGGGGACGAGCCCAGTAAGGATTGCAGGCATCCCCCTCGGGAGTATGAGTACTCCCATGGAAAACTAGGATACTCTAATTGTATATTCCCTGTGTTCATAAAATAAGTTCACAACTACCTGTTGTTCTGTAGTGTAATTATTTTTTCCCTTTTTATACACTTTTAATAATACATATATTTTTAAAAATATCCATGTTGTATAATAGTTTTTGTTATTTATGAATAATCATTGTCTCCTCTAAGTTTTAGTTATCCGTTATCTATTTTGTAGTTTGTATTTTTGTATTGCGATTTTAGATTGCAATACTTCAGGTAATAGCAGCAGTTTACATTTGTTACAAATGTAATTTTTTTTTATATAAAGTAGTCAATGAGCTTCTATCTATCTATCTAAGTGTGCTGTAATTGAAAAATAAATTCATTTTCGGTTATTTACATTAACGTTAGCAACTACTATCTCAGTAATACAAAGCCAATAGATGGTGGATGAGTTTTTTGATAAGGAGTGACAATTGCCTATATTACCTCTGCCACTTTTGATGACCCGGTATATATTTATAAATTCCATTCAACAACGGTTCCTTAAAAGCTTTCATTAGTTTTATAAATCTCTGAAAATCATATCTGGTATTGTACAAATAAATAATGAATTGCCTTTAACATCCTAAAAATCAGTTTTTTCATAGAAAGCAAGAAGTGTTGTTCTTCAATATGTCATTTTATCCATTCATATGCTTGTCACATTGTACGGCATCACTGCGTTAGTTTAAAAAATTAGTTAAAATCTTCCCCTGTGTCCGTTTGCTTAGCATAGTTACATGTACTGTGTAATATCATCATTTAGACAGCATTCTAGAACCCGTTTGTGGCAATAGAATTAGAGGAAATCTTCATAAAATGTTAGTAATTGTTGTATTCATTATATATTTCTTCCCATAGGCTGACTTGTAAAAGCATGTTGCTTCTAGTAAACCACTTACTAGAGCACAATGCGCTTTAATTGTTCTTAACCGAATAGCCGGTGTTAGGAAAGCAATTTCGATGGTGTTTTAATTCACTTCTTACCGCAGTATTATTTTCCCAATGCGACCGGTGACAGAAAATATACTGCAAAATTAATACAGGGCTCTCAAGACTAACAAAGATTATCACAAATCAGACATTTCAAATGTGCTGCATATTATGATCAATTTAATATACCCACACGGAGTCCTGTATACCGCGTGTAATAGGATCATGGTACACCTCCCTTTTCTCCTTTAGTTTTGAACATAATTAATTTAAATTTGGCATATCCTGTATACATAATAAGTGGCACTTTTTGACATACAAGTGATTTTTTTCACTTCCGGTTTTGCCCGAAGTGACACTAACTTTACTACAAGGTAATTAGAACAAAATTGTATTTTCTTATATTCTTTTAGCTGTAATTTTGTTTGCATTTATCGCACATTTTAATACGACATATGAATAAATTCCTTGTTAATAGTACTAATAAATGGTACTACGGTACCAATATGGTTCCAATTAAAAAAATTGAGTTTGGCCCCAAAAATCATTTTGATGAACTTTATTTGCTCATAAATCACGTAATTTAGTATTTTTGACGGGATTTCGATTTTTCTAGCATTACACGGGTCATTTAGAATAAATCGGAACCGTCATGGCACACTTAAATGAAAACTAAAAATTGTATTATAAAAAATATTGACGTTTGAAATGTCACTTATTTTGTATCGTTGGATTCAGAAAATTATGCAGAATTTAAAAAATGCAATAATATACAGGGTGTTCCATTTGAAAATCGAAAGTTAGTGTCACTTCCGGCGAAAACTGAAGTGAAAAGAAAATTACTTATATGTCAAAAAGTGCCGCGTATAATGTATATAGAATATCCCAAATTTCAATCCATTATCTTCAAAATTAAAAGAGAAAAGGGGGTGTACCATGATCCTGTTACAGCCGGTATTTAGCTTGCTTGAAAAAGCGACAGATATACTACAACATTTAAACTTAACCAGCGGTTAAGAACGGCTGTCGCACTATCGCATCCGCACAAAACCTCTTTCCCCAAAAAAGAGTGTGTCAACTTCATTTATACTAATGCTTCGTACAGTTTCTGTTTATTATTTCTCAGCCCAAAACGACGAGGAAGAAGAACCTACCGTGAAGGAACGTTTATTAGCATTTACAATGAAAATGATAGATATTTTATGTGTTTGGAACTGTTGTGAATTATGGGTGACCTTTAAAGATTTTATAGCTCTAATCGTATTCGATCCATTCGTTGAACTCTTCATTACTCTCTGTATCGTGGTGAACACTCTCTTCATGGCCTTAGATCATCACAATATGGACAGAGATTTGGAAAAAGCACTGAAGAGTGGCAACTACGTAAGTATTCGCTAGTTTTTCAACACCAATGAAATTTTTAACAAAATATTTTCAGTTTTTCACGGCAACTTTTATGATTGAAGCAACAATGAAGCTGATTGCGATGAGCCCAAAATATTATTTTCAGGAAGGTTGGAACATATTTGATTTCATTATCGTAGCCTTATCTCTACTCGAGTTAGGCCTTGAAGGAGTCCAAGGTTTATCCGTTTTGAGATCATTTCGACTGGTGAGTAATTTTGTTTCTTAAGACCAACATACACATACACATGTTTCTTTTTTAGTTAAGAGTGTTCAAACTGGCCAAGTCCTGGCCAACTTTAAATTTACTTATTTCTATTATGGGTAGAACTATGGGTGCTCTAGGTAACCTAACATTTGTGCTGTGCATTATAATATTTATATTTGCTGTTATGGGTATGCAGTTATTTGGAAAAAATTATACAGGTTTGTAAAATTATCATATTTGCGCCTATACATTTTAAACTGAGACATAATGCCATATATTTTCAGATAATGTTGATAGATTTCCCGACCACGACCTTCCAAGATGGAATTTTACAGATTTCATGCATTCTTTTATGATAGTATTCAGAGTATTATGTGGAGAATGGATAGAATCCATGTGGGACTGTATGTTAGTGGGAGATGTATCCTGCATTCCATTTTTCCTAGCCACCGTTGTTATAGGCAATCTTGTGGTAAGTAAAATTATTGCAGAAAAAGTGTGAATAGCGGTTACGGATTTGTTATAGTGCATCCCTACTTCGATATCTCGAGTTCTATGATAGCTAGGAATTTGATTTAAAAGCACAAATAAACTAGATGAAAGGGTCTATAATCAGAAATTACACTGGCCGACACAATTTTTGTAACATAGTTCACACTACTGTTTTTATATTGCTAATACCTCCCTGCTAACTGAAAAAATATCCAAAAAGTCCTAATAAGTACCATTTTTGTGTGAACACGATAGACCCTATTATATTGCCAGGTAATACATTTTATGAGCAAGTTAAAGTAAGGCTGTCAAAACAACAAGCAGAACTTAAGGAGTGGAACTTACTGACTAAAGAAACAAAGATTACGACTTTTAGAAAAAGAAATGCAACATTTTCCTCATTTTATAATATGGAAAATTCACTATGCGCATGTATTGATGTTAATGGTTTAATGCAGGAACTTAATATCGAGCAATTCCCTTCTGAATGGCGTTTATTCATAGATTCCTCCAAATACAGTTTAAAAGCTGTATTACTTTCATAAAAGAAAAAATTAACTAAGCATATGTTTTTCAAAAATTATTCTCTATCTTTGTAGATATATCTATGTAAGCCTAACATATGTCATATACATCACTGAAATATAGCAATAAATAGATTAGTAAAATTACCAATGTTATTCCTGCCCATAATGTTTTATTAATGTAACAAGAAAACGTTATGTTATGACTTTTTGCTTGTCATTTCTGTAATCAGAAGGCTTTATTCCAGTGGGATATGCTATTCAGGTACATGTTATGAAAATATATATTTTTTTGTCCGTCAGTGTATTTTCTAATAAAAAAGGTGAGCCAAAACAATTCTACGCAGGTTCAAGTGACTTTTAATGGAATTTTTTTTGTTGAAATAATGTCTCTCGAAAAAAATCACTACAGCTACAATTATGCATCTTATGAAAAATTATTTTAATATTAGTTAAAAAACTTCCGAGAGATTTTTCTGAACATTTTCGGTTCCTAAACATATACAGGGTGTTCAAAATTGATTTTCACTAATGCCCCACCCTGCATACAGGCGTTTCATATTTAAATTCCATTTAAGCATTAAAATATTTAGAAATGATTTAAAATGTTCAAAATGGCACTATTAATAAGTATTGATTAACACTTACATTGCCTTCATTAGTCCAAAATTGGCATCCTTAATGAAAGTGATTGTTAGGTAAATACGTATTAAATCCATTTTCTTTCTTCAGGTACTTAACCTTTTCTTGGCTTTGCTTTTGAGTAATTTTGGTTCATCAAGTCTCTCGGCTCCAGCAGCTGACAACGATACAAACAAAATAACAGAGGCCTTTGACAGAATAGGTCGTTTTATAAGATGGACAAAGGCTAGTGTTTCACATATCGCAAAATTGATTCGGTTTAAGCTAACAAACCAAATTTCCGACCAGCCGTCAGGTGAGGGACCCTCCAACAGTTGGAACCAAGGTTTTTATCCAACAATCTGATAGCTCGCTGGTTTTGTGCTTGCTGCTCCATTGTAGTGCTTACTTTTTAAACGAAGTACTTATTGTTTAGCATGTAAACTACTCCAATGTCAGTAAAAACATAAACAGCTGTCTCTGTAACAAATTTTTTTAGTATTAGATGTGTTGTTACATTATAAGGTCCACAATGAATTTTTCAAATCCCTAAGTTCTTATTTTTACAAACTACTGTTCACTATACTACAATATTTTCAAATAAAATATACCAGTAATGAAAAATTCTTTGTATAGCCATTAATTTGCTATTTGTTAACACTATATAAATATATATGCAGGGTGTCCGGAAAAAGGAGGCCAATCCGGTAACCATGGATTCCTTGAGTAAAAATAATAGGACTTTCAAAATACCATTTTTCATTTTAGACCACCATGTTCGATATACAGGGTGTCAAAATTTTAAGTTTTAATTTTTTTTTTTAAATAACTCGAGTATTTCGTAAGATATTTATTTAAAATTTGGTACAGTGCTTCAACTTAAAGAGTCACATCTTTTGAAGGAAAACAAAAACCAAAATTAATTGTAAAATATTCAAAATAGAGGGGTTCCAGTACCCACAGACCCAATTTTTTAGTACCTGCGCCAATGACTACCAAACTGTCTTTTATAAGTTAACCATCCCTTTTGGATTATTTTATGTCTCTTCGTTTTAGAGATAAGTTGAAAAATTTTGGTGCCTACGCGGCTTACGGTAATCTCATAATTTTCAAATACTAAAACTAAACAATTTATTCAAATTTTGCAATAGGTATAAAAACATCAATAATAAAGGACAAACCAAAAATTACTATTTCTAAAGTCAATGGCACCCAGACAAAAAATTGGTAGGCGCAATGCATTCATCAATCTACAATTACTTATAAATTAGAAGCACAAATTGAATACACCTTATTTTCTTAAAATTATTCATAATTCGTTAGTAATAAAAAAAAAACAGTAGAAATAAAAAAAATATCCAGTCTAAAGAAATTGTTCGATATGACCTCCATGTTTTTGTAAACACATACGAGCTCTCTTAAATAAAGAAAATCTTAAACTTTGAAAAATATTTGGCTTTAACTTGAACTGCCCTCCAGCTTGAAGGATTCTTTCTGTTAAAAATGATTCTCGTTCAAAATCGGAACCATATACACAAAATCTTTCATAAATCCCCCGACTGAATAATCCAAGGGAGTAAGGTGTGCGGAACGGGGTGGCCACTGAACAGGAGCATCTCAACCATGACCAATCCAGCGATCAGAAAAAAATTTGATTCAAATAGTTTCTAACATTTCTAGCAAAATGAGGAAGAGCAAAGGCAATTTATATAGTAAATCGGCCAGTGTGTTTTGAAGAAATTGTAAAAATGAATGACCAGTCAAGTTTCCTGGTAAAAATACAGGGCCCAAAAGAAAATTATCTACGACACCTGCCTATACATTGACTTTAAAGTTTACTTGATGATGCGTCTCTACTATGGCTTTAGGATTTTCTTCAGCCCATATGTGTGTGTTATGAATATTTGTCGTCCCGTTCTCGTAAATGTAGCTTCATCAGTAAACAAAATGATTCTGATAAAACATAGATCTCGGTTATTCATTTCACATAACCATCTACATAATACAAGTCTTGCTTCAAAGTCTTGAGGCAAACGAGTCTGTACTTTTTGGAGATGGAATGGGTACAGCTACTGACTCCGTAAAATAGTGTGTCTGAGTTTTCCTGAGTTTTTCCCAATGTTTTCGACCTTCTTAGCCAACACCCTGGTACTAATTTTCGGTGCTTCCTCAACAATTCTTAAAATTTCCTCTTCCTGTTCATGTTAAATCGCACGGAGTCGGCAGCACTTACTTCTCCGTCTTTCCCTTAAATTTCCAATCTCCCTTAGACGGTTAACGATATTTGAAAAATATTTTCTTTTGGGATGAACTCGATTGGGAAATTTTTCGGCATAGCGCCTAGCAGCTAAACTAGCGAGAAATAGAAATAAATGCTTATAGTTTACATAAATATTTAAATCTTACCCATGTTTAAAATCATATCCCGTCATTTCAAAAAAGGGTATAATTCCTTGTCTACGAGCCAAGTTGGTTTTTCTTACTTACAAGAACACTTCTAGCTTATAAAAATCTTTTAACTTGTAAAAAATAAGGATTTACTTTGACAGTAAACAAACAATTCTATCGTATCCAGGATATTGCCATTTGTTTACGAAAGCGGCTGACTTGATTTAGATTTGAAAATTATGAGCCGTAAGCCGCGTAGGCACCAATATTTTTCGACATCTCTAAAACGAAGCATTTTCTCGAAATTTGTTAGGAGACATAAAACAATCCAAAATGAATGTTAACTTCAAAAAGATAGTTTGAAAGTCATTGGCGCAGGTACTAAAGAACTGGGGGGTCAGTGGGTACCGGAACCCCTCTATTTTGAATATTTGAAAATTTTTATTTATTAATTTTTTTTTCTTCAAAAGATGTGACTCTTAAGTTGAAGCACTATACCAAATTTTAAATAAATGTCTATCGAAATACTCGAGTTATTTAAACTTCAAACTTTGACACCCTGTATATCGAACATAGGGGTCTAAAATGAAAAATGGAATTGTGAAAGTCCTAGTATGTTTGCTCAAGGAATTCATAGTTACCGGACTGGCCTCCTTTTTCCGGACACCCTGTACATCTTAATAGCATGCACAAGTATATAACTGTAACTATTATAAAAAGCTACATTTCTACTTATTTCACTTTGTTTTTTCTATTTATGTTGTGTTGTCACAAAAATTATATATAATAATAGCTACTGTAAAAAAGTATCAGCGAGAATAATGTAAGCAGTAATAAAAAATTAAGTATCAGTATCAGGACAGCCACAATTTTGTTTTCTGTACTATTCATCCATAAATTTAAACGATTTAAAAAATTATAAGGCTTGCCTAGGAGCTAAGAATTTTCTATGATTTTGTTAAATAATTTCTTTTTAGTTGCTCCAATTGCATGTTACGTGGTTTTTGAAATTATATTCAAATCCAGCTAATATGTAATTTATTAGAGATATTAAATATTATTTATTCCAACTGTTCTTACATTTATTATTAACATTACAATTTCCCTGCTAGTGAAAGAAATCAAAATATGACAACAACAATTTTTAGACACGCGAGATGGTGGACTAGATATACCAGGTGATGAAATATTAGCAGATGGTATAATTTTTAAAGACAAAAAAGAGCCCAAAAGATAGGCTAGAAGTTACAATAGGAGATGGCATGGAATTCACAATTCACGGTGATTCCAAAACAAATTTAAAACGGGGCAAAAATATTAACAACATTAACAAAAGTAAAACCATTGGCAATTCAATTTTAGATCATGGCGATTTTCTTGGGCATTTAGAAGATGACGAAGTTAGTAACAAATCATATGGAAGTCATAAACATAGATTTAAAGATGAAAGTCACAAAGGCAGTGCAGACGTTTTAGACGAACAAGAAGAAAAGCGAGACGCAAGTAAAGAAGAACTAGGTATAGATGAAGGTAATGCAAAAATTACTAATACTAATGTAGATTGAGAGATAGATATGTTTTCACTACGCTAGAAGAACTAGTGCGCTTTAAAAAACCAACTGCTCATTAGAAACTTTTCGAAGTGTTTTTTTTAAACTTATATACAGGTTTGGGAGAGGGGTATTTATTATAGATGACAGCATAAGCTTAGCATGGGCTCTTCTTTGAAGCACAAGATATTTGAGAGGACTGGAAGTAAGGCATTAGCACTTTTTCTGAAGAAGTGATGCAACACAACTAGGGGTGCGAACGTAGTTCACTTTAGTTTATATTAGAGACACTATTGCACCAGTTTTTTCTTATTTATTAATTTTTCTAACATGCCCAGGACTTCGTCTCATACACAGGAACCGCATCGATGTCGCCGTTGGTACAGTTAGAGTTTTTTATATTCCTATAAACTTGTCATCTGAAAGAAATGCCATTGATTTTCAGGTCGGCATAAAATCATCAATATCTGTTTGAGGCTGTCATTTAATTGGTATATGATACATGATAACTTGGTGGAGTAGATAAATAATTTAATCACTTTCAGATATGTCTTTTTTTCCAGTAGATGTGAGATGATACAATTATTATTTTAAAATTGTTTTTAGAAATGGATGAAGACGAATGTGACTGTCAAGGTGCCTTGGATGAGGACCTCATAATACAAGCAGCAACCGAAGATATCATTATCGATGAATATTCTGCGGACTGCTTCCCAGAAAAATGTTATAAGAAGTTTCCATTTTTGGCGGGAGATGATGATTCTCCGTTTTGGCAAGGCTGGGCAAATTTACGATACAAAACATTTCGGTTGATAGAAAATAAATATTTTGAAACAGCTGTAATAACAATGATTTTACTTAGCAGTTTAGCATTGGCTTTGGAAGACGTTCACTTACAATCAAGGCCGATATTACAGGATATATTATATTACATGGATAGAATATTTACGGTGATATTTTTTTTCGAAATGTTAATAAAATGGTTGGCATTAGGTTTTCAAAAATACTTCACGAATGCATGGTGCTGGCTAGATTTTATAATCGTAATGGTATCTTTAATAAATTTTGTCGCATCACTGTGTGGAGCGGGAGGTATCCAAGCATTTAAAACCATGAGGACACTGCGAGCTCTAAGACCTCTACGTGCCATGTCTCGTATGCAAGGAATGAGAGTAAGATTCTTTACACAAATAATTAGCTTACACAAAATCTAAAATCGTTTTCTTGTAGGTTGTAGTAAATGCACTGGTACAAGCTATACCATCTATCTTCAATGTATTGCTAGTGTGCTTAATATTTTGGTTAATTTTTGCTATAATGGGCGTACAATTATTTGCAGGCAAATATTATAAGGTAACTACTATCATGTGTTATGAAAATTTAAAAAAAAAAGAATTAAGAAATTGCCTGCCGCAGCATAGGATAGGTGATTTAAAAATATATATTTCTAACGGATGTAATTAAAAAATGCTGTTTTTTTTTGTATAACACATTCACATTAAAGTTTATTAATGACTTATTTAATTTTAGTGCGTAGATAATAATAAAACGACGTTAAGCTACGAAATTATCCCAGACTACAACGCCTGTAAAGCAGAAAATTACACCTGGGATAATTCTCCAATGAATTTTGATCATGTTGGTAAAGCCTACCTGTGCTTGTTTCAAGTGGCCACATTTAAAGGATGGATTCAGATCATGAACGATGCCATTGATTCCCGAGAGGTAAGATTCAATACCAAAAATGTAATTGTGATTATATTAAATTGGACCTTCCATTTTTTTCAGACAAATAAACAACCTATCAGAGAAACCAATATTTACATGTATCTATATTTTGTATTTTTTATTATTTTTGGATCATTCTTCACTCTCAACCTGTTTATTGGAGTAATCATCGACAACTTTAATGAACAAAAGAAGAAGATAAGTATCAATATATTTCATCACACTGTATATCTGATGGACGAATTTATTGTACATTAATACGTTCGCTGTCAATTACTCCTTACATTTTAATGTCAATTACTCCTTACATTTAATGTTATGAAATAGTGAAGTAGTGAATAGTATCGATAACGACACGCATATGTTACGTTGTCGGCCTCTGGCGTAGAATATTTGTACAAACACACCATCGTGATTTAGTAACGCATTTTGCATTCAAAACTAAATTTCTTGCAAACAATGTCACATTGACTAATTTACAAATGAGACTCGGCCGTGAACATATTAAATGACCTTCATATCTATCCATAATTTTTGTTCAATGTACCTTAATTTTTTTATAACTGTTCCCAAAAAATAAATGATTTGATTTATACGCAGGAGGATCACTGGAGATGTTCATGACTGAGGATCAAAAGAAATACTACAACGCAATGAAAAAGATGGGTTCCAAGAAGCCCATGAAGGCAATTCCTAGGCCGAGAGTAAGCAACATTTTTACATAGAGGGAACTACAATCGCAATTGCCTGTGAAATGCCCTATTTCTACAAAACTCTCAATACAGTTTTTATTTAATTTTTTTATCTAACAGAAGTCCATCCTTATGTAAATATTTATCGCTTCAAATTCTGGACCCCGAAATTAGCAGCGCCTGTTTACGACATTGTTAATTTTGAAATAGTAAACCAGTACAGATGACCAATTATAATGTATTTAAAGTTTCAAAAATTAACAAAATCGTAAATAGGCACTGCTTACAATGATACAAACATTTTTAGGTCCACATTTAGGAGCGATCAATTTTAACACAGGTTGTCTATGTAGGATGGTCTTTGGTTTAAATTAAACATTATAGACAATTAATTATTTCTTTGACGATTGCGATTAAGTGTTGCTGTTTCCTTATAATCCAGTGAGTGGGTCATAAGGAATTGGGCAAAACCATCATATCCATAAATTTATGGACATGAATTGTTTCTATTTTTCAGTGGAGACCACAAGCAATAGTGTTCGAAATAGTAACAAATAAGAAATTCGACATGATAATCATGTTATTCATAGGTTTAAACATGTTAACTATGACTATGGACCACTACCAGCAAAAGGAGACATTTACGAAAGTCTTGGACTACCTCAATATGATTTTCATAGTTATATTTAGTACCGAGTGCCTCATGAAAGTGTTTGCTTTGCGTTATCACTATTTTACAGAACCATGGAATCTTTTCGATTTAGTGGTTGTAATATTATCAATTTTGGGACTGGTGCTCAGTGATATCATTGAAAAGTACTTTGTGTCGCCGACCTTACTAAGGGTTGTACGTGTGGCCAAAGTGGGTAGAGTTCTGCGTTTGGTAAAAGGAGCTAAGGGCATACGTACTCTGCTTTTCGCACTAGCCATGTCACTGCCTGCACTTTTCAACATCTGTTTACTACTGTTTTTGGTCATGTTCATCTTTGCTATATTTGGGATGTCGTTCTTCATGCATGTCAAGGATAAGAGTGGCCTTGATGACGTTTACAACTTCAAAACCTTTGGACAATCCATGATCCTACTCTTTCAGGTAAAAATAACAGTTTCGACAAACTGAATCTACATTACCTAAAATTTTCTATACATAAACATATTTAGAAATCTAATCGCACATGTTGAATAAAAAATCCTAAATAATTTGTATAAAATCATCCATTTTACTGAGAAGATATACCCGATGTAGATTACTAAATTATAATTATAATTTTAGATGTCTACTTCTGCTGGATGGGATGGAGTTTTGGATGGCATCATCAACGAGGAAGACTGCAAACAGCCAGACAACGAGATAGGGGAGACAGGGAACTGTGGAAATTCAACTATCGGGATAGCTTTCCTGCTGAGCTACCTTGTTATATCGTTTCTCATTGTCATAAACATGTATATTGCTGTTATCTTAGAAAATTATTCTCAAGCAACGGAGGATGTGCAAGAGGGCCTTACAGATGATGATTACGATATGTATTATGAGATTTGGCAGCAATTTGATCCAGACGGTACACAGTATATTCGATACGACCAGCTATCAGACTTCCTGGATGTGCTAGAGCCTCCTCTGCAGATACATAAACCAAATAAATACAAAATAGTTTCAATGGACATTCCGATTTGCAAGGGTGACCTCATGTTTTGTGTAGATATTTTAGACGCTCTAACAAAAGACTTCTTTGCCCGAAAGGGTAATGCTATAGAAGAAACTGCTGAACTAGCCGAAGTACAAGGGCGACCAAACGAAGTTGGCTACGAACCAGTTAGTTCTACCCTTTGGAGGCAACGAGAAGAATATTGTGCTCGTTTAATTCAGAATGCGTGGCGAAAACATAAAAGAAATTGTGGTGGTGCTACTGATCAATCTGACGAAGGGGAGGTTGACGGTGAAGGGGAACTAGAGGCCAGACAAACAGCAGTCTTAGTGGAAAGAAACGGGCATAAGGTAGTGATACATAGCCGTACACCCAGCATAAGCTCACGATCTGCGGATGTATGAGATCGGCCCCGCCCCTCCCCAACCTCGCCATAGCCAGGTCGCTATGCTCAGATGGCCACACAACACGTTACTTTATCTCGGCAGGATTCGTGTTGTTCCTTTAAATGCACATATACATCGAAATCAGCATATATAACCCGAATTGCGTTAAACCTTCTATTAAGTTAAAAATAAGAATACATCCGAGATAAAACGTTACGTGATGAAGTTTGTGCAGTGTAGTTTGATGGAGAAGGTATCGTTTCCTAAGTGTCAACTGCTTTGCTGCTCATATTGCTATTGGCATATTGATAATGTATTAACTGATGTACTTAATAGGACAAATATATATGAATCCAATACAATGTAATAGTTATATGATCAGTAAATATGTGGGTGTAAATTGTTAAATACCGCCACATAAATACTGTCCCACCACTAGATATTTTTCAACTAATTCATTTAGTGATATTTAGCAATGGATACGCACATGCGAAAAGATAGTTGATATAAATTATTTTCAGTTCTTTCTTTAATCTGTACATCCTATTGATTTCAGATGTTAAAACACTCTGCCAATGCCTTTCGTTTTACAATTAGCACATAAGTTTTATTAAATAAATTGAATTGAATAAAACATCGAAATTAATAGGACCTGTTTTAAAATCATTTATGAAATGTAAAAACCACCATAGGATTACCCTATATCTAATTAATTGTTGTTGAACTAAACTAACAACCACGTTTAGAATATGTTCAGTTTGCATTGCTCGGTAACATGAGGAATGGAAATTGAATTGAAATAACTCCAGAGTCATCAGCCTTAAAACTCAGCCTTTAGTAAATTAATATACAAATATATAGTGTGGCAGAGGTAAATTTCATGTTGAGAGCTACAGTTCCCAAGATGCTCCCAAATTACCTGTTTTAGTAGGCAACGAGTACGCGATTAGGTTTCAGGGCAGGTGATTCAGGTTGGCAACATGATTCATAGAAAAGTGCATATTTTTGATCAAATAACGTTTTGTATTTATTATATAACTATAATTTTTAAGACACAAGTAGCACAAAGTACCGCAAAATTCAAAAATTGCATTTTTTCAGAATTTTGCCTTAATATTCTAAAAATGGCCAAATCAATGAACAATAACTAATAATATTAAAAGTGGACTACTTTAAAATCACGACAAGTTATATTTATAATGGTGCTTTCTTCAATTGCTAATATTCAAGCTATCTTCACATGCTACATGGACCGCTAATGGGGGAGGGGCGAATGGGAAAAAAGTTCATAAAATTTTTGTATGCTTCATACAACAATACTTATATAAATGTATGTGTGACATTTTTTAAACCACATTTTTCCTAGCAATATATGGCACATGCTGTAACTATTTTTAAAATATGTGCTTCTATGTTAAACTAGTTTTCTAGCTTATAAATTAATTCCTTAACACCAATTTGCAAATGGCATTTTGAACGTTGATAGCACAAATTTTTATAGAACACCACAATGTCGTATATTAAGTGACACACAAAGTGACAACTAATATGTTTTTAAAACTAGTTTTCTGTGATGACCATAATTTTAAAGAATGTCACTCATACCAATGCAAAAATTTATTCATAATATATTTCAACATAACGAGAAGTACAATAAATCGTTTTGTAGTTCTTCGTTATAAACAAGCTGTTATATTATTTCGTTATATTAATTAAGTAGTATATTATTGTTAAAATTTTATATAAATATTACGGGTTTGGAAAGTGTTTGATTAGGAAGTTTCAATATATTATGTTTATATTATCTTCATAAATCCCTTTTAAGTATACTGCGATCCCAGGCAGTAAATTAACAAGAGGAGTACAAAACACCTGCAGGTTTCAGGTTAAATGACTATGTCTGCTCAGATTTTCTTCTAAAAGCATGATGTATAGATTAAAAACATTATCAAACCCGCCATTTTAAAGAAATAATGTGAACATAGTAAATTTATTATATAAACAAATAAATATTATTAAAGGCAATAAGAAAATGGTTGTTATCGTTAAGTAAATTAGATGTAATTAAGTGTTTGTTATAAATGAATAGTTGAATATCTGAGAAACATTGTTGCCTTATTTGATATACTTTTCTATTATATGGGAATAACGACAAATCAAACACTATCCATTGGCCGAGACGCAAAGTGATAAATATATTTATACTGGCAATCGCTATTATACAAAATAATTTAAAGCTCCACAGCTTCATTCTGTTCATTTTACAAACATTAAATTATTTCCGTTAAAGTAGATTAAATGAATAAATTTATTCAATAAATAAAAATATGTTTGATGGTACCCAGACTGTTTTTATGGTATGCTGCATTTCAATATTAAGAAATATGCATACGATACTATTGTTAAACCGCTCCGTTATTGGATTAACAATACTGTACACAATTTGTAAAACTTTATGCGAT
Organism: Rhamnusium bicolor; assembly: GCA_029963845.1. Taxonomy (NCBI): domain Eukaryota; kingdom Metazoa; phylum Arthropoda; class Insecta; order Coleoptera; family Cerambycidae; genus Rhamnusium; species Rhamnusium bicolor. Next base: position 269,043 of record JANEYF010003319.1, on the reverse strand, counting down.
AAATTATCCTATACTGAATATGCCGTTCCATAATTATAAATGCAGAACTACCTATGTATATCTTTGGACCCATCAAACAGTGTATTATGAGTGTAAGTTAATTCAATACATACATACATAAAATATATTTACAGTCATCAATAATTAAAATTTTGACTACGTTTATCAAATGAGTGGAAAATGGAGCTATAAACTCATTAAAAGAAAACACAAAAAGATGATACATTTTGCACATGACTGTATACATGCTTTTTTATATTTTGCATCTAATTTTAATAAATATGAATCATGTAGATACATGTAACATGCACGTTATTCAAGTTAAATGTGTTTGGAACATTGTATCTACATTTCAAAAAAACTCATTCATGTAATATAATGAATAATCATAGTATTACAATATATATACATATAATTTTTCTAAGCAATCGTTGTTTTTAGGGTAGCTATTGATATATTAAGATTTAGTTTGTAAGCTTTGCGAAAAATTAAAGCGATCTCGATTTAAATTTGAAATAATTATTGTCCATCTACCATTTTGTTATATTTTTGTTTTGTTGATTATCAGTTTTAATAAAAAATAAGAAATATTCAATACAAACCATTTAAATCTGAATCAACTGAAGAAATAAACAAAATACACCTTCCAAAAAACAAAATAAAGATCATAACCTATATCAACAAGCCAGCGCTGTGCAAACAACTTACCACTTCCCAAAATCTAACAAGTTCTATGCACAAAACAATTGTTATGATTAAATACATCTCATCTAACACATTTTCCAAAAGCAGCATTTAGAGCACAGAACAATTATTTAAAGTTTACTTTTTATGACAACTGTCACAACTGATTTGATTTTTTGTATGTTTTTTTTTCTTTTTACAATGGAGCAAGCGTAGGTTCGCGAATCGCGATGGTGCTTCATAAATCGATAGATTTTGAAGAAAGGTCATATGTCATACGCAAGGTTTACGCAAAGGGGTGCAGATTCTTTATTTATTTATTTTTCCAAGATTATCTAGTCAAGATTTCAGTTTTTGTAGAAAGGAAATACATAAAACGAATGTTAATTATATTTCTGTCAGAGTGGTATTGTTTTTTTTTTTGTATGAGGAAGAAATGCTGTAGAGGCCATACATGATAACATGATTTTATATCTCCTGACAATTGCTTGTAGTAAATGCCCGCTTTCGTTTAATTAACTAATACGTTATTTCCCATTTAAAAAAAATTACTTGAGTGTCACAATTTAGAACTTTTTAGAAAGTATCTAACGAATATGTTGAATAATTTTAATTTGAATAGTAGAATAATCTTTGACATTTTAACGTCATGGTTTAAGACGCTCATTCAATTTTAACAACATAGATAAAGAAAATATTTTATCCATGTTTAACATATCGAACATTTTGATTTTGATCAAAGTAATCAGTCGCTCGATGTTGTAATTGTTGTAAAGAAGGCTCTTAAGTCTGACAACCGGGACTCCATGGCAGGAAAAATTCGAATAATTTATTTTAAATGTTCGGAGTTAAACTTGATTAGTTCTACAACTGTGATTCAGAGTGATACGACGAACTTGCCCCAAATTTATCCAAGTGAGAGGTATGTGAAACTTCTCATATGGTCCAAATGCTACTATCCGACCGACATCATAGATGTCTCTGTGGCGGATAGCGACTTGCGAAGCAAGTACCGAGAGCGGCGACCGCTAGCCCAGGTGGACTAAACTACTGTTATCAAATATGATTTGAACGAAACAACTACTCAGCGGGCAAATACCCCGACCTGCATTGGATTATACCTTCAAATCATGATAGATCGGTAGCCAATATCATTTGTCAATTCCTAAGCGAGACATAGACCGGTTTCGAACTTATTAGTTCTCCTCAGTATGCCACAGGTTATGGAACAGACAAATGATAGTGGCCAACCTGCTAGTCATATACTGACTAAGGTAAATTGAGTAGTGGTGAGAGGTATGTGAAACTTCTCATATGGTCCAAATGCTAGAGAATGCGAATCCGTCGTAAATCATAATCACTTCTAGTTTATCACAAATACTGTTAGAGGCTAAAATTTCGTCTTATTTACAATTATATGAAATATTATGAACAATTAATTCAGTTTGAATCACGAAAAGAAAAAGAAAACGCTTTAAGTATTTTACGACAACACTGTTTTATGAGAATTGTAGTTATTTTCTTCAAAGCTTGTAATTCATTGTCACATAATACATATGAAAGGACATAAATATCTGCAGTAAAATTATTGTAGTAACAAATAACAAAAATTGTTTGACTCTTTGTTCTCTTAGAATTGTAAAAGTAACCATTTACGTCAAAGTAAGAAATCAACTACAGTGTACAGATAATTACTACGCGGTCTTTGTTGAACTCAAACAATCATTATACAAAGTAACTACCTACATGTTGTAAGAATTTTAATATAAATATTAACAGAAGACTCTGCTACAAATTGTCTGGCACTGAAAAATAATAAGTAGCAAAATCTGCTCCAAATTTTAGTAACAGTTGTAATTTAGAGACATACGTACGCAAGCAATAAATCACCATCAGATTTGTTTACCGTCAGGTCGTTACTTTTGCATTATGCAATTACGTACGTATCATTTTAATTCATTCCAAATGCCGTCCAGTCCAGAAAACCTAACACCCAACCTTGTGATTTTGTTACATTTATAATACGAATGCTCTGAGTGGTGATATTTATAAATAAAACTAACCATGGACGATTTTGTAATCTCAATCTTAAATAGTTGGGCGTTGCTTGAACTAATAGAGTCATTTCGAGGTAAGGTTTAATATTACATAACATTATAAGGAATCTTTATTTATAACTTTTATAACAGTAAAAATTGAGGAGGAACTTTTCTTTCACAATCCCAATCAAAATCACAGCATCTACACATTCTTCATAACATACTGTGTTCCTCCTCTGAATAGTAGTTGTATACTGTGTTTTGCATTGTGAAATCTACAAATTTAGTGCAGATACTGTGTTACTGTATTCTATATCTCCATATCCTTTGCAGATAGAACAACCGCTATTGGATAAAAAGACGCGGCACAGCACAGTATCTTCACGTGTGAAAATCTCGATTTTTAAAAAAATGTTGGTTACTGCGTTTTTCCTTGGAGCAGCCGAAATGGTCGAATACAGAAAGCATGAAAGGTGCGACACCTATAAGTCATTAGTGTGAGCTACAATTTACACAAATAGCCTTTTATTCACAGACCTCATATGTCTATGCTTTTATTACTTTCCTATTGTTTTATACATCGCTCATGCCACTGGCTCATGGAACTTAGGAGAATTAATAATAATTCTTTTTTTCTTTAATTAATTGTAACTTAAGAATGAAAATGAAAATGCCACCTAATAATATTGATAAGAAAATATATTGTTCTCATGCTGTTTGAAATAAATTCAAGGAAAACATCTTGTGCTATGGGTATGGATGGAAACTGGAAAGTGAAAACAAACTCGTAGGTAGGTACATGTCATTGGAATCATTCAGCCAACTCGACGCATATTGGTGGGTATAGCAATCAGTAATTATTTCTATCATAGTAAAAAATAAAGAAATATGAGGAACTTATAAATACAATTACTGTGTCAAAATGTAATCGTGTAAAAATATATATTTCTACTAATCTAATCTTTTATACAATAAATGGATGAAGCGATGCCGATATGCCATCTGGCGGTAATATTGGTAAATCTTGTTCTGACGGTAGTTTCTGACAGTCGCTGTTGCCAAGGTTGCCCAATATGACGTCGTGAATTTTCTTAAGTACTACTTGACAAAAATTACAAGACAAGGCAAGATATGCGCGAGACGCCAACATTTATTGCATCAATTTCACAAAATACTGAACTACAGAATACAACAAGTTTCTGAAAGTTATTTTTTGCAACAGTATACCGATGTAAACACTAATACAAAAGTTATGAGAATAACACTCCTCATTCTAAACAACCTTGGCCTTTTGCGCATCTTTATCTCACTGCCAAACTATGTTTGTCAAATAGTAGGCATACCATAGTTTAAAAAGAACTAGTTGGGACAGTTCGATTTGCCGCGCATCTTCGTTTTGTTCTCGTAGTAAAAAGATTATCAGGAAAATGCGTGAAACTAAAATTATTAAGAGTGATGAACATAGCTTGTTGTCTTTGTATATATAAGCTTTATTGGCTCATATAACTAAAATAAAAAACAATTTTATAATGTATACATTTCGTAAAGCATAATAATTAATTAAAATTGTTTTGAATGCAGAAAATAACTAAAATATTATTTTAAAATAACAGCGCCATCTGGCACCGAGAAGCGGTACTACATAGTTATTAGAAATAGTGATCTATTCGGACAAAGCTACGAAATATAATTTAATATTTTATTTAAAATGAACTTTTTTGCAGTAACAATTTACTTTACTTTAATAAGGGAGCACGGTAAATAACGGATATTTACGAAATCTCGGGTAAGCCGCGTTCCTCGATCGCTTTAAATATTATATTTATCATTTCGTTACATTACAAAGTGGAAAAAAACGCGATATGAAAAACAATTGATCCAATGTAAATATAAAAATGATATTTCTGAAGGCGAAAAAAACACAGCGTCTAAACATTTTACCACTACCAATGGTGAACTCATGAAAAATGCCTTAGCAATTTATAAATATAATTTTGTCAACTTTTATTTCAAATTTAAATACATCTTAAGACGACGTTAGCACGCCCTCGTCGCCAGGATTGCTGACATAAAACTTAAAATTGCTGTTAACAATTTTTCTATTGATGAGAACGAACAATGAACAAATATCATATGCATTTAGTATATGAAATTACAGGTAATACTGATGCGTATTTTTTTTATTAATAAATATGACTGTTTTATTTGGTGATTTTATGAAACTAAACAATCGCATTTTCTTATTAATAATAAAAAAAATATGCATTAGTATTGCCTGTAATATTATATATTCAATCTACATATATGGTATTTAGAATAAATCATTTGTATATATCTACAATGTGAGCACCTTAAACCCAGTAAGCATCAAAGTATGGGCCTTTACTGGGTTTTTATCGGACCATTACTAGACATGCTGGCCTAATAAAGGCCCGTACTTTGGTGTTTACTGGAAAAGATCCATACCCCATGACAAAGTACAAGTTCGACAGGTTAGGGGTGCCAGAGCTTACACAAGAACTGATGAGCTTATCTCCTGCTGTCGATGATAGACCTTGGTAGCGGAAATAGGCCGACGATAAAAGTTATTTAAAAAAAGTTTTATTACTAAATTTGGTCAGTCATAATCTTAAATGCAATATTATGGTCTTGACAACAATATTAGTACTAGTGGCATAGATTAAAGAGAATAAGTTGGGGCAGTACTCGTATTTATGAGTGAAATGTTATCCTCAAATTGCTTGACCTCGATTCAAATTTAGTATGAAAATGCACCAAATTTAAGGTTTGATAGGAAAAAGTAGAGGAAATAAAAAAAGTTTTTCAAAGTTGGTTGACAGCATTGTACTGGTAGTTAACATAAAGTAAATTATTGTACTGCAGAAAAATTCATTTTAAATAAAATATTTATTTAATTATATTTCGTCGCCTCGACTGGATCTGTTTCTAATAATCATGTAGTACCGCTTCTCAGTGCCAGATGGCGCAGCTATTTTAAAATAGTATTTTAGTCATTTTCTGCATTCAAAAGTTTTAATAAATTATTATACTTTAGGAAAGGTAGATATTATGAAATTGTTTTTTATTTTTGTTATGTACCAACAAACATTTATTATAAAGATACATATTGACGGTTCTTATGGCAAAATTGTTAATCACCGATTTACCACAACCAATAGATGGCGGCACAGCCCAATCTTAGTTCTTTACCGCAACCAACAGAGGGCACACTGGTCTACAGTCAATTTAAGTGTGTAGGAATGGTACTACTGGCCATTTATATTGCGCCTAATTTAACTTTTAACTCTAGGGCTTTTCGGGTGTAAAAATAGTATTAACCAGGTAGTACCACATTGTTTCTGATTGGATGTTATCAAAATTAAGATTACTTTTATCCAATGAAAACCGATTGGTCAAAACCACTGGTTATAACTCCGTGTCACCCGAAAAGTCTTTCTGTATCCGCCATTGAAACTGGTTGTTCGAGGTTAGTGCGTTTTTAGCTGTTTGTTTATTTTGCCGAGATATTTCTTTAAGACTTTGGTGTATTGTGGTTGTATTATTTACTTTCTCTAGTTAGTTGTTATTCGTTTCATTGGTGTATTGTGTTTTTAATTTTCTGTTACAATGCCAAACGCCTGTTTATATTTCGCGAGTATTGAAATAACGCAGACTTCTGTTATGAGGACTATTTCTAGCAATTTCATTGGCCGTTTCAAGGCCACGGCATGGCGTGCTCATCAGATATCATTTTTAAAGGGGAATTCGGCACCGTGAAAATAAACAAACTATAATAAAGGGCAAGGAAAATAAAGAAACTATAATAAAGGGCAAGGAAACTTACTAACGAACTAAAAAATACTTATTTAAAAAAAAAATAACAAGTTTCTGATTCGAAACCTGGACCTACCGCGTGCTGAGCGAGTATCTTCTCTATCGTCTCACGAGTTCCCTGTTGACAAACGATTCCAAAAGGATTTAATACACTTTACATGTCATGTAAGTGCGCATGCCCTGCGGCTATCTTAAAACGGCCAATGAAATTGCTAGAAATAGTCCTCATAACAGAAGTCTGCGATATTTCAATACTCGCTTATATTTCATGTCCAGGAAAGACAAGAGAAAAAGAAAATACTGAATTCATATTACATCGGTTTCCGGCAGATCCAGAGATGGCAAAAAAATGGATTATAAATTGTATGATTTATTACCATTTTGAGTTTAATAGCCTAATTTATTTCTACATAAGTAATTTATTTCAATCATGTATGGTTATTGTTAAAATAAAATATTTTATATGTGAATTTGTTTTATTTTATTTCGCTATTTAATATTTTGTAATTTAAAATAGGGTTTAGTTTACATGGACGTCCGCTGGGTTTAAATTTAATGTGTAATGACATTTGAGTATAGTTGCCAACCTTTAGAGACGAGACAAGACGTAAACATAATATGGGTGGTGGAATACTGTATTTTTAAAAAACTAATAAATTGTTTCAAATTTGACTCTCACCCAGGAATCCCGGGTTCGATTCCCAGCCGAGGCACTGGGATTTTTTCAGAAGATGAAATTAATCCTAGTATACTTGGATATTGAGTGTGTGTCCCTCGTCTCTAAAATGTGCAGCCCTGTCCAACACGGCACTTCGGAGTTTTCAGGCCGACTTAGTTGTGGTGTTTATTATTATTATTATTATTATCATCATGGATCTTTCGAATGTATAATAGGTCATACACACAATTCATATGAAGACAGTTTTATACCCTACTTCAATTCAAGTAAAAAAGCGAGATATTCTGTGAAATTAAATAAAATTACATTTATATAAGCATCTTATTGTTTATGTGCCTTAAAAATTTAAATACAAATAAATTTTTAACATATTATAAATATAACTTGTAATAATTACAAATAACTAACCTAGAACGTTGAGTGAGAAGTGGCTGGTTGGCTTTTCAGCCAACGCCTAGAATACAATATACACTATTTTGAATGTAAAAATAATTCCCGCCTTTTAACACGCGAGAATTTAGTAATGAAATAATCAAGTTGAATATTTATGTATTTATTTATGCAACTAGACTAACAAATACCAAGGTCAAAGTATATTTCTCAAATGCAGACTATGGAGCCATCTATGGGGCAAACATTAACTAAAAACTCGATTAACAATTTCGCCAATAGAACCGCCAATATGTATCTTTATAATAAATGCAACAAAGCTTATATGGACAAAGACAACAATCTATGTTCATCACTCTTATTAAATAATAATAATAATAAAAGATTTTTATTGGTCATACAATAAACTAATACAAATATAACCAAAAGACCGAAGTCCTTCAGCCTGTCTATTACATCATTTTAGTATAAAAACAGTAATTTATTTTTACAGGAATACAAAGTGAATTATAACAGTTTAGCATAAAAAAAGATCGTTTCTAACTCGAATCATATTAAAATCTGTTACATTTTATTCGTTAACTGAAATCAATATTTCTTGAATGGTTCTCTCAGGGAACCGACATCTGGGCCTATGGTTTGTTCATGTGCTCAGGAGGGGATTCATGATAACAAGATTGTGGGGATGTCTTACAAATCTTGTGGAGAGCATCGTCAATCTGTCCTGGATAGGTTTGATTTTGTGATATAAATACACATTTGAGGGATGATGAAGATTCCTGGGAAAGCGCATCTTCGTAATTGTTCTCAAGGTAGAGATTTTAGCAACTTGGATGGTTTTTATAAATAACGTTTTTGCGACAATTTAGGTACAAGGTATGTCCATACTCTAGCTAAGGTCGGCAGATTGATTTGTAAATTATTGCGGCAGAACTCTTAATAATTTTATGTTTTGCGCCTTTTCCTATCAAACATTTTACTACGAAGACAAAACAAAGATGCGCGACAAATTGAACTGTCCCAACTAGTTCTTTTTAAACTATGCTAGTGGTATGATACTTATGTTATTCGAGTAGACTGTCTGGTATTCTAAAAACAACGCAACAATAAGACAAGCATCTTTATTAAAAACTTTCAATTACAAAACATCATATAAACTACATATGTTAAAAGTGTAAATTGAGAAAGGCAAGAGACGTTACGAGTCATAGAAACGTATTTAAGTCCATTGCTAGGATACAGTTACCTCATAGCCATTGGCTAAGGTAGAGCTGTCTGGTTGGGGAGAGAAGACCCACGGAAAGAATGTGACTTCTGCATTCCATTCACAATTAAGCGTAAATGAAATAAATGAATTAGTACATGGCAAATTTTTGATGGTTTGCAATCACACCTACTTATTGGGAGAGATATTATACTCCTAGTATATGGTTTAGCAGAAAGCTGACAACTTATCGGCAATACTCTCCCTTGCCACGCGGGCCTTCTTTCACCAGCTGGATAGTACTAGCTACTTGCTACTTGCTGTTTAATAGGAATTTAAGGAAATCTACTGAGACCTCCATAGGAATACTACCAAAATATTTATTATTCGTTTTGTCTTTTGTGATAAATTGAAAACACACTTTTGTATTTTGGATTATATATACCTTTTTTATGAATTTCTTAACGAATTAGTAAGATCGTTTTAGAAAAAACTATATGTGCTATGAATAACATTCCATAAAAAAAATTGCGATATCGTAATGGCCATGGAATTTTCCAATAAGGTGTCTACAAAATAGAGATATATTGTACAATTTTAATGAATTTATTAAGGATAATTATTATCCACACACTACTGGTATATGTCACAATTTACACATCACTAATTACATCCTATACATGATTTTTAAGTAAATAAAATATAATTCTATCAAAACAAACATTTTATATAATTAATAGATAAAGTAACTTTAAATAAATAAAATACTAGAAAAATTACAAAAATATTTTTAATTTCCAATCTAAATTCAAAGTATCCTTTGAAGGCGGAACACAATATTTTGGATCTGAAAAGAAGTTTGTAAAAAGCTCTCAATTAATCTTTTCAATTAGTATTTTCAACTTACAACATATTTTTAAATGAAACCATTCGAGCAGTTAAAGTTTAAAGTAGAAAACACATCACTGACACATACTTATTCTCTTCTCTATCACTTCCAGTTTCATTTAAAAAGATTAATAATATTAGTAATCACACGATAAAATTGTTTTTATACATTTCTGTTCAACTACATTTTCTCCTTTTTCCGATATATATATAAACCGATACAAATTTGAGTAAAATGCATATATATGTAATATGAATTATTTATTAATGTACATAGAAACACATGCCATTACCATTTGATCTTATAACCAAATTAAAAATTCTTTCAGTAACCTTTTTTTTGCAATCGTCTAGCACAGCTAACATTTTACCAGAACTAATTTATCATGCAACTTTTAACAGAAATAAATATGATACTTACCCAAATCGGACTTATTTTGAATAATTGACATAATTGTGTTATCAATAATCCCTGGTGGGTTAACAAATACTTCAGGCCATATCTCAGGGATCTGTTTAATCATATTATCATGTAACAGACTCAGTTTTTCATGAAGATGTTGGCACAAAGTTCTATTTTTATGTTCTACAATCAGACACACTTCTCTCACTTCATTCCCCAAAGCAAAGACGGTTTTATATAAAACGTACAATACTCTTATTAAAGCTATATCTTCATAGTAACCACCTTCACGCAGATCAATTTTTTTCCTTTCCTCTTTACGTCGGTTCTTTGATGACATCATCGATCTAAAAACAGTAATCAATTATAGAGTTCATCTCATCATACAGTCTTTGAATTTCACTTACCCTCTTGATCGGGATGTTGCACGGGAAGAATTTAAGGATGAAATTGTACTTCCAGTTTCAGAAAATAAATCATCCTCTCCATCACATATTCCTAGACTGGCATCTTCCAATTTTAGTTTCTTCTCATGGCGTATTATTTGCAAGCTGATTAACGTATTGCTCAAATGTTCTTTCATGTTCATTGATTTTAACATTTAAATCCGACATATATAAATTCAAAGTGGGTATAACTGTTTGATCTAAAAAGGCATTAAACAGAATATAACTAATATTAACAAGAAAATGATTTAAAAATAACTTTCTGTCTCTGACAAAAATCACATTTTTTTAACTTTATATTGAACAGCTAAAAAAAGTAATATCAAAATTATAATCATAATAGGTATTTAATAGTTACTACTATTAAAATCAACTGTTTGTTAATTATAACTTTGGGTCAGAATCCATATTGGAATACATTGAATCTCTAGTTTCTACAAACTGTTGTCATTTAGTATAAAATGTAAGTGCCAATAAAGTTTTATTTTTTTTTTTGAAGATAAAAAATATAATTGTACATAATATCATAAATCTTACCTAAGATATCTGTAGCTTTGTGTCTTTTGGCTAACATTATAGCTCTTTTAAATTCTTTGTGTTCTACAAGTACTTCTATGGCTCTTCTATAATCATTATTATAATGTTCTAAGACCAATACAGCTTCATCGATTCTGTGTACCTTTACTAATTGATTAGAAAGGTCATATAATATATCTTTCTTCTGGTGTTCTTCGTACTCAAGTATAGCTAATAATCCCAAAATTTCTACCCAATCTAGTGCCTTCTTATACTCTTCTAAAGCTTGTGATAATAAACCTACTCGCTTTAGTATCAGACCAGCTTCAGCATAATTTTGTTGTCTCGATAATTTCTTGGCATATAGCATAGTCACCAATTCAAAATATTTAGAATCACACGGCAAACTATTGTATGCAACATCTTCAAGTTTGTGCATCACTATAAAACTTTCTAGATCGCTATTAGTAAAATGATTATATCTCAAGATATACTTAACAGCATTCTTTACATCTTGTGCCTTTAAAGACATCTCATAACGTAATCCAACTGGAGACAGGTGTTTTAATCTTTCTATAATAGGTTCATATTGTTTAGGATCTATTACACTATTTTGGTAAACAAATAACACAAAATCTAAGTTATACAAACTATATGTGGCATTTAAAACATCTTTAATATCTTCTTTGATAAGCAAGGAATGCAAAGCTCTTTTACAAAGGGACTTATTCTGCACTGAATTTTCTTCAAAAACCTTTTTTTATTGAATTCAAAGCTGATTTTAGAGAAATGTGTTTCTGTTGTATGGACACAATACTCATGAAATTATTAATACTGTCCGTTGAAATTAAATATTCCAATATCTTCTTAATGATACTTGTTTTATCACAACTGGGTTTTGCAAAATCAGGCAAACAAATGTCACATGCATTATCTATGCTGTTAAAGTCACTGACAATATTAGTTAACAGAGAACAATACTCAGCAGCCTTTACAAAATCCTCTATATGCTCAGAAAAACGTTCAGGATTTAAGTCAACAAGCAAGTTCCAATTTAACCTCTCAGTTCTCATAAGGTCTACTGCAGCTTTCCATTTGTCTTCGCTAAGTAAATTTTCTACAACATCTATGGTTATTAACCTGCATCCGTTAGACTCCAGATTGCCTCTAGGTAGTTGTAAGATAATTTGAGGTGGTTTTCCATTGTTATTACTTACAATCCGTGCACCTTGCTCAATTTCCCTTGAATATATTTTCGTCAGGTCCAATTTATCATACAATAAATTATAATCTTGTTCTAAACGAATGCAATGCAATCTGCAGTTAACAGTCGTTAAAACCAAGTAATTTTGGAATACAAAGTAGGATGTAATACCACTGCAAACCATTTTTTCATTTACGTATAATTCTCGATTGCTACTCAAAGCAAAATCTAATTCCACTTCTGAATTATTTATATTTACCACCTTCTTAGTTAAATAAAAAAACTTAAAAACATTATCCTCAAAATTCTTATAGGATATTAGAGAGTTTGTGTCACTGTATGGAAATCTAAGAGTAGAAGTTCTTGTTGTTCTTTCTAGCATTTGTATTTGTAAAACAACATTAGAAGATTCCTTAATGATCATTTGTTCTTCAAGATGATCATATTCCATACATATAGTAATCAGGTTTTTTTCATTCCATGTAATACTATGAAAACATAAGTTATTTTTAAGGTCTAGTTCATCTGATGACAACAACTTACTAAAATGTTTAACATCAATAACAACAGCTTGTAACTTGGAGTCCAAAAGAACACACAACAACTTTTTTGGATGAAACAGAACTCGATTAAAGGGCCTGACATGGTCTAAGCTGCAAAACTTCATTGGAGGTGGTATATTTTTTTTCGGCAAAATTATAAAAGTCAATATTTCTACCACTAACAACAGCAGCTAAAGCTGTACTTGGACATCTGTTCATTACAAACCGGAAACTATGAAATTCAACATTCTCTGAAGTAAACACAACCAGTCTGCACACAGTAAATAGAGGTTCATGCATATTTGCCCAGTCGAATCCACGAACTTTTCGGTTTGATGGAAAATAAAGCTGTTGTTTTAATTTCCATTTGCCATTAGTATATAAATAAATATTAATATATCCACACTCGTCTTCATCTAAACTATATACAGCCAACAAATTCATATCTGGATGGCACTGAATCTTTTTTATTTGTCCCTAAAACGATTTATGTCTTACTGAGGTGAAACAATGATTATCATGAAAAAAACTGCACGGTAGTATATAAATGGCATGCAGCACCTAATATTTAAAATGGCTAACATAGGAAAAGCCCACAGTTCTAGATATTCTTCAATTGCTTGGAACAAATTTTATTATTCAACAATCGACTAGGACCCCAAACAACTTGTAATTGTAACAATTATAATTCAAAATTGGCTGCCATAATAAATCTTGCTTGAAACAGTACTCAATAATACAGTCTTTTATATTTATAGTACAAATACCCATATAATTTTCATAAATTAATTTTAACAAAAGTGCCACTTACTTTATTTTCAGGAACCTCGAAATTTAATTTCACTTTACAATTTTTTTCAAATATAACAATTGTGTTTACATTGTTGCGAATAGCGGAGCAGGCAATACACTGTCCAAGTACCATACACACTGGCTCCAGTAAGTTTATATATTTTTCGGACATATTCAGTGGGCTCAAATCATTGCTGAAGACTTTAATAAACCTTTGTCCATTTTCATAATAATTAACAACAAACTGTTGTCCATTACCCCTCCATGAAACTGTTGGCGGGCCATATTCAATTGGGATCTGGGTAACTAAAAATATTAATGATAAATTCAGGAGTATGCGAAGTATATAGATATTTAAATACAAACACAGGATACGTTAAAATTCCTATTCAGTAGTAAGACAAAGAAAAGGGCATATAAGATAAATTCAGATCTCTAGCAGTCTTATTATAATCTACTTACCTACAACCTTTTCTTTAAGTTGGCGACTTTTAGGTCCAAGAAATTGAGTATTTTCAGATCCCCATCCAACATATAAAGAGTTCGGTACATCTGCATTTAATTTTATCGTACTCTTAATTTCAAACATGCTGTCTCTTGAGTAACTATACAAAACAACTTCTTCATTTTTAGATATTACTACCAATAAAGTCTCAGTTGGATTCCAAGCTAATTCAGCAATTGGTGACTGTATCGAATGATTAGTATGACTTTGTAGATTACGTTCGAAAACAAGTAATTGATAACTTGAAGCCACGAAAATGACATTATGCATTGCCAAAAACCGAATATATTTTAGGTTATCATCTTCAATAATTTCTGTAGCTAGCCCAATATTCTCTAGTTTATCTTGTTCACAAACACATAAATAATTATTCTCGGTAATAAAACATGTAATTTCTTCAGAAACGGCACATGCAACAGTTTTGCCATATTCCTGCTCATTTGTTCTAACGAAGTGGCACCCCAACTCCTCCAAATTATCCATTTTCAAGTTAACCGTAGACCACAAGGAATAACAATACAAATCTACATATCTATTATCAAAAACTGACAAACACCAGTGCAAAAGACCATATTATAAATCGTGTTCTTGCCTTACGTTTTAAACCACCAAAGAACTAGAGACCACTAATCATAAATATAAACACGTGCCACTGACAGTGACATTGACAACTGACGAATGACACTTGGCACAGAATTCGTCTCTGAATTCTGTGCACTTGGCACTGAGTGTATCTCGATCTCATTTTAACATACATTAGCAGAAAAAAAGACTGCCAATTTTAATCAAGTATAAAATGCAACACCAGCCTCTAGCTTTTGCAATATAAATACTAGCAATAATCAAGATTTATTAGTTTATAAATCTTGAGATTCTTGAGTAAATATAACCACCACCACAGAACGTTCTGCTGCACTACGACTTTTGCACTAATTTTCTACAACCGTAGTTCAGATGTACTAATTACTAGCTAACTATTACCAGAGACAACCACCTCTGCTATTACCGTTGATTCGATGCCTGTTCAGTACCAAACACGATTTTCTTAACATAACATGGTTTTCTGATACAAAACAAATAAAATGTCCCCTACATATATGTAGGCTGCCATACTGTGGGCAATTTATATTGGCTGCGGATATTTAAATCGTTTTTACCACACACGTTAGTCATTTTCGCGATTACTTTTTAATGTTTTTACTTTCCAATCATCCAGCAGTATTTTTGATTAAGTGTTTAATTTTTCGAATTATATTATTATTGTAGTTAGAATAATCTAATTATATTATCCTAGTGAGAATATTTTGTAGTAATTTTTTTTGTACAGACGTGTTTTCTGGTTTTGACATCTGTCATCAGTTTTGTCTTAAATTTTAAAAAACGAACCAAAAACGATAAGATAAGATGTGCTATTATTACAGTCGTATATTACAAATTAGTTAAACACTATTTGAAGAAAAAAATATTTCACATTTGAGAAGAGAAAAACAACTCGATTTGAAAATGTTTTTTATTATAAAAAATTACAAAACGATGCAGCTTTTAAAGAAAACCCATTGGCATTTGAATACTACCAGACTTACGAATGAATGTTGCACCCCTCTTTTTTTTCTGGTGGAACTTTCGCAACCAGGAACCAAACAATGCATTTTTAATTAAGCGCACAGAGAAGTTCTACACTAAACAATAACCATAAAATGCCACTTAAAAACTAATAGTAATAAATATAGAACACATCTAATAACTGACAAATCAAGCAAAAAGTACAATAATTAATAAATCCAGTCACAGCCATCACATAAACAAATCGTCCAAAGATGACAATTGACAAATCAAAATCAGTGCGTCAACGCGAAATCGCTAATTTTTACCAAGAAAAATTGAAATTTAACTATATTGCCCACAGTATGGCGACCCATATATACGGATATTTTCTCAAGGTAGAGCAAAACCAATCGGAGATCCAGATTATATTAAGAAATTCGTGGTACAAAATCTCTCGTACTGCTACTGTCATCGGCGCCATCTATATATGAAATTATTATACAGACTACCACATGGTGGCAGCTTTCTTGTCTGTAGCTTTCTTTCTTTAGTATGGCCATCTATTTTCTAATAGAGGAATTAACAAACCTGGTATGTTCTTGTGGATTATAGCCATAGGTGGTACAACTCGCCATCTCTTAAATAGAAAGACATACACATTCTGAACGGTCATAATTAATTCACCAAAGTGGATTGCAGAACGATGCTATGTTTATCCATTTATTATAAATAATAAATGGTTTATCTAAACAGAACCGCCGAGCCGATTAATTCTACAATGATTTTGGTTTGTCTACCAACTATAACAGTACAGCGCTTAGACAAGAGAATTCTCTAATCTAAGGTACAGCGTAAATACTAGTAAGAATTACAATTCGATAATAGTTAAAAATAAAATTTACAATTTCCTAGTTTGATTTGACAAAATTAAAAAAAATAATAGTTAGAGGAAAAAAATAATAGTCTACGCACCTATTAAGTTAACGATTGTTTTGTTGTGCGACAATTTTTTAATAGTTGTAATAACAATCGCCTTTTGTTTAAAAATACCATTAATATAGTTTAATTCAACAAAATTAACGATATTGTTAGTTATTCTAATTATGCTGCAGCTAAATGGCACACATTTTGTCTTTTCAAAATGTATTGTTACTCATTTCATTCAACCACGACTTAATTTTTACTATACCGTTTTCAGTACTAAGTTTTACCTCCTTCCAGGGATCCGCTGTATATTGGACAACTGTTCATCTGCAAATTAGGATACATTACCCGTACTCTCCATATTCAATAGTGCATATAGATATCTAGAAATTAGAATTGGCACTAAAACTGTGCCTTGTGGCACTCTGAAATCTACTAGGTTAGGTTAGGTTATTGTGAGTGTGTCCTTGTGGACCCTCCACTACGGCCATTAGCAGGTCGGTTGTGGCTCACTCTTAAGTATATTTCACCCAATAAGTTCAGTCTCTTAATGAAACTGATAACTTTATTGGGTGAGAATGTGTCCAGATTCTCTGGCAGCAGTTGCCCTTTGCCAAATATTGAGAATCGGATTATCTCCACAGCGGGACAGGTGCATAAGACGTAGTCTGCCTTCTCATCATCCTCCAAGCATAGACGACACTCGGCGTTTTCCGCTAGGCCGAGTTTATGTAGATGATAGTTTAGTCGATAGTGCGCGGTATATAGGCCTGTTAGAGTTTTCAGGTTTGCCCTGTTTCTTAGTTCTTGATTTCAAAGGGTATTTTATAAACGCCTTCGAATGAACTAATCCTGGTAACTCTTGCCAATATTAGAGAGTTTTCCTTTCAGCCCAGGTTAAGATAGCCATCTTAGCAGTACTTGAAGATATGCCAAGTATCGGTTCTGGTCAGATGATTCGTGATCCTGCTCCTTCTCTAGCCAACCAGAGTGGCCGGGTATCCAGACCAGAGATACTTTGTTGTTTTTGCTCAAATGATTTAGAGCCTTCTGACAATTCCATAGCTTGATTAAAAAGGCGTCAAGCTTCTTTTCTCATTTTATCCAAATTCTTGTTCCACCAAGACGCGCCTCTATTGTCCTTTTTTGTCTTCAGTGGACAGTTTTCGTGATAAGCTGAAACTAATTTCAGTTTCATCACTATTCCTGATTACGGTGAGATTGGATTGAAGCTGAGTCTGGAGAGAGTGTTTGTACCCTTTCCAGTCTGTGTACGTCGGATCTCGATATGTCACCATAGGTCTTAGATCAGCTTCTATATTGAATAGAATATGTTTGTGATCTGAACACGAAGGTTCAGAAGATACATTTCAATCGATTATCTTGTTGCTTAGGTAATTTGAGCTGATTGTGATATCTAATACCTCGTTCCTATTTCTAGTGACAAAAGTTGGTTCGGAACCAATGTTATTCACAGTTAGTCCTTCACCTTATATATATTCAAAAAGTGACTCACCTCTTGGTTAATGTCCGTGTTACCCAACGTTGTATGGTGGGCATTTGCAGCACATCCAATAACCAGGTGGATACTGTTACTTTTGCTGTAGGCGATTAAATTCCGCACTACAGCTGGAGGAGGTTGATCTGCAGCCCTATCACCTGGGAAGTAGGCCGCGCAGACGATTATCTCCCTCTTGCTTCCTCCCTCCGAGGTCAATACCTGGACGGTTACAACGTCCTGGGTGCCGTAACCTGTAAATATAAAATAGGTAATGTTGTTTCTGATGAAGATACAGGCTCTGTGTCTTTCATCAGAGCCGACTTCTATTACCTTGCCAATGCCAGAAGTATTCCCTAGGCCGCTTACCCGGCCTGTGTTACTTGTACAGGGTTCCTGGAGGAGGGCAATGTCAATGGGCTCTTCCTTAAATCTTCTGCCGAGGACGTATTTGGCAGCCCTGGCTTTTTGTAGATTTGTCTGTAAACATCTGATGTAAGATATTCCCAGTTCTCCAGCCCTTGGAGGTGGGGACTTTAACAGCTGCCGCTCCTGGTCCGATGATATTGGGTCATCTGATGGAGTAAGACTGATCCCAATCTCCATCAGTTTTCCAGTTTCCTGGTTGTCAGTGGCAGTAGTACCTTCCACAGCCTGACTTTCAACTGTGTGTACTGGGCAGTCGCTGGCTAACGGTCGGGTAGAGCCGGCTCTCTCACTCCCTTCCCCGACCGGAACTGGGGTATCCCTCCCCCTGCTCTGTAAACTTTACCTTACTTTTCTGCATTGTAAATTTGTGGCTACTGTCCTGTGCTCGCGCCACTGGGCACCAGGTAACTTTTTCTGTTGAAGATATTATTTCCCTCTGTGCAAGCCTGTTGGTCCACGGGTGTTGTTTTATTTCACACCTACCCGTCGGCACCGAGGTGCCGCTGAGGGCATTCCCCTATCCGCCACCTGGGGTCTGGCGCCCGGTAGGGGTTGCAGGCATCCCCCTCGGGTAAAATCTACTAAGTCTTGTTTACTCTGTGCAATTTCAATGTGAACATACTAGATTCGATTTCCTAAGTAAGTTTCCATTAAATTTAAAGCTGTTCCTGGAAAGCCAAGGTCCCCGAATACATCAATCAGTATTTCATGGCTGACCGTATCAAAAGCCTTTGCTAAGTCGAGGAACACATACAATACTACTTTATTTTTGTCCAAATTTGTATATTATCCATTCATGTTACAAACTGATGCTTCCCAAATTGGCATTTAGTTGCGTATTCACACAATTTTACGATGGTAGGGAACATGTAATTTGTTATTTGAGTCGAGCACTAACCACGACAGAAGCTAAGTATGGACCACACAGAAATTCTTGAGGTTATTTGGAGACTGCTAAGTTACATTGAGGCTACTAATTCACTGTTATCAGAGATTGTTATGCATTAAAATGGTTAAACAATTTAAAAGATCCAAAAGGTAGGCTTGGTAGATGGTGCTTAAAGCTCCAAAGTTTTGATTTGGAGTTTATTCATCGAAAAGGATGGTACAAATTAGTGCCAGACTGCTTGTCAACAGTTGTACCATTTACCTTGGACAATATTAAGATTAACAATGAATTGGTATTTTCTGGTGGTGCCTGGTATGAGAAAGTGATATTTCGAGTAAGAAATGATCCGTTACGTTGTCAGGTGACGTGAGTTATATGGCATTTTGTATAAAAGAATTGAATGTGGATTAAAAAGATTTCTCAGATATTGATATATGGAAAGAAGTAGTACCAAAACCAGAGAGACAGAAATTTTTGGAAAAATATCATACTGATGTATTATACGGAGATTAATGAGTGTGTATAAAACTTATAATCGTCGTATCCAAAAGTATTTCTGGCCATGTATGAAAGCTGATGTGTATCGATATGTGAGAAGAGTTTGTTGTAGTCAAAACCCTGTGCAGAAGTAACAGCTGGTGAAATGGGTAGTAGACCAGATGTATCTCGCTGTTGGTAATTAACAAGTAGTGATCTTTTTGGCCCTTTGCTACATAGTACTACTGGATATGAGTATGTTCTGGATATTATACAGACTATTTAAGCAAGTTTGTTATTTTTGTACCTCTTAGGTCTGCCACAGCTAAAAATGTCATTAAAGCCATTGAGGAAAAAGTTTTTTTATTATTTGGTGTTCCTGAATTCATAACAGTGGAGAACGGAACTCAATATCGTCGAAGTAAAGATTTCCGTGAATTCTTGGAGTCTTATGGTGTGAAACCGTTGTTTAATGATTTGTATCATCCACAAAATAGTCCCACTGAGAGAGTAAATCGTGTTCTAAAGTACTCTCGTTGTTTGATGAACAACAAAGGAACTGAAGTAATAACCTCCCACATTTCGCGTGTGCAATAAGAACAACAAAGCGTGAACTAATTCGTTTTACCACATATTTGGTAAAATTCAGTCGTGAAATGATTGTGAATGGTGAAGAATATCAAATTAGGAAGAATAAAATTACATTGAATAACATATTGAATTGACAGGGATGAGAGATAAGTTGAGATATGATTTTAGACATCGCCCAGTAAGTTTTCAGGTGAATGATTATGTTTGGATTTTCCTTTAATTAATACAGAAATATTGATTAACAAATGAAGTAAATAATTTTATTCGAAACTATTTTCGAAGCAACCAAAACCAAATGTGCTTTAACAAAAGTCAATATTTCGGCAATACCGAGTGTTCTTTATTAATTTCTTGACAAGAAAAAAGGGCTTTTTCGAAACTCACTAGCCATTTAAGGCAAACGAGGTGAACCAAAAATAATACGACTATCGTCGTTATCACCAACAACGTTAAAATTACTAGATATTTGGAATTTGCACATTTCAAGTGAGTGGTAGTACGTTCACCAATTAAAGTTGGGAGACTAATATTCTTGTACTGATTTTTAGGATGTACTAGTATATCGGTAGAGACATAGTTTTTTAAGAAATCTATAACATCTTGTTCGAAATTGTTTTCTGAAATTTTGACGGTCATACGTTTTTCCCTTTTAAATAAAATTATAATGATTTCATTTTGACCAAAATGTACAGGAATATCTACAATTTTATATTGTTCTGAATTGGAGCGTATAGTGAAATTGTCAACGTTTTGTTTTTGTTGGATGTCGTCATTTATGGTGTGGTCATCAGGCTGAACTTACACACATATATTGTCAATTTCGAAATTACGCGATGAGTCTTGTATGGATGATATTTCTTGAAAAAATAAATTGATCGATTTCGCGGTTTTGCGGCCTCATTATCATTATTTGATATATTGTGAATTATTTTTTTCTATTTCGTCCTAACGACTGCGCCACACACTATTTTGGATACTCGTAGTCTACTTTTTAAAGAATGATTTTATTTTTTAACAAATATAAATTTACGAAAATTATGAAATTGTTACAATAATAATATAATGTGTTACAGTATGACTGTTAGCAACTGACTGCCGTTAGTTGATATATTAGGTAGCTTCTTCCCGTGGGATGTGCTACATCTGCATTTTGTTTCTGATAAGAAGAACCGCTGATATAATTCAATCGTGTTAAAATTTACACTAAATAGAATATATTTAAATGAAACCCAGTTAATATTTACAAGTAATTTTATTGTATATTAAATAATTTATAATAATAGTCTATAAAATAAGTGGATTTATGAACATGTATAATAATATCGACTCTCTATAAATACAAACTAAAAAACATAAACAGAATCCGTAATGTAAATATCTAATTATAAACCAACTATAATTATAATATATAAAACTCTTAAGGTGTAGGTAAATATATACACAAAGGGGCCATCTGGTGCGGCCTGACTAAAATAGATATATTATACACAGTTTATAGGAAATTTCTACAAATGAATAACTTTAAAGATACATAGGTACGTACTTCCTATACATCCCGCTGTAGCGTAGGTATATACATGGGAACGGGGTCCAGCTATTTATAAAGTATGACATTTTTTAACAAACATTTCGTCTATTCAATATTTTATTGCTATGATTCCATTTACTAAAATAAAATAATAATTTCACCAGTTATAAAAAAAATATTGTTTCTAATTTTAATCTCGTTTCCAATGGGATTTCGGTTTTTTTCAGGATTATGTAAATCATCGTTTATTAATTGTAAAAAACACAAATTTTAGAGAAGATATTAAACAAATAGACAAAAAGACAAAAATATATACAGTGTAGAAACAAGTATGCAAATAGGTATATAGATTTTTTTTTCAGGTTATTCCGTCAACGATATTTTTTTTGTGCTTTTATCCATAATATATTTCTTTACACCATTTGAATATACATGTTTTCCTACGTAAAGCCGATTTCACCTTATAGGATGTTAGTTATTATCAAAAGCCTTTATGGCTGAAAATGATCTTTGAACTCATTTTATTCAAACATTTTTTTATGCACTTAATAACATTAATATAATCTTACGTAAAAACGTATTATTTTAAATTGGGAAAAAAACATACTTTTAAAAAAATGTAGATGACATCATAACCTAGATGTGACCCGTTGCAAAAATAAACCTAACAATAAAATGTGTGGATTTTAAAAAATAAATCGATGAGTGTGTTTTCGAGAAAAAAAATTGAAAAATGCTATCGAATTTATTTCAAACTTCATTCCTCATTGTAACATCTGATTTTAATGAAATATGAATAAAGTCTGAAATCCCAGTAGAAATACACAGCAAACTTTAAATTTTAATAATTAAAAAAAAATTACCGATTTGTGCACAGCATCTAAAACATAAAATGTTCACTATCATTTTAAGAATATCTCAAGTAGATCACAATATTGTCTAGTACAATTCTTTCATTAATCAAGTCCTGTTATTACAGAAGTTGTAAAACAATGGGTACAAAAATGATGAACTTAATCAACAATTTGTTTACATTGGATTTTCTGTTAATTCCTGATTTGTTATTATTAAAAAGAGTAAGAAAAAAATTGGAAAACTAAAAGGTATTTCGTTTCCATGTAGCATTTTAAATGAAATACCCCCATATAATTAAATTCCAGGATTCTCTGTAAATTTATATCATACAGGGTGTTCAGGGATTATCACGAAATCTCCTTGAGCATGATTCATGAGTCAATTCTGCATCGCTCAGTAAAATATTATATTCTCTTTGAGGTCTAATTTTCAAACAATTGCAATCGAAGACAAAATTGCAAATATCTGTTAAATTATTAACTTATCTGAGAAAACATTTATTAGCCATTTATTTTTGTTCTTTAATAAATTTGCTACAATTATGTTCCGTTGTTTTTTACTGGTCGTGCCGATTGATATGGAGGATCAATTTTGAAACTTTGTAAAATTTTCTCAAATGTCAACTTTTAGTTTCAACTATCTCAAATACCTGTATTCCCAAAAATTTTCATGAAAATTGAAAGAGCGTTTCATTCCAAACAAACACGCTCCCGTCTTTCCTACATTCTGGAGTGGACTATGCAAGCCCTAGTTAAATAAGGGGAAAACAAAGGAAGAGGACTTAAATCGTATAAAGGCTGCATAGCTATTTTTGTGTGCTTACCAACAAAGGCCATAAATCTGGAGGTCGTAAGCTACATGACCACAGATTCACTACTAGAAGACGTCGCTGTGCACACATGTACAGCGTTAATGGCACCAATTTCGTCGGTGCTGGTAATTCTTAGCAGAGAAATCTTCACCATTACCCACGTATCTGAAGTCCAATTTTCAATGGCGACATCCAGAACTCAATGGCATTTCATTTCCCCGGCAGCTCCCCACTTTGGGGGATTATGGAAAGCAGGCGTCAAATCCATGAAATATCACTTAAACCGCATAATTGGTCTACTGGCCTACAAAAAATTAACAACACTATAAAAGCGTGTCTAAATTCAAGGCCATTATGTCCCTAGAAAGACGACATTGACGACATTATACCAGGTAACTTTCTAATTGGAAAAGAAATCGTATGTCCGCCTTATCCGGTAACGACAAACATCAATACAAATTTGTCACCAAGATGGCGGCTAGTCCAAAAAATAAAAAAAAATTAATGGCAAATATGATCCTCAGATTACCTGAATAGACTCCAGCTGAGGTACAAATGGAAAACACACCAAGAAAACCTTAAAACAGGTGACTTGGTTATTCTCAAAAAAAGACAATATTAACCCAAGTCGATGGTTGCTGGGTAGAATCTCAGAAACACACCTTTCTACAGGGAGACAATCCGGGTAATTTTCATTAAAAGAGTAGAAGGGCACACGTTGAACATATGATATTTCAGTAATTATATATACGTATCACATTCATATTTTTCACATTTAACCGAAACTTACTTCAAATTTTTTATTTTAAGCGATATACCCTGTATATTCAGCTCAATTAAAAAAAAATCCTTTCTAAAATCAGCAGTATATATTTTTATTCATATTTAATAAGGATTTAAATTTAAAATAATACCAATAACATGTCTTTTAAAGCAAGGTCAGGTCATCTATGTAAACATAATAACATTTAAATAATTTATTTATTTCAGAAACTAAAGTAATTCTGTATATTCTGTTTCCAACAAATGTTCGAAAACATTACGATTTTGTGCAAACGGAACCAAAGGCGTTTGATTTGAAATTAAAAATTCAACAAGAAAAAAGAATTTATAACCCAAATTATTTCAAGCAGATGCAGAGAGAATCTGGTCAAACGCCTTCACCACTAGTTGCAGCAAAATGGTAATATTTTCGAAAAATTTCTGAGTAGTTTATGTTTATGTTATGATATTTGTTGTAATTAAAATCTATGGAATTACTTTAACTTCTAAAATAAATAAATTGTTTAAATATTTTTATTTGTTTTCATAGTAGACCTTGTTTTACAATACATATTTCTGTCATTTTAAATGTAAACCCCAATATCTAATTAAATAAGAAAGTTAATGATAGTATAATACATATTTCTGAATTCAGGAAGAAATGTTCTTTAAATTGAGCTGAATATACAGGATATATTACATAAAATAAAAAAGGGGATTTAATTTCCAATTAAACCGGAAGCGAATAATATGAACGTGATGCGCATTTATAATCAATGGCATATTATATGTTCATTTTAACATTAATATACAGAGTGTTAATTTTTGTATTTTTCGGGTTTTTGGCCATAAATTTGAAGCTCAATTGTTTTTTCTTTTCGAATTTGGATTCCTCAGAAAAAAATGCATGTGCAGTTTTTGAATTTTTTTCCTAGGTGAAAAATAAAGCAATGAAATCGAATGAGGCACTTAAAATGATCACCCTGTACATTACTCTTGACATAATTTCAATTTTTCTTAATTTTTGACCAAGCTGTACGATTGCAATTCTGAATGCTACTAAGGTATTTTGAGAATAAGCAAAACTTGTTATAAAGAATGATCTTTTTTATGAAAAATGAAAAATAAAAAAAATACAAGTATAGTTAGGTCCATTCGGGGACATACTGTAAAGAATATTCCATTTAAAATAACTAAAATGAAATATCTAGAGAAATAGATAATTATTGTAGATTGTGATGTGTCAGAAATCATACAACAAACTTTTTTTAGATTTCTTCGTGCCTAACAATAATATACGTAATGAAAGAAATATGAAAAACGAAAATATTTGAAATTACAAAAAACAAGAAACGTATTGAAGTATTGTTTAATGGTGATAACAATTTGTGTACAGAATGATCCAAACTCGCCTTCCAGGCTTAATTGCAGAAGTTATGCACAAATTGTTACCGGCGATCAAAAGTAACTAATGTGGTTTACACGTTAAGGTCAGTTGCAAATTTTTATCGCATCGAGCTTAGCGTCGCGACGATATATTTGATTTTTTTTTCCGTCAACACCCAATTTTTTTCTCCGGCTTTCGAATAATATTTTTATTTTGAGTAATTTTTATGCACAACACTTTAAACGTATTTCTAATAGTTTATGAACTAGAACGCTTAAGGGTTTTCTTTGATTGCATATTGATTTTATGCGTTTTTATAAGAGATTTTATTACAAATAGTAAGGTGACCCTAATATCAAAACGTACTTAACCATAACTGTCAAAGTTTAAGTTGTTTGTCAAACTATGGGTAGTCCCTATTAGTGTGAAAAAGTTATAAAACAATTAAAAACGTGAATCACAATCACAAAATCGACATACCTTTATAGAGAAGCAAGAAATAATTCAACTCTTGCCAAGCGGATATATCACGGAGGATATCCTGATCGTGTAAAACATTTAAAACTTAGGGCGAAAACACAACACAGCGATGCGACGTCGCATCGCAGAAATCAACGACGTCGTAGAAATTTGCGATGCGACGTCGCTTAGTACAAATCCTGGGCGAAACCACAACACTGCGGTGCGACGACGCACGCAAATTTCCACGACGTCGTTGATTTCTGCGATGCGACATCGCACCGCAGTGTTGTGTTTTTACTTATGAGATCGGGAATGATTCTCTCAAGCAACGCACGCGCAAATCACGGAAGTCTGGTGGTCTTTTATACGCGACTTAGTCTGCTGTGCCAACAGGTTGCGTGTGTACAAGATTTGGTACATTATTTGGTTTTTATATTTAATTATAACACGCCATACATACATCAAACGTGTCGCTTCTGGTATAGGTCTTCTGTGGCCGTGCAATGAACGTTCATCGCATCGCATTGCGGTGCGACTTCGTTTTTGCGATGCGTCGTCGCACCGCAGTGTTGTGGCCTGCAACAGCCGTAGGACACGTATTGTGCGGTCCACATCTCACTAGAAGCGTCTTCTCTGCGATGCCGTGGCGATGAAGTTTTAACGTTGCGTCATCGCAACTCATCGCCGTGCGACGTCGTTTTTGCGATGCGACGTCGCACCGCTGTGTTGTGTTTTCACCCTTAGAAACCATCCTTCGAAATAAAGACGATGCATTCAAGACATGAAAACATAAGCCTATAGGAGATCTGTTCGCTCTGATGGCAATAATGTAGAGGTATTTCAAAAAAATTCCGCTATTTTCATCAGAAAAGCGGAAGGCAAACAAACCTCTCATACGGCTCAATATAACGAATTTTAAAGGATGCAAAATTTCATGATTACAAAATTCACCACATGCAGAGGTTGTCTGCTGCTGATTCCCAAAGAAGAGAAAATGTTGTGGCTCAATTTTTTAAACGACGACCCAATTTTTTTCAATCATATCCTGTGGATAGATGAAAGTAGAATCGTGAGTAATGGAGTTCATAATCGTAGAAATACTCATTATTGGGCTGATATGAATCCTCACATTATAAATACAATACAAAATCAGGGTCACTTTGGAGTAAATGTGTGGTGTAGAACAGCTGGCAGGCATCTCATAGGGCAATGTTTCTTTAATTTTTCTATAGCAACAGTCAGGTATTTTGATGATTAACCTATTCTGCTAGAGGCAATACAGATTAGAACAAATATGTTGTGGTTTCAACAGAATGGAGCACGTGCCCATAATTCTAGACTTGTCGTGGAACGTCTTAATGAGCATTTTCAAGGTAGATGGATGGGCACCCGCGGTCCTATTCAGTGTCAACCGAGATCGCCTGATTTTACTCTATTGGATTTCTTTCTCTGGGGTACTGTTAAGATTATGGTATATGAGTCGCCTTCAAATGGTATCGAACATTTAAAGCAGAAGATTGTTGACATCTGTGAAAGTCTTAGGACGAACATTTTCCAGAAAGTGACGACAAATGGGGTCAGAAAACATTTAGCTTTATGTGCAGAAGAAGTAGTGGGATATGTAGAACATGTAATAAGTAAACATATTGTAATATAATACAAACAGTTTTTTCAGTATTATTTGTTACCAAAATATTTGATGCATTTATAATTTTTGTAGTTTCACTAAATGTATAAGACTGTGAGTTGTTAATGCTTCAAAATGTTTTCAAAACAATCTGTTAAAAAATAATTCAGAAAATTAAAAATACGTGTAACTGGTTTCATTTCTCAAAAATTTCAGAGAGTTTAGTTTAAAGTATTATTTAGAGCAATAAATTGAAACACCTACTTATAATTTGTTTTTTGATGTTCCTGAAGCTGCAACTCTTTGTTAGAAATACATCTAAAGTGATGTGTATAAAAATTACTCAACATAAAAATAGCTTTCGAAAGCCGGAGAAAAAATTGAGTATTGACGAAAAAAAAATCAAAGATAGCGTCGCAACGCCCATTGTTGATGCGATAAAAGTTTACAAATTGACCTTAACATACACTCAACCTCAAAATTAACCGGACACTAGGTTTTCTTACGGCAAATTTGCAAAAACGCTCTGTATATTGATTTAACATGGATACACACATGTAAACACATGAAAGAAATAATCGAGTTTTTTTGACTCACGTATCACGAGAATAATTTTTTTGTTACCTATTTTTTAGATATATGTTCCTTGTGTTTCTTGTGTGTTTCTGAGGTTTTCCGAAGAAAAAAAAAAGTTTTATTGTGAGAAATTTTGTAATGTGTCCTGAAGACCGATTTCTTCGACTCCCAAGTTCTGCGAGAACGGACACTTTCTGGTACACCTTTGACTAGAAGATTGGTAGATGTTTATGGTACCTTGGTTTCATCTGATACTATACGAAGAAGGTTGAGGGAACAAAATTTAACACCTCCTGCATCAGCTACTGACCCTCTTTCGGAACCAGGTCATCGCAGGCAATGCTTGGAATTTGCGCGAACTTATGCCGATTGGGATATGGACGATTGGCGATGCGTTCTCTTCACGGATGAGTCTCGTTTCACAAAGTATTCACCTAATCATCACCAAAGAGTGTTTAGACGACCTGGAGAACGATATACCCAGTGTTGCTTTTCTCCTTGAGTACAGTTTGGTGGTGGATGTGTGATGATATGGGGCGAGAGCAATTTTTTGGAAGCTGGCACGGTTCTTGTAACATTTCGCGGAGGTAATGTCAATGCTGACAGATACATCAAGGAGTGTTTAGAAGAGCATGTGGTACCTTTTGCGCCATTTGTAGGAGAACATTTTCTCCTAATGCAGGATAATGCGCGACCGCACATAGCCCGGATAACTGGCCAGTGTCTTCATGATGTTGGTATTCAGGTACTACGGTGGCCACCCAGGAATTCTGTCCTAATTAAGCCACTGTGTGGTGAAACAATTGTCATGAGATAATTAAATTGTGATAATCAAACATAAGTTTATTTTGTGTTTATTTGTAAAAGTATTTAATTTTAATTTATTAATTTAAAATTTTGATACTGAACGATATTATTTTTTTTTTATGGTAAATTCCGACTGAATATTGGATGAACACTGAGTTGTAATATTGACCCATTTGTACCCAATGTAAAATCGTTATTGATCTAATATTGTTCTACTTGAAATATATTTACAATCTCTTTGGTATTTATTTTGTCTTGTATTTCTTGGAAGAAATGTTTTTCGACGCCAATGGGGTTAAAGAGCTTGCTCCTGTTTCAGTTCTAAGGCCCACACGTGTTGTGGCCAACCTGTGCGCCCTTTTGCCTTCCTCGTGTTGCCCACATCTTCCTGTTTACAATAAAGATATAAACAATTGTTCCGATATAACGTCAGTGACAATCTTCAACCTGGAACTTTATAATCATAAGTTTTATGAAAGTTCAAGATTGCCTATGACTGCTTATAGAAACTTGAAATTTAAAAAAAATTGCAGATTAAAAAAAAATATATTTTGAAAATGTCTGTGGTATGGTTATAGTTAATTTTTTTCATACTTTCCTTGGACGTACAAAATATTTAAACAAGATAATTCAACTTTTTAGATTTTTCTATTTTTTAAAAAAGATATTTTATTATTTGTCTTTATTAATAGTTAAAAAAGTAGTATTTAGGTATTTAGCAAGAAACTTTCATATTTTTCATACACAAGAAATTATCTAGATTTGTATACACAAATATTAGGTAAAGTCATTAATCACCACTTTAAAACACACATTATTGTCGAATCTAAAACAACTATCTCGTCCTTGCTGATACTAGAAGAATTTGAATTAAATAATAGTACTCATAGCATTTTAATGCAAAAAATGTTGACGATAAGTTAATAAAAGGTTTAATCATTTACCAGAAATTTGTATTTTCAAAAATAAAACCTTCATTCTGATTACAAGATGAGCAACTGTGCAAAAGATATTCGAAATATATTATTTTCAGTAAAATAGGAAAAACCACTAAGAAGAGCCACAGTGAAAAAAAGCTATATTTCTTTTCACAGAATGATTAAAGTAATGTTTTTTTTTAAATAATATTTAAATTCCAAGTTTAAATATATATGTGTTTTAATATTATTTTTCGATTGCGTTTATGCCTTTTTGTCAGATCAAAATGTGGATTTATTTCATTTTGCCCAATCGGTATGGAATTTATTCCGATCTGCTAAATCAAAAAGTGGCTATTGCGTTTTATTCAATACAGTAACTAGCCCATTATCGCACTAACTGAAACCTGGATCGATTGTCTGTTTTTTACAAAGAATTAATTGGTAATAATTATATTTTTCGTAAGGACGGGGATTTTGCGGCTGTTAATCGTAGTAGTGGTGGGGGGTGGGGGAGTATTACTAGCCATACAATGCTGTAAGGTTAGACTCAAGCCAAACTAACTTTCATATAGTATCATGTGTTGATATTCTAGGGATCAAACTTGCTAATAATCCAATCTAAAACAGTTAATTCTTTATTACTTAAAAGAGTTGGGGGGACATAAAAAATAGTATAACTTTAAATCAACAAGTATTTTTATTAGTAAGCTACATGCCTTTTATTGTTGGGTCAGCAGTAGTAACTTTTCATGTTTATCTGAAAATGGAAAAGAATGAATTTATCCCATTTTGCACAGTTGTTCCTCAAATGATACCGAATACATTTACAATAGATTCTTTTTACAATCTATCGTCTCGTTAACACAACCACAGCCGTGTATTTTTTAATGCACTTTCTCGCGGCTCGCTTCGGTATTTGATATTTGTCCGCCGGTCGTTGCCCCTAAACACCTGATATCACACCATTGAACCGCCGCACGACTTGCCAGCTTGTTTTTAACTCACCCTGTATATGAGTTATATCAGTGACATATTATTATAATAAATATGTTACTGGTTATATGACATCAGCTCTACATCAAAATGGAAAGTTTATTTCAAACTTATTTGCAACATAAAAACGTCTTCACTTTTGACGGCGGTAAAGAGATCAGTCGCCGACGTTTTTTATGTTGCAAATAAGTTTGAACTGAATCATTTAATATAACTTAACAATGGAGGTTTAGTATAGTTTGTTTACTACCTACTGTTAAATAAATACATATCCAAATTATTAAGTCATTTAATTTTTAACCCGTTATATGATTACCGAATTAAGTATGGATTGTCTATCTTTATTCTTTATATCATCATAATCAAAGTGTGCTGTGATTACGGTATGTATAAGATTTAAGGTTCCTAATAAAAATTTAACATCAAGCATGCAGTAATTGTTTCGTGCGTATTCTCTTCTCACTTGTATGTATAAACAAAGTGACTTTTGCGCCACCGCATAATTTAATCTTAATTGATGCCATTTTGTTCAAATACTTTTCAGAACCCCAATATTGCTTAAAAGGTTCTAATTTAGGCAGCGTAAGTGTTTTTATCAACTTATTATCGGAAAAGGCAATTTAAAACCTCAAATATTAAATATAATTACGGCTGGTTTTTGTCGGAACATTAGATGTTGGTCGCAACCTTTTCCATTAAATATTCTGTGTAGCTAACGACTTGCAAGAAAATAATACTTTGGTAGTTTATTTGCGTATGTAGTATGTAGGAATAATATATTTGAAAATATATTTATTAACCATTTATGGATATACATATTTAAATACAATACAATCTAAATATGGGGTACGGCATTTATTACTGACACATTTCAAAGTGCAATTACATGTTTGTTAATTAAAACAAATGAACAAAGCAATATGTCAATTTACTGCAGTTTTTACTTAAATAATTATTTTTTTTCCAATTGCAGCCACAAATGGGCCACTGGCTTCCGGTCAGTGGTTTCCTTTGTGTTGTTTTACCTAAGCTGTGCCCATCCTTACAATCCAAAAATAAAAACCACCACAGATATTAGCCCCGAATCCAAAGACGAAGCTGCATGGACCAAGGTTACACTTATGAAAAAACGAGCACACATTAACCATTCCCACCAACATTGCCAGTACCGGTGACTAGTCACACTTGCTATCAAGTGCTCTAGCCAACTACTCCACCGAGCCGCTGGTGCTCCAGGGTGTTCCATTAAAAAAAAAACAAGTTTGATGTATATCTTTGAAACGCAATGCTCCATTCTTTTTTTGTTTAGTACGTTGAAATGAGAAGAAAATTTCCTACAACTTCTGATTTTACCATTTTTTTCTAGGACAAAAAATGAAAAAGTTAAGAGGGGACAAACTTTCGTGACTATCCCCGTACATAAAAAAAGTTATTTCGTATGTTGTACTTATTTATTGTTATTTTTTTATATAATGTATGCAACTTTTATAGTATATAAAGAATGTATTTATTAATAGAATGTAATTAGTAACAGTATTTAAAGAATTGTTTTTTGTTTTGTATTAATAAACATTTTTAAGTTGGTAGATACCTACACATATATTTTTTTATTTGTAATGTTCTTTTCGATTTCGTTCGTCGTCCAAAAATGCGTACAATATTGTTTGAACAAGGGCGCTCATAAGGCCTAGGTCGGCCCTGTCCATTAACGTAAAGTTTAAAAATTTCACTAAAACGGAAGAAGAAATTTTATAATCCTTAGAAGGCTATTTGATACATTTAGTAAAGTTGAAATCTTTCTCAAATATCTTGCCATGATACTGACACTTGTATAACCTTACAACACACATGTCATGTAAATATATAAGCACAAACACTCGTGATGTTTATATTCATGTCATGCAAACACTTCTAAACGATGTTTCCGAAATAGGTGCACACAATTCTGGAGCTTATATTATATAAAAAACTTTAGTTAAAAGTCAAGTATGACATTTTTGGCTACAAATGATTTAAGGGAGCTATGGCTCCTTAAAGATGAACCCTGCAACCTACTTTATGTATGTTGAGTGGCGGCTGGTGAAATTTAGGCTGTCATATCTTAATATTGGAGCATGGGACCGAAGCGATACTTTAAGGCGTAACTATCAAGACTAAATGAAGAAGTTTTGCAGAAAAAAAAATTGCGATTGAAATTTGCGAAAAAAAGTTGGAAAAATTGTGGGCCTCCACGATAATTTTTTAAACGATTTGTAAAATATTTGCGAAATATTTTTTTTCAGAATCAGGTGGAAAATGTAACGACAGATTTCAAATTTCATAAAATAATGTTGAAATTTTATTTTAGAATCATTTTTCACTGTGCAAATTTCAAAAAGGTGCATATTTGTAAAAAAATCTATATTTTTTTATGAAATTTGAAATTTGTCGTTATATTTTCCACCAGATTCCGAAAAAAAAATATTTCGTAAATATTTTACAAATCGTTTAAAAAATAACCTTAGAGGTTCATAATTTTTCCAACTTTTTTTTCGCAAATTTCAATAGCAATTTTTTTTCTGCAAAATTTCTTCATTACTAAGATATGACATAGCCTAAATTTCATCAGCCACCACTGGTAAAAAGTTAACTTCCGTTGTCTTTAATTTCGCACTGTTTCCGTATCTACGTGTTATTCACATAGACATTTGTGTATTTGTTTTCAACATGGGGCAGTGGGCGTAATGAGATAGCAAGCCGCATGATCCACCTATATACATCACTATTGGACACTCGTTAATAACGAGCATATTTCTGTTGGTCACGGGTCAGTAAGTTATTGTTTGTTATAGCTGCGAGCTGGCCAATTACCTGATAGAAACCTTTAATTTTTTGTTCTCTTTTTTATGAAAAAAAACAAATTTATTGCATAGTACATAAGAATATGTTATCATTTTATATTGTTTGGGAATGTTTCATTAGATGGTTGCAGTATAACATTATATCTACGTAAATGCTGTCTCTGGAATTTATCGCTACTTCCAGATCTCTACATATTATATATTTCTGAAAACGAAAAATTTTTTTAATTAAATATTTAGTAATATACAAAAAATGAATGAAATGAAATGAATCGGTTTAGAAAAATACGACTTCTAATATTTATTTGTTTTTTATTCTGGTAACGTAATCTTGCGATTTAGAAGAAATGCTACCATTTTTTTATTTAAAGTTTTTTCTAGCTCTTGTAACAAACTCTCCAGAGTTCATCAAAATATAAAGGACAACCCTGTACAGTGTGTCCCCGGATTACTAACCAGAGAGAAAAAACCTCGTTATTTTTAACTTTTCGGAAAAAGTTACTCTATGAAAGTTTTGCTTGTCTAAAAAATGAGAATCACATAGGGATATTAGATGTCTTACAGTGTAAACAAAAATTATGAACACTTAGAAATGAATTATCCTCATTTTAAAGTTCAGAGGAAAATAGGTAATAAACAAGTTGTTTAGAATTAAAAAGTTCAGCCAAATATGAAAATTGACCTGTAAATTTTAGAACTTAACAAATTATTTATATTTCAGCTGTATTTTTTCAAATTAAGTACCAAAATATGATACATGAAAAATGAGTTTTCACTATTTCTGATTATTAATATGTACATCTTCTTTTGCTTCTGTTTAGAATCTGTTCATGATACTGGCAATGAATGGTGACAAAGAGTTACCCATTGCTTTTCCTTCATGAATAGTGAAAATAAGTTAGAATTTGACATATACAGAGTAGATACCAGTGGATATCCCTAAGAACTCACACCATTGTGCTCAACACAAAATACCGATTTTTAAATTTCTAGTTCATCGCCTATTAAGTTACCCCCAATAAGTAGAGGTTTGAAAAAGAAAATCAACTGATTAAGGATATAGTGGTTTGTAATGGATATTCTGTATGTTTAATTGATAAAATAATTAGGAAACGTAAATTGTGGTATTGGTAAGATTTTGAAAGATATAGATATGACGACAGTGGCTCATTCATCGAGAAAAAACTACAACAACTTTTAGGAAACCCAAAAGACAAATTGAAACAAACGAAAAGTCGGGGATTTACGAAATTAGCTCTAAGGATTACAATCAAAAGCATGTTGGTCAAACTAGATGATCAATTCAAACTAGATTAAAGGAACATATAGCTCATCTCAAATATTGTAGAACAGATAAGTCTAGTGTTGCGCAACATGTGTTTGAGACCACCCATAAAATATATAGTAGCAATTTAAGATTAATTGGGAATGTAATAAATACTAGACAGCTGGATGCATTTGAGAGTTTGAAAATTACAAAATGTAAAAATAGTGTCAATAGTGACAAAGGACCAATCCCATATTGGCTAGTGAGTCATGGTAACAATAGTTTTGGTATAAATGGGGTACATTGTTACATAAGGATAGTTTTAATCATCTCCAGATGATACCAACTTGTTTGGCGAAACGCGCATCGATTGCACTATATGGTGTTTGTACCAAATTTTATCAGTTCCAGAAATATGACCGCCTGCAGTTTTAGCCAAAAACCATAAAACGTGTTTTGAACTCAGCTATAAGTGTTCTCTACCTCCCGTAACACTGTCACTTTAAATCTGAAACACCATGTACACGTTCTTACAGTTTACACATTTATTTATTTTAAATATACTTTTTGTGTACCACAAATACCAGGATATGCCACACATTTTATTAAAAACACGACAGGTTCAAAATTAGATAGATATAATCAGTTTTATTGCTTCAAGAACAAGTAATCAGAATTAAATAGCGGTTTATTAGTCAAAAAAACTAAGAGGGGGAAGTTTATACAGAAAAAGGTCATAATATGTGTCAGAACAAGAATAAATCAATCAGCTTCTCATATTTAATAGCTAGATGTACAATGTATCTAGTTTGCTGTCCATTAAGAGAATAAAAATGTCAAAACATAATAAATTCGTCTTATAACACATTTTTTTATGTTTACAGTTAAAAATTTATACTGGATATGTTAAACTAATCCCTACTGATTTACAAAATTTACTGTAGTACTTAATAGCTATATTTCTATATTCTCTACTAACATTAATTTAAAATTTCGATGTGTCAACCAGTTGCTAAATAAAAACTTTCTAGTTCATCATTTATTAAGCCTGGTTCTCAATAGGAATATGTTTGAAAGAGAGAAAGTATTGATCGTAAAGACCGCGAGTGTATCGTACATTCCAGGTCCGTGCATATCATATCGTACAAAGGTATACAACATGGTGAAAAATAGACGTATTTGCAGAAGTACAATTCTAACCCATTCACAACACTGACGTAGTTTTCCACGAGACACCAAAACACTATATACTGCACTGTACTATATACTGAGTGCAGTATATAGTGTTTTAGTGTTTCGTGGAAAACTACGTCAGTGTTATCTTCACATCAAAGGTTCCAACCCACTCCAGGTCCAACCCATTCACTGCGGCACCCGATTTCGCTATACGGGTCGTCAGAATGGCTGCGGTAACCGCTTGTGGCAATATCCTCTTCCCGCAGTTAACCCTCAAAACGGTTCTTATTACTTTTCGTTTTTTTTTTTTTTAGATTAGTCTAAGATTAAGATTATATTAACCAGAATAAATAAAAACAGTTTGTATTAAGTGAAAACTTTATTTTAAATACCAAAATAACAAGGTTTTACTACTAAAACTAAAAATGTTTGGTTTAGTGAAACATCTGCATCAACAGATTGACAATTAACGACATTCTGAATATTTTCAATATGTTCGTTGTCAGAACTGAAACCATCGTCAGAGTCGTCATTCTCATAATTAATTAACTTCCCCAAAAATTACACAGTTCGTCCTCAGATAACGATTTCTGTTTCTGAGGGTTAAACTTGGCCATTTTCAGTAAAAACTCACAAAACCGTATGCACTACGCATTCGTTTTTTCTCGTAAACAGTTGACCGGATGATCTATTCGTCCGCCTACAGAAAACGAAATAGACAGATTAATAGCCAGCGTTAAGAGGAAATTTTCAAAAGTGCCATCTCGAAGAAAATTATTTAAAGAGAATTGCCGAATACGCCAATACCACCACAGCCCATTGTGACGAGTTAGGGCACTTGGTTGGAGGTGGCAAACTATTATTATTATGTTCATTATGATGACGTAAAGAGAGTGATCGACAAATTAAACGCAAACGGTGCACTCGCTATTTCATACGCTTAGTAGGTGGTTAATGACCCAGCTGTTCGGGAAGACCTAATGTACATTAGGATGGGCCGAAAAAACAAAAGCTGTAATTTAGTTTTGGAATGTTCGTCAAAACTTGCCTTTTGATATTCTAAGAAAAAAGCTCATTTGAGAATTTTCGATCTTCTGCCCGCAAAAAAAAACTGAAAAACATTGTCTTTAGTAATATTTTGCCTTAAGTGGCAAAATCAAAGACCAAGAATAGATCTTCGCTTGTTTTCTAGAGAAATAACCCAGAAATCACCACATGCAGCTTTCTGCTTAACAAATATCATTCCATCCTCCTCTTTCATCCACTGCAGAACATTTTATGGTTTGTAGCCCTCTTTGCTTTAATGAAGCCATCTCGTTTTTCTGGACAAACAACTGACAAGGAAGCCTCAGTTACTAATTTTACACATCTTTTTTGTGGCTTGGGTATGACAAGGTAATAAATTTATCTCTACCATTTCATCAGAAGTGCTCTCAATTAATTTTTTTTGTCTTGTCCATTTCTAGATTGTGAACTAATGGAGGAGGGGTAATTTCAATAATACAATATTCATGTGAACACAGATAAAGAATGGTTAAGTGATGAAATAAAAAATTCCAGTGAAAAACTGAAAAACCTATTTTATAAACAACAACTTAATACAAATATGAACTCAGTACCTTTTTGAGAAAAAGAAATACAATAAACTCATTGCTAATGTAAAATTTCATACTCGACGGAAATTACAAACAAACTTTGATATTTTATAATAAATAGTAATATTTTTAATTAATAACTGTTACATGCAACGTTCAACGGTACTTTTTATACTTGGGGATTAAACCAAACCTTTCTATTGAAAAATGTGCGCATCACATTTCGCCCATATAGACGTCATGGGCCTGATTCTATTTAAAAAAAATCCAGTCTACATCGTTACATGAAATTGGAACAACCTCTATAAACAAAATTATTTTATAAAGAAGAATGCAACAGCCCAGTAACTTTTGACGAAACTTTTCCTCTTTCTAACAATTTCTGAATAAATGACGACGACTCTATAACGGGACCATTCTGTACGAACCAGAAGCTACATTTAAAAAAATTCACCGCCATTAAAACGTTTTTGGATATTTATGTTCAAGGTGTTATGAAATGAATTTCAAAAAAATTTCCGGCGCTTAATAAAAATTTTTGTCTAGTTAATAAAATTAATTTAACCTCAAATAATTACAACAGTGTTAAATTCCCCTTCTAACTAAATTGACGCGAGTTAAAAATGAGGACGCCATTCAACTATGCTATAATCTTATTTTAGATGATAATGATGGTATTAGCACCGCCCTCCTAATATATCTAAGTAGGTTACAATGTTGAAACATTTTCCAGAGTTAACCACAATGACACAAATGATTATCTGCTAAATAAAGGGCCACAATTCGTGGGGCGTTTGAGCGATAAACCTATTATTCTTTCGCGTAATTGGATTACCCGTGGTTCGTTTAGAGTGTTTTGACTTTCGAAATCTAATAATAGTGAATTATTCTCAATTAGGAATATTATATTTCTTTCTTTATTTATAGTGTGATAGAAATTTTGAAAACATGTTTGTGCACATTGGATTATTAAATTGAAATTGGTACGAGATATTTGATTCGTTCTATTTTTAGCTATTTCCCTCTATCTTTTAACCATAATATTATGTCTGCGTTAAACTGTGAGAATTTAAATTATACGTACAACTGATAAAGAATGCGATCTCTTCTAATTGGAATAAAAAATATATTTATTTTATGTATTGCTTACAGAAAAATTGAAAACTTGCAGATTTGTAGGAAATAACATGAATTAAAAAAAGAAAATTAAAACATAGGTCGATAATGCTTTCTAAGAGAGCCACAATCCCCTCAATGGGTAGCTCTGACAATAGTTTTCTCTAAAGATCTTCAAAATAGGTGAAGGTAGAATTATAATCTTTGGTACAGGGTAAGTCACATAAACGTTCGTCCAAAAAATGAACTTGAACAATTTTTAATGTTGATTTTATATCTATCAACGTTTTTCTAAACGTGTAAAATATACAGGGTGGAACTAAACGTATGATTTCCTTAAGTGGACTACCCTGTATATTATTATATATTTGAAGTAGATTTTTTTCTAATTATAAATATATATAGTTATAGTATGAGTGGTCCAGTGATTTTTGAGTTATTACCAAACACATTTGAGTCAATTTGGTATGTACTCACAATGTAGTTAATAATTTAATTAATAGCTGGGAAAACAAGTGAATTGACGAATAAATAGAAAAAAATATTCGTTTATGATTTTTACAACAAAACATAAAACAACAGACGGTAGTTATAATAATAGATGATAGATTATTTTTAATTGTTACCAGTTTAAGTCCTTTATTTGTTTTTTTTTCACAGAACATATCTTATTTTTTTTAATGTCACAATATGCATATCCCATTTTAAGTGCCTGTCAATAACGACTCCTAGGTAAGTATTTTTTTCTGTAGGTTTGATAATAAACTCGTGATCATTTGTTTTTATTTTTAGGGTTGAAAATCTGGTCAGGTGTTAGAATATGATAAAAAAGTTTACGTATAGTGTTTTGTCTTTATTTACGGTATGAAAACTTATTTCAGACTACCAGGTGAGTATTTGTTTCATATTTTTTTCCACTTTTTGTTGCAGGTCAGTCCAAAACTTGTCTTCATAGTAAATGGCAGTATCATCCGCAAGGGCGATTATAGTCCCTTCCAATTCCATGTAAAGTAAATCGGTTATATATGTGTTAAATAATACTGGCCCCAAGACAGTACTTTGAGGCACACCACATGTGATATCTGCGTATTGGCTTGTAACACTATTCACTTGAACACACTGCTTCCTTCCGATGAGGTAAGTTTTTAAAAGTTTTAGGCATGCTTTTCTAATTCCAATTTTATTCAATTTTTCTAGTAACCGAGTGTGAGAAACTGTATCAAAGACTATTTGAATGTTTATAAAAATACATAATGATTTTTTTTTAATCTAGGCAATTATATATATTTCTGGTTAATATGTTTATTGTATCTTGTGTACTTTGCGTTTCTTTGAGCCCAAATTGATATTTTGACAGCAGTGAATTTTTATTAAGATAGACCGTTACTCTTATTTTTACAATTTTTTTTGAATATTAAATGAAATCGATCTATAGATTCTTACATCTATATCATCCCCTTTTTTGAATAATGACTTGACCACTGAAATTTTAAAATGTGCAGGATATTCTCCAGTTTCAAAGATTTTGTTTATTATAAAAGTAAATGAACAAGCAATTTCATTTTGTATCCCTCTTAACACCTGCTGATACACCATCAAATCCACTCGATTTTTTATTTTTCGTATAACTTCGTTAATATCAGCCGGAAAAATGAACATTGTTTTTGACATCTATTTGTTTGTGTTCTTTTAATCGGCTCATTCTTGATTAATTTTGACGCTAGTGTTTCTTCAATTTGTGTAAAATAAGTATTAAACCCGTTTGCTGTTTCGGTATTATTCTCTGTTAATTCCCCATTTGTATTCCTAATTTTTCTTATTTGTTTGTTTTCATAAGAATTATTATTTGTAGCTTGATTTACAATATTCCATAAATTTTTACAATCATTTGTATTTTCTTCCAATTTTTTTTGTAGAAATTAGTTTTTGTTGTTTTAATTAAATTATTTAATTTGTTTCTGTAATGCTTATACTTCTTTTCTAAATCTCTATTTTCTGGATTTTTAACTGATTCTTTTTTCATCTTATTTTAATTGTTTATTGAATTTCCTAAGCCTTGTATCATCCATTCGCTTATTTTCTTACTTTTGCTGCTCATATACATTTTTCCAATCTCTTTGTGGTAATATTTTATTTAATTTATTCCTATCTAAATTTTTTTTGAAACTTACTTTTGATTTGGCTGTGTTAATGTTTGATAGGAAAAATGATTTGGAGCGCAATTGTAAAATGGCCAGTTATGTCAATTTTAACGGTAAATGAAATTACAGTCTAGTTCACATTTTGATTTTAGAAATATATGATCTATACAAGTGCCTGTTTCGTCATTTGTTCTCGTTACCTTATTTATGGCTGATAGGAATGAATTTTCAGACGTAGTATTCATATAATCATTTGCATAGTCTTTATCTATTAAAATATTTATATTTAAATTTTCTATTAAAAGAGCATAATCGTATGTATTATGAGAGTTTTCCAAGTAAAACTTCAATGTCAGTATTAAATGCAAATGGACACGATATATATTGCAAATATTTTTACTTTTTTATTTTCTACATTCAGAATGATTTTATTATACTTATTTTGTTTATTTCAATCAGTTTATATGCATATTTGATACTATGTTTTATATAAATTACACTGGTCTGCAACGAAATCCTCCTTTAAAAAATTATGCTATAAGTATGAAGATTTTAATGCTCTGAATCTATTCCCGTTGGCCGATTTTTTTCTATCACGTCTAGATTTTTTTATATAAATTTTTTTTTAAATTTCATAAATTTTGTTTTTTTTTTTTTTTTTTTTTTTGTCAACATCAAGAACAGTATACATACATACAAAATAAGTTTTAGCGAGTTGTAAGAGAAAGAAAGAAAGTATTGACAGTGATTTTTATGGTAGTAGATATGCGCATGCGCAGTATTCGCTGTGACTTTACTTTCTTTCTCTTACAACTCGCTAAAACTTATTTTGTATGTATGTATACTGTTCTTGATGTTGACAAAAAAAAAAAATTAAAAAAAAACAAAATTTATGAAATTT
The DNA here is from genome assembly GCA_029963845.1 of Rhamnusium bicolor. NCBI lineage: Eukaryota > Metazoa > Arthropoda > Insecta > Coleoptera > Cerambycidae > Rhamnusium > Rhamnusium bicolor. The sequence continues at coordinate 226,800 of JANEYF010003319.1, read as the reverse complement.
AAAAAAAAATTCATATAAAAAAATCTAGACGTGATAGAAAAAATCGGCCAACGGGAATAGATTCAGAGCATTAAAATCTTCATCCTTATTGCATAATTTTTTAAAGGAGGATTTCGTTGCAGACCAGTGTTATTACACCATCTGTTTTATTGAATGTTCCATTGTTATAAATAATTTGGTAGCCTTTCATTTTGTAGATCTATTGTCCATGTCTCTGTAAGGACGATGCAATCGATATATGTATTTATTTGATATACAAATATTTTAACTCGTCTGTATTTTTATCTGTGCCTCTAATGTTTTGATGTAGAGCAGCAAAATTTAGAATTTTATTGTTTACAGCTAAAATTTCACTTAATTCAAGAGCTGAATCCAATACGTAAGTATCTTTTGTCACAAAATTTATTATAAATTTGCTTAAATGTCATTTTAGCAGGCATAGTCTGATTTCGGTATCTTCTTATAAACTCTGCTTTTGAAGCAATCATGTTTCTATTACAATATAAATATATTTCTAAAATCTTACACCTTTCCTCCAAATCGTAATAATGCATGTATGTTTTTCCACCACAATATAGATATTATTTTAAGATAAAACAGCCACACTAATTATAAACTCAACAACGTTGACAGTTATAGAAACTGACTGAAGTTTAATGGTTTTCATGGCCTACTATCAAATTTTTAGTAGTATTATTGAAAATCAAACTGATTTAGATCATTGATAATAACTCAAAAACTACGGAATCAATCATACTATAACTTAATATATTTGTAATCAGAAAAAAACTACAATATGAAAACATACAGGGTACTCCATTTAAAAAAATCATACTCCTTGTTCCACCCTGTATATTTTATACATGTTTAGAAAAACGTTGACAGATATAAAATCTACATTAAAAATCGCTCAAGCTCATTTTCTGGACGAACTTTTTGGCTTAAAAATAACAAAAATAACAGGGGGTTAATATTTATGAGCTACCCTGTATATCGGATAGTTATTAAATTTAATATCTGGTTATAACATAAACATCACAGGAATTAGACAACTCCCGAATCCAAAGCCATGGCTGCACGGGCGAGGGTTACAGTAATGAAAAATCGCGGACACACTACCATTACCACCGAACTTGCTAGTGCCAGTGGCGGGATTCGACCCGCAGCTACGATAGAGAAATTATCTAGTCACACTTTCCATCGCGTGCTCTAAACAGCTACTCCATCTAGTATATAAAAACTGTTTAAAACATTTAATCGTAGGCGTCCTAAACAGGTCGGTCAGTTGTATAATGTGCGCCAACTCTTTTGTATATCAATTTTTTTTAAATTTTGATATCAAATTTTAAAATATCAAGGTTTTTTTACAAAAAAAAAAAGATGTTCTTGTTTTACCTCAATAGCTCCATTTTCGAGCAAAAATGATTTAAACATTTTATTATGTGCTTGAAAGTGTTCGGCGAAATATCGCAAAATAATGTGATTACTGATTAGATTAGATTAGTTGTAGGTCATGGAAACAAAGGTTTGTTTACATGAATTTTAATAGAAAATGAATCTTTTCGAAGATTGCGTGAAGGGAGAACCCAAAGACAGTATAGTTTGGAAAATGCATTAAATCATGTTGAAAATAATCAGTTTTCGTTTTATATTAAGCCTATCTACTTACAAAAGAGTTTGGCTACATAATTTTGGAACACTCAGTGTACGTCCTACATACAACTTATTTCAAACTCATTTGCAACATAAAACACGTCAGCTTTTTTTATCCCTTTACCGCCATTATAGAGGCCGACGGTTTTTATGCTACAAATAAGTTTGAAATAAACTATCATACTTATACAGGGTGAGTCAAAGTTAAAGTCTTTGCCGAAAAGAATCAATAGAACATTGAAAAATATTGCTAGTTTTCTACATAAATATTATTTCAAAAACCAACCATTTTGGAGATACAGGGGTTGTGGTGTGATTTAGTGGCGAGTTTTTTTACTTTATCGCAGAAATAGGAAGAAGTATTTGCTCGGGTATTTGTTTCAAATTTGGTACGTCGCCCTTCCAAACAAACCCTTATAAAACAACAATAAGACATTCGATTTAAATGACATTCTACTATTTCCGCTAAGATAATGCAAACAGTTATTGTTAGTTTAATAGATGTTATAAGCAGTTCATATAATGAACATTGTCTTCATAAGAAAGCCCATCTAAAAATATATGAATTATAACATCAATAGTACTTTATAAGAACGTTCTTTGAACAAGGATTAGATTCGGTTTAAATTATATTCTATTTCCGTGAAGATAACGTGTAAAAGTTACGGTTACAGATATTATAAGTACTTGAAATATTGTAATTCTTTAGATAACATGTAAAATACGATTTTCATTCCATTTGGGGTAAATACGACTTCCATTAGTTTAACTTTTTAATAAGCAATAATCGAATTAAATCGAAAAGAGCCAGTTTATTAGCATACTAACTGAAGAACTAGAACAAAGAACATAACTTATAAATTTTTGTTGTGTTATTCTATTACTCTCATAATTTTCTTTGTAGATTAGTTCCCTTCTCAGTATCAATGAGGAGAGAGACCGGTCATTCAAATATTCAACCACTTTGTTCAATCAAGCAGTCGTATTTGGTGCATATTTTAGAATGTTTCATACATAAACACGACCAAGGTTGCTTTACATAACTTCGTCGTTTTTTCAAGACCAGCTCGTCGACGGAGTGCGTCCCATAAGATCTAATTCCCGCGAAATCTAATTCCCACGAAATCTAATTATCCCAAAATTATTTTCCCACGAGATCTAACGAATCACCCTATATATCAGTTCAGCTTTCCGAATGTGTTTTATCATGGATGCGTACTTAAAAACACCGATTTCAAATTCCAATGAGATAAAGTGTCCGAGAAGAGAGTTCCATGAGATCTAATTCCCACGAGATCCAATTTCAACCAGTATACTTACTACCCTGTATATCTGTTCAAGTCTTCGAATTGAACAATTCAAAAGTCCCACGAGATTTAGATGCTCGGAATAAAAATCCCACGAGATCTAATTCCCATGAGACCTAATTGTGACGCCATCTCACACATAACTTCCAGAGGCGTACGCATATTGTATAAATTCAATTTATATCCGTTAACCCTCGCACTGAATGACATCCTGATCTTCAACAGAAAATCGGAAAGATTCGATGAAGGAGCAGGAGGTTGGTAAAAAAAGGCACGTCTGCGGCCTACATGCCAGGCATCCGTATTAGAATTCAAAGGATATTTGCGTAATACCCAAATAATTAATTTATTATTTTTTTCATGTTTACAAATATTCTTGAAATACACATTTTTATATCGCTATCCGAGCGATTGTTTTTTCTTTTGCTTTATAACGATTTCATCAAATTTGGGTGTTCATAATTTCAACTGTTGAGTATTTTTTTTGTGAACGTATGAATGTGTTATAAATTAAAGAATTGCAAATTGATGATAACAAATAAGGCTTCACTGACTGTCAGTCACCAAACTTTTGGTCATCCTGTACAACTAATTAGAGGAAGTCAATTACAACAAATCAAGATTTATTAAAAAAGGGCTTACCGAGTTGGCATTTTTAAGTGATACTTGTCCAGTCGTACAATCGTTTACTTGTACAGGGTTATTTGATGATTTTCTAGAAATCGTCCCCAATTCAGCTTTAAACCCACCCGCTGGGTCATCTGTTTCTAAGGCTCTAGTTAAATATGAAATGTAAGACGTCGCTAACCTCAAGGTTTTTATCTAAAAAAAAGATAAAATTTATTAGAATTATCATTTTAGAGTGGACCAAAAATATATATTTAACCTTGAATATATAATTTTACATTATATTATCATTATTTTCGAGAGCAACATTTTTCTGTTGATAAATAAATAGCACCTAAACGTATGTATTACTTTTGTGTCTCATGTAAATTTTGTTTACTAAATGTGGAGCAGATAATTTGACGAATTTTTCGAAAAATCCACATTTATGGGATTGTACAGGGTGTTTAAAATAAGTTTGTCATAATGTTTAAAAGATATTCCTGGAATAAAATAATGTCTTTTAACCCAAGTTTACTGGTGTCTCTAAAAATACCTACAAACTTTAACTTATGGGGATCAAAATAAATTAATACTTAGTAATGTACGTGGCAAATCTTCCACGAAATCAGTAAAATTTAAGTTTTCACAAATTTAAGAACCACCTACATACAGGATGTTTATGAAATTTGGTGCCACCATTTTACAATTTTCCAGAAGATGCGCAATTGAAAGTAATAATTAGCATTCCCGAGGTTTTTTATTAGTTATTGCACACTATGTATAAATTCCTTCATTTGATAAAATTATTACCTCAAAACATATTAAGACAAATATCATTTTTGACCCACTCTGCTTACATCATCCAAGTTACCTTTGATAATTTTGTGTCAACAGGAACATTAGGGATTTTTTTTTTTAAAAAAGCATATGCGTTGTTTATCAGTTTGCTAGATGAACTTCCGCGACTCATTTGCTATGGTAAAAAAAATAATCAAAATTTACATACATTGGACAGAAATAACAACATTTAACATATAAAAATATAAAATTCAGGGTGCGTTGCATACCACTGGGACCTTAAAAACTACGAGAGCCGTAATGCCGGATTGCTCCACGCTCACGCATAAAAGTAACTTCTGGGGAGTTTTGTTGTTGCAATCTAATTCTATATAAAATGAATGCTTATGTACAGGGTAAGTCTCATATATGTTAACCTCCTGTTATTTATATTATTTTTAACTCAAATAGTTCGTCCAAAAAATGAACTTGAACAATTCTTATTGTTGATTTTATATCTTTTTGTTCTAAACATGTGTAAAATACACAGGGTTGAACAAAAGTGCGATTTTTTAAAATGAAGCATCCTGTGTATTTCTATGTATTTAAAGTTGTAGATTTTTTTGTGATTACAAATATACAGGGTGTTTCTAAAATAGGTGTAGTACTCATCAAAATAAGTCAAAAAGTTCTTATAAACATGATGCCTAAAACGCACCGTTATGTAGTTAGATGTTCTTAAAGTGGTTCAGATAATATTTGTTCTTTTCCATTATTTGAGGAAAGATAAGAGAGAAATGGACGACATTTTTAGAATCCAATTAGTTTTTCATGCTGAGTAAGATGCGCTAGTTCAATTACAGGGTGAAACACATTTGCCCTCCCTAAAATGGACGCACATGATTTTAATAAACAAAAACAAACTAGCGCATCTTGGAAATGGTTCATTTTTGGACACATGCCCATAAGAACTTTTTTACTTATTTTGGCCCATAGTATATCCAATAGTAGTTTGGCATACTATTACTGAAACACATTGTATACAACACACAGAACTGTTATTATGCATATAAAATAAGTAGGCATTGAATAATATCTATGTATTCCATAAATACTATTTATTGTTGATTATTTGTTAAATGTTGCAAAACGCAATTTATATTGTTTATAAAACCATCAGTACACACCATAATAATGTGAACATTTGTCAAATCGTACGATTCGCTTTTCTGAAATTCTTCCATTTCTCTATCACGTGATAAACAAACATTAACCCTGTTAAACCATGTAACCATAACATTCTAAATAATGATACTATGGGCTTCGTTCTGCCAGCGCTGCAGCATTGTACGTACAGCGCGCTGTACGTACAATGGACCCACGTCAGCCGTTGAGCTGCGAACGTATGATGTCAACCCAACCAGCAAGCGTTTATTGGATTCAAATAACGCAAGCAGTTTCTGCGGCTGCTGTTATGATTACGATTGTTTCATTTTCTAAATAAATTTGAAATATTGGCACTATAGGGTCAAATGTATCATTTGACCAATATTAACTCAATATATAATTTTTTTTGGACATGCCTATTACTATTTGATTGTTAGAGTCGGCGTTGGTCGGCGAAAGACGACGAAAACAAACGACAATATTAAACAGCGCAAGCGTTATACACAATATAACGTATAGTGAATTTTGTATGTACATACAAAACTCAAGGTTTTGGTTAGGTATAATAAAATCTTAACATCAAAATTCTTGTATAATATGAATTGCGAAATTTGTTTAATTGTAGTAATCGTTTATATAATATCCGACCTCTCCGTAGCCGTAATACCTAGGGTGAGAAGGAGCCCCCCCCCTTATATCCGCCACTGCTAATGTGAAAATCATGAACCATATCTCTAGTAATCAGTTTTTCTCTAAGGCAACGAGGTATAGAATTTGCAAACAGACGATGCAAAAAAACTAAATAACGCAATTTACCAAAGTTTCAAAGTTAAGCAAATGCAAATTCCTTATTTTATCAGAAATGTGAACAAACTTCCTCAATCTAAATATAAAGCGACAGCACGCATACTTTTTGTATTTTTTAATACATTTATTCCAAATTTGACGGTGATTTTTGTTAGATGGAATCTGAAATAATGACGAAAAATTTGAACTAAAAATATGACCACTGGCATAGATAGACGAGGTATGAACCCCTTTTTTTCTAAACTTCTACGCTTATGGATGTTTAATTGAAAATAAACCGTTTTTAAATTATTCAAAATTTCTTTTGAAAAAAACGTCTCGCAAATTTTTGATATTTTCGATAGACTTTCAATAAATTGAGTACAAGTATTTCGTTGTATACCTCTGCTTTACATTTTTTTAAGCGTTTTTGAATAGATTTGTAATCATAGTTGTTAAAACTGTCAAATCAATAAAAATACTATTTGTAATATGATTGGCGTCGGTGATTTGTCAGTTCTAACAACTACGATTACAAATCTGTGTAAAACCATCTGTTCAAAAATGTAGAACAGAGGTATGCAATGAAACACTTGGACTCAATTTACAGAAAATATCAAGCAAGACAAGTTTTTCAAAAGAATTTTTGGACCAATTTGGACAATTTAAAAGCGGCTTATTTTTTTTAAACATCCTAAGGCGTAGAAGTTTTAAAGAGAAAAGGGGTTCATGTTCCTTCTACCTACGCCAGTGGTCACGTTTTTAGTTTAAACTTTTCATCATTATTTCAGATTCCATCTAACATAAACCACCGCCAAATTTGGAATAAATATATTAAAAAATTATCTTCAACATAACTCCCATTATTATCTATGCATTTGAAACATCGCCTCAAGAAATTATCTGACTCTTTCAAACACCGTCTCATCCTCATTAAATAAATTTATTGACTCCCTTATAAGACGTTTAAGTTGTTCAATGTCCTCTAAGAGTCCTACACTATAAATATTATATTTGAGAATACTCCAAAGATAAAAATCTAAGGGATTTAAATCGGGACTCTTTGTAGGTCAGTGGATTGGACCATTTTTTCAAAATCCAGATAGGATATTTTTGATTTAAAATAATCCGTAAAGGGCGGACATTATACGGAAGAACTCCGTCTTGCTGCTAGAATCTACTTAAGTTTAATAAAATTGGCAAACCATCCAAGTATTCTTCAACTTGCCGTTGCAGAGGATTGAGATCAACTTCACCCGTGAGGTTTGTATTTATAAAAATAGGACCAATTATTTTATTTCTGTGTATCCCACACCACACATTATCACTCAGTCCAAAAAATATGCAAAAAATCATTATTTTCATTATATCTTTTAATTATTTGTTGACAAAACAGCATTCTCTGTCAACGGTCATTTTCATTCAATTCTTGAACAGGAGTAATATGTAATGGTCTGTATTTTTTTTTTTTTAAGGTCCGCACAACACTACTCTAACTTATAATTATCTTTTTAGCTAGAGAATAAGTAGATAGATTTGGGTTTTCTATGAAGACAATAAAATGTTCATGTGCATTTCCTCATCAAGAACAGTTTATAATTTTCTTCTAGTTTTATTTTTTAATGAATTATTGTCACAAAATTTATTATAAATTTGCTTAAATGTAATTTTAAGTCCGATTTGGATATCTTCGTATAAACTCTTATTTTGAAGCGGTCATGTTTTTATTACAATATAAATATATTTCTAAAATCTTACGCCTTTTTTCAAAATTGTAATAATTCATGATACACATTTTTCCACCACAATATAGATATTATTTTAATAGATAAAATCCAACCGCGGTTGGTGAAATTTAGGCTGTCATATCTTAGTATTGGAGTATGGGACCAAGGCGATACTATAAGGCGTAACTATCAAGACTAAATGAAGTTTTGCAGAAAAAAAAAATGTGATTGAAATTTGCGAATAAAGTTGGAAAAATTGTGAGCCTCCAAGGTTATTTTTTAAACGATTTTTAAAATATTTGCGAAGCTTTTTTTTTCAGAATCAGGTATGGAAAATATAACGACAGATTTCAAATTTCATAAAAAAAATATTGATTTTTTACAGTTGCACCTTTTTGAAATTTGCACAGGGAAAAATGAATCTAAAATAAAATTTCAAAAACGGTGTAACTTTATAGAAAGCCAATATTTTTTAATGAAATTTGAAATCTGTTGTTATATTTTCCACCTGATTCTGGAAAAAAATGTTTTGCAAATATTTTACAAATCTTTTAAAAAAATAACCTTAGTGGCTCACAATTTTTTTTTTCGTAAATTTCTATCGCAATTTTCTTTCTGCAAAACTTCTTCATTTAGTCTTGATAGTTACACCATAAAGTATCGCTCGGGCCCTATGCTCCAATACTAAGATATGACATAAATTTCACCAGCCGCCTCTTAAGCCACACTAATTATAAACTCAACAACTTTGATAGTTATAGAAATTAACTGAAGTTTAATTGTTTTCATAGCCTACTATCAAATTTTGAGTGGTATGTTATTGAAAATATTAATTGATTTAGATCATTGGTAATAACACAAAAACTACTGGACCAATCATAATATAATATAATATAATAAAAATCTACAATTTCAAATATACAAAAATATACAGTATTCTATTTAAAAAAATTATGCCTCTTGTTCCACCCTGTATATTTTACACATGCTTTGAATAATGTTGACAAATTTAAGATCTACATTAAAAATCGTTAAAGCTCATTTTTCGGATGAAGTATTTGGGTTAAAAATAATAAAAATAACAGCGGGTTAATAGTTATGTGACACCCTGTACTGTGTTTCAAAATCCCGACGCCGTGCAAAAGGGCACTAAAGTTGAAAAACGAGTTAAGCATATAGTGGCAAGGATGAGACAAATTGAGATTTTTTGATACATTGTTCAGAAAAGATTTTGTAGAGCAAATATCTTTTTATAATTTTCAAACAGTGTATTATAACAGGGTGTCCTATAATTAAGTACCTTCTTTCAAGGCGGTGATAGAACTAGAAAAAAAATAAGTTGAATGTTGTACATAAACATTTGCCTTAAATCAGTTCATAAGAGAACTACCACCCCAAATCATGTAATTTAACAAATGTTCATAAATAACCAATTTACTTTTTTATTCTTGATCATCTGACCTTAAGACACAAAATTAAAATAATATGAATTAGAAAATTATTGTAATAATAATAATAATAAAAGTCTTTATTCAAATATAAATGTATACACATTTACATCTAAATGGGGCGAAGTTTAACTCATAGGATACTCTTACACTTAACCCCTAACATATTCATAGTTACACAAAAAGAAAAAAAAATACAAAAGCAGATTTTTATTAAAATGTCTAATCAAATAGTTTAAGGTGATGTGATAAACTAAAAGGAAACTGTACAATGTATCATGACATGATATATTATTATGATACTTACATTGTAAGTATACATAATACATAATACCAGTCTAATAATAACAAATAAGTAGGTAGTAATAAAAAGAGAAAAAGGTAGAAATCAATAAGCCACAAAATATATTTTAATTTAATAAGAGCACCTTTTTTATGCAGTTTTTAACATTGGTGCCTTTTTCCATTTTAAATGTTAAAAAAAGAAGACAACAAATTTATAGCGAAAATTCACCCTCACCCCCCAACGTAACTACCCCAACAAATCGTGATATTTAGATAAAAATTTGACAAAACATGTAATATGGAATTAATAAATGGTCCAAATTAAATTTTTGCAACTTAGGACGTTTCGAATTTATTGGCAAGTAACTATGTCATATATACCCCCTTTTGGGGGTTGTAGCTCCCTTTATGAACTGATTTAAGACAAATGTTTATATACAAAACTAAACTTATTTTTTTTAGTTCTATTACCAAGGAAGGTACTTAATTATGGGACACCTTGTAGATTAAAATTAATTTATGGATGGATTTCACTAGAACAATAACAAAAAAATATTGAAACTACCAATTTACCTTTGATAATTTGGTATCGGCAGGTACGTTTGGTATACAATCCTTCAAATCTGCGTATGCATTATTAATCGATTGTGTTCTTCTTCGTTCCTTTTTATTCGCTGTCGATCTTCGTTTTACAACTCGTACATATGGCCCTGATGTATGTATGTGTGTTGTTACATCCGAATCTGAATTTAATGTTGGATATGCTGAAATCGAAATAAAGAACGTACAGTAGAATGCATAAATATGCTTATTGTGACTTCTGTGGGTGTTTCGTTGTTAAGAACTGAATTTTATATAAAATCAATGCTTATGTATGATTTATTTCAAACTTATTTGCAACATAAAAAATGGCGGCACCTTTGGCGGGGCTAAAGTTATCAAAGAAGCCGATGTTTTTTATGTTGCAAATAAGTTTGTAATAAGCTGTACTTACGGTTCAATGTCTCAAGGCCGTCAAAAATCGTCATGTGCGAAAGAGCACTAAAGTTAAAAAACAAAAAGCAATTGGCAAAGATGAGACATATTGCGATTTTTTTTATCCGTTTTTTAGAAAAGGTTTTGTAGAGCAAGTATTTTTTTATAATTTTCAAATACTTATTTATAATTCAATTTAGACAATTTTTACGTCTCCCTCGTATTATCGTCGAAACGAAAGCCCAAATAAAAATTTTCTACTCTTAGGAAAAGTTTACTTTATCATTTCTGAAAATGGTGTAAGATTTATAATTTTATGCTTAATAATAAATAAGTTATACAACTAAATGTAATGCGATGCAAATTTCCTGTGATCCGTTTGCAATTCACTATTCCTAGTAGCTTCGTTGCGCTTCGACATTAGACGGCACTAAATACAAAACAGCGTGTAATCGACGGTATAAAATTACAAGAAGGTTTAAGTCTCTTACGAGTTATGCAAAAAGAGATCGAAAGCAAAGTTTACAGAATAAATAATTCTGTAAAGTCCGGAATCTGGGCTGGAAAAACTCTTCAATAAATTAGATACTCAAAGTGTCCCAGGTGCTCCATTATCACAACTAACAGTGGAAGCAATAACAAATTGTGATCTATTCATAACTGAAATGGATAAAAGAAAAAGGAGAGCAAATAATATCATAATGTTCAACTTGCCATAGTCTTTGGCAACGAACACAGAAGACAAAAGTTAATTATGACTGATGACTTTACATTAGTAAAATCAGTCATTTCACATCTGTCCTCTGAAGAAAATGTAAAAAAAGTAATTCGTATTGGTAAAATCGCAGACAAACCCAGACCATTAGAAGTAATTCTAAATAGTACCGCCACAGTACTAAACATATTAAAGAACAAACTTAGGTTAAATCATTCAACTGCTAAAGTATTTTCTGATCTTACTTATATGCAAAGGAAACATCTGCAAGAATTACGTAACAAATTAGAAAACAGAAAAGCAAACGGTGAAATTATTAATATAACCATTAAGTATGTTCGTTGTGTATGAAAGAATTTGTATCAATTTCATTCGATCATCGATTCACCCGTGGTATTATTGGTATGATTTTGAAAGATGTTAGTATGACAATGGTTCATTCATCGGGAAACAAACTACAACAACTTTTAGACAATCCAAAAACAAAATTGAAACAAACGAAAGGTCGGGGATTTACGAAATTAGCTGTACGGACTGTAATCAAAAATATGTTGGACAGACTAGACGATCAATTAAAACTAGATTCAAAGAGCATATGGCCCATCTCAAATATGGTAGAACAGATAAGTCTAGTGTTGCCCAACATGCGTTTGAGAACAACCATAAAATAGATATTAGTAATTTAAGATTAATTAGAAAAGTAACAAATACTAGACAGATGGAAGCATTTGAAAGCTTGGAACCATAAGTTTAGTTTTAATCATCTTCAGATGATGCCAACTTGGTTCGCGAAATGCGCGTCGAATGCAGTATGTATGTTTTGGTGTGTCGTGGAAAACTACGTCAGTGTTATCTTCACATCAAAGGTTTCGACCCACTCGAGGGCTATAAATCACCAGTATGTTCAGAGAGGATAAAGTAAACTTTTCTTAAGAGTACAAAATTTCGATTTGGGCTTCTGTTTCGAAGATAATACGAGGGGAACGCAAAAACTGTCTAAATTGAATTAGATTTTAAGGCATTTCAAACCGAGATATTGCCGTTTTAAGTTTCGTTCTCTCGTAACCTCCAATGTATAATATAATATTTGAAAATTATAAAAAAGTATTTGCTCTACAAAACATTTTTGAAAAATATATCAAAAAAATCGCAATTTGTTCCTTCTTTGCCACAGCAGTACAATTTCGATAATCCGGACAGATACAGTTTTTGGCATTTCAGAATTGGAGAGTTTGTCCGGATTAGCAGTGATGGATTTATTGATATATGTATATGTAAATACAATAAGTTTAGTTTTTGTTGTGTATTTATGAAAAAAAAATACAAAAGTATTTTATAAAAGGAAGTGTTTTATTCAATAATAACAAAATTACGCTATACGTTATAAAATATTATAAAAAGTGCATAGAAAAAAATGTGTTTACGTTTTCGACCGGGCATTTTGAGAAGTGTAATTTATTACAGTGTACATATCTACAGTTTATTTCAAACTTATTAGCAACATAAAAACGTAGGCTTCTTTGATCCCTTTACCGCCGTCAAATAAGTCGACGATTTTATGTTACAAATAAGTTTGAAATAAACTATGTATTAAATTCTAAGCACCAAAGCAACAGTTAAATTTAACGCCACACATGTAGACTGAAATGCATATAAGCATATAAGTAAAAAACTCTTTCCTCTTTTATTTGTGAGATTTTCAGAGTGTACGGATTATAGACTATTACTTATTATAATTAATGAATCAGTACCTACATAAAGCATTCACTTTATATAAAAATCAGTTTGTAATAACGAAACCCAAACATAACTTACTTTCATGCGTATAATTGAGCGCCGAGCACTACTCAGTGCTAGTAACAAAAATGAAAGAAAATAATCTATTTAGAAAATATATAGTATAGTTTTCTGTTCTCAACGACTACTATGATTATTAATTTCAAAATATTTTTATAAAAGAAGGTATTTAATTAATTAATCTTCGATATGCTAAAATTTTAAAAATACTGCACTTTATCTTTTATTTACTAACGACCCCTGAAGTATTACCCCGTGATGATTACGGATCAACCTGTATGTTCTTAAAAATATCATTCAGCAGCTTCACATTTTTCTATGAATTTTATGATGTTAAACATATACTTACTTGTCCTATATGGTGAATATCTATTTGGTGTTGTACATCCTACTTGGGCGTATATTTGGTAAGTTCCTCCAACAGAATTGGGTACAGTCTTGGGCGATGGGGAATCTGATCTAGAAGGGCTATTCGACCAAAAATTTGTGTCGTCACCTCCTACCGTGCTACCGCCATCTGCGCCAAATGAGAAAATATATGAGAATTTACAGGCCGTTTACCAAACGTTAAATTGTGTCCATTTTTTACTACGCAATTTTTAATTAATTTGAATCTATAAACTTCCAAGATTATAATTTCAATTATAGTATATTTTTTAATGGTTAGTAGTAAATCAATTTCATTATCCATTTTCCTTCCTGCTATTACACAAACCGCCCAGGTTCAAAACCGGGCAGGTCCAATTCATGAGATATTGTTGGTGAGTGGATCTAAAGTTTGTGTCAAACTTATTTGCAATATCAAAAACTTCAGCTTCTTTGACGGCGGTAAAAAGAACAAAGAAGCCGACTTTTTTATGTTGTAGATAAGTTTGAAATAAACTTTACTTGCGTCAACATCTTTTGAAATGAATGTAAAACTGTGCCCACTAAACATTGTAAGTTACAAATGTAGCAGCAATGTATTTTCAACAAAGATTATGTAGTATTTAAAAATTAGATCATTGCAAGTAAGCGGTAAATTATATGTTGTTAATGTGTAAAGTTACATTCATTTTTCCTTCAATATAAAATTGTAAGGTTATTCAGAGTTCACAATGTTCTGTTTAAGTTACAAATGGTAATATTCCTGAAATAATAAAACATTGATCCACTGAACTTTTCAGGTAGTTACAACAGCATTTTCCAAGTAAAAAAGAAGTATATCTGTGGTATTTTTAACACAAAAGCATACAGAAAAGTCTGAATTTCCAATTTCTACACAGTTTCAAATAAAGTATTCGTGAAACATGAATTTGAACAGTTCTTGCATTTTTACAAAATCCATACTTATCTATAATGCAATGGACGAACAGGCGTGATGATTGGCGTAGATACAAGTCAAGTAAAATATATTTAAACCAAGACAACCCCATCCTTTTATATGTATGCACAAGACGATGTTTCTTTTGTTCAAGATTTTTATATCTTTGGATTATTTTCTAAATATAACACAATATTATTTCGATTTCGAGTAAAGAGAATGTTGCCGATGAGTAACTATATTTACTTATTCTGTACTATGTTTATTCCAAGATACAAAAATGCTTAAATTTTAAAAAATCTGACATATTACTGCTTCGTATTTATGCATTTCTAGAAAAAAAATAAAAAACTTAAAACTTAAAAACTTTTATACTAGCACATTCAGATAAGAATGACAGTATAAAATATAAAAAACTATATAGGTATTTATTATCGTTATCATGTTAGGTTTGAAAGAATGCTTTTGTAATACCTAGTAATTGTTTTATTTCTTTCTAGAAATGCATAAATGCGAAAAGAATGGGCTTAGCTAGGTTAAGTTAGATGTCATGAATGTCATTATGATTATTGAAGTTACAATACTTAATCTAGATATCCTCTTTCAATTTAAAATGTCAAAATAAATATGACAAATGTTCATATTTTGAATTATCTAATTTAAATATTTTTATAAATAATTTGTTCGTGGACTAGCCCCCTGAAGAGTTCAGGAAGAATGAAAGTAGCTCGTTGAAGTGCACGCTGATTTTCTCTTACGGGTGCTACAGAATTGACAAATCGATATAGCAGTGCCTCTTTTGTGTCCATTCTAGTGCGTAAACTAATTAATGACTTTAACCATCCCCAAAGACAGTAATCGAGAAAATTGCGGTCTGGTGACTTTGGTGGCTAATTCTGAAGGCCCCCACGGCCAATCCAACAGTGAAGAAAGCGATTATTTAAATGTTTTCTATTTGCAAGAAATCTTAGTTAAACTGTTAAACAGCTAATATTACGGTTACATGAACAACACAAAAAAATAATATATCCGTAAGGGCTGAGAATCGTACCTAAGTTTATAGCACTTTTTTTTTGTTTATTTTAATCACCTGAACCTATTCCCCAAATATTTGGGGGTTCCTCCCCAATCACCCTGTATAATGGTATGTATTTTTGAAATCAGAAAAGGAGGGGAAATTCGATTCTTAAATAGAATAGAGGGTGACGTTGTCTTTGTATCTCTTCTAATTTTAAAACTATTTTTTTTTTCAAAGAACTTGTTAAAATCTTTGGAAAAAACATATCACAGTGTTTTTGAAATTTTTAAATATATTTATAAATAACGAATTTAGGTAGCTATGGTGTTAAAAAAACAAAAAAAAAAACATGTTTGCCACTTACTACTTGGTCTGTTGTACAGCCCTTTGAAATAGGATCATTTCAGTCGGTGAGTACTTGACTTGATTATTTAATCTGTAAACGCTAAGATGTAATGTGATAACATTTTCTATATAAGAGAGAATCAATGGGACAGTGTGTTAAGATAATTTAAATATATGTTTATTTTTAGTCTAAGTCTAGTATCCGAATTCCTTTACATTTAAAACTTGACGTTTGAAAAAAATCTGACATATTATTGCTTCGTATTTATGCATTTCTAGAAAAAAAATAACAAAATAATTATTGAATATTACATAAGCATTCTTTCAAACCTAACATGATAATAATAATAAATACCTATAGATCTTTATATTTTATAGTGTCATTCTTATTTGAATGCGTTAGTAAGTATTAGACATATAATGAATCAAAAACTAAACTTCCAATATATTTTATTATAGAAACTATTAAAACAACTACTCAGTCTAGGAGCAAGAACTATATTGAATTAAATAACAGTGTTCTAAGTATTAGAAGCGAACAAATATTGAGATTAAAAAAATAATTATTGAATTTCTGAACATAATGCGAACACGAAAAAATATTTAATTTTCGACAGATTGGCGTTTGATCGCATTGTCGTCGAACCTTCTCCTACTTTTGTGATTTTACTTTATCTAGTTGAAAATACATTTTCAATATTTTTTTCTTTTTCATGAATTCTAATATGGGGTGACAAAAAAATAGGCATTTTCAAGCTTCATGTCACAGTTCGCCACTGTTCTAAAAAGTATAAAATTAGTATTTAACATTCAAAAATGCCTAAACGTAAATACCGGCTATGCTTTCATTAAAAATATATAATAATTTTCCAGTTGAACATAAAACTTAAATTTTATGGTTGACACATTTGTTAAGCAAATGCTATGAAACTCTTTATTAAAATATAAGAAAAACAAACAATGTGTATATTTTAAAATGTCAACATTTGCTCAATACAATTAATTTTAATATATATTTTATGCTTCTCATATAAAAACATCAAAAACAAAAACATGTACCCATGTGCTTTTGAATTACTATTTTTTTATCATTTATATGAAAAAGGTTAGGTTTAGGTAATTCATTTCATAATTAATTTCAAGTCACACAGATTGAACAACTGAAATAGTTCACCCCGAAATTTATCCGATTTTAAAGGGTGATATAACATGTCTGATTCCCAGAAAAATTTCAGGCGGATATCCTTTAAAATAAAAAGAATAAGTATTTGATTCGAATGAAGCCAAAATACTAAGTATTTTTCGTAAAACAAAAACTTTGTTCTAGAAATTGTAAGTACAAAACAAAGAACAAAACAAAAAACATCTTAAAAACAACAAAAATATAGTTTAATAAACATGTAACATGAACAAATGAATGTAATATGAACAACTTCACACAATACGCACTACAAATTATATTCCACATTCTTTAAACTGTAGTTAGTAATGGGAGTTGATGTTAATTAAATGATTGTATTTACGTACGATACTCATCAGCTTAAAGTCACCACCTTCCGAGATTCTCTCTTTCTGGCACGCCCCATTACAAATAGTGCCAGAAATACAGCATCTCGGAAGCTGGTGACTTGAAGCTGACGAATATGGTACATCGTAATAATGTACAATCTAAAAAGTCTAAAAAAATAAATGTAACAATAAGAAAATATTAATATATACATAATAATAATAATAATAATAGTTAATACGCCGGCACGACTCCCGTGAGGCGTCAGAGGCCACGGGAGGACTGTCCGGCATCGGATAATCCGAAATTAATAATAACAATAATAATAATAATTTATTGTCCAAGTGCCAGGCAGCGACCGGAGGCATAAGGTCACTCATCTATTTTATGTGGATGACCTTAAACTTTATGCCTCCCGAGAGCGCGAACTACAAAACGTTCTTAGGGTGATCGAAGAATATACGCGGGCAATTGGAGTTCGGGTTGGATAAATGTGCAGTCGTCCACCTCAAGAAAGGACGATGCGGGGAATTCCCTGAAGATGCGCAGCTCGCAGACGGAAGCATCCTAAGACATCTGGATGCCGGAGCGACCTATACATCTGGGTGTGCAACAAAGGCACATCCAGGATGTAACACAAATAAAGGATTCTCTACGCGGCAAGTACAGACACTGCCTTCGAAAGATTTGGTCTTCCGAACTTTCGGGGAAGAACAAGGTGTCTGCAACTAATACGCATGCCGTTCCGGTTCTGCTCTACCCCTTCGAAGTAATAAAGTGGACGGTAGATGAGCTGTGCCAATTAGACAGAGATACCCGCAAGATGATGAATATTCACAGAAGTATTCATCCTAGATCGTCCGTTCCTCGTGTGTACCTCCCACGTCAATGGGGAGGCCGAGGACTCTTGAGCCTGGACTGTACGCATGGTAGAGCAGTACTGGGTATGGCATGTAACATCCTCAGGAGCTCAGATCCCCTCTTGCGGTTTGTAAAACATTACGAAACTGTAGGAGTAGGAGCAGGATTGTTCAAGGCAGCAAAAAGACCAGCAGATGAACTCGGTCTTGCATTCGACACCAGGCGAGGTGCTGATGTAGAGTCAGTCACTGAACTTCAGCCAAATCGTCTGAAAGCCCGAATTAGAGTTGCCGAACAGAAAAATCTGTTTCGGCAGCACGTCGATAAACTCCAGCATGGTGTCTTCTATAAGAACATAGAAACACTGGGTTTATCGACCAGGCTGACATTCGCCTTCCTAAGATCAGCCGGGCTTAAGTCGGAGACCGAGGAATTCATAATATGGCCTGCCAAGATGGTGTTATCAACACCTTGGTCTACCGTAGCCGCGTGTGGCGTGTAGAGGTTCATGACAACAACTGCAGGACCTGCCCTCAGGCGCCGGAATCGCTCATGCACATACTATCTGCATGCCCCATATACGCGATTTCGGCCTACATCCACCAACATAATGCGGCGTTACGAGTGCTATACTACCATCTAAGGCACTCTATGGGGTAGAACAGACACCAGTGCTGCCTTACGTCTCCGGAGATATTGAGTCCATTGTCGAGAACGAGAAATGCCGGATTTACCAGAACTACTCGTTCCCGACTGTCAGGCTAATCCAAGCCAACAAGCGTGACATAGTCCTCCTCGACTATCAACTCAAGGTGATGTATGTCATCGAGTTCTCAGCACCTGCGGAGAAAAACATCACTTTGAAGAAGGAGGAGAAACGGACCAATTATCGCGATATCCGGTACGAGCTCCAAATGCTGTACCCAGACTACTCAGTAAAAATGGTCGTCCTAATAATTGGTGTACTCGGAGGGATAAAGCCTACGCTGCTCTCGGAACTGAAGATCATACCGGCCTGTCAAAAATCAGCCGAGTGGCTGATGGCAAATTGCTCAAAAACCGACCGATAGAAATGTCTGTCACTATAGTACAGTACTGTCCACACCAAAACAAGCATTTTGCCCTAGGTTTGGTCACAGTAACTAAAAAAAAAATTTTCGGTTAACGCGCGCCGACCGGAAGTTTTGTCTGCCAGCGTAATTGGGGTATGTGGAGTACATATACTAACTACCTATGCGGACAAATATCGGTAACCATACCAACCGTATGCGGCCGCCATATCAAAAATTCAAAAGAGAAAAAGTATGGTACTCATATGGCGTCTTTGATTACCGACTGGCATACGGTAACCTTTCATCGTGGAATTTGCACATTATTGCTTAGACTAATAGGAAATCAGACTATAAAAGTTACTGTAGTAAAACATCATCGTTGTTTCCAGCGTTGTTAGCTGCAATAGTTTTCTGATTTGAAAAATTGTTTTATTTATTTTTTTGGGATAAATAATCAATGTGACTGCAAATTTAGTTTAGAGTCTATGTATATACCAAGGAATTTCGCATTGGGGTATTCTACATTAGATGAAAATATAACACACTGTGTATTGTCAGGATTATTTTTTAATTCATTAGAATCATTCCAATTGACAGCATGGTTAATACGTCATTTTTGGTCTACACTTCTTGTACTGTTGATCCCAAATCAACGAGAGTAGCATCATCAGCATATATAGTTAAAATATTTGATAACTTTAGTTTACAACGCGTATCAGAAAAATGAAATCCCAACTATTGACGTGGTAGAGAGAAATTTAAAAGAAATGGATTATCATCTAAAATATACCAAAACAACTTTAGGAACTTGGCTGAGAAAAAATTGAATTTAAATATCAAACTATTAATAAACGCATGGCGATTATGGAAAGCAGACGAATAGTGGATTGGCGAGATTCATATCTTGAAGAGATAAAAGAACTCAGAAGAGAAAATAGACCAATTATTTATTATGTAGATGAAACTTGGTATGATACTCATGACATCGTAAAAAATGATAGACTGATGGATTTAGAAAATGTCAACCCTCTAATAAAGGGACTCCGTTGATTATATTACACTGTGGATCAGTTGATGCATGGGTTGATAATGCATTGAAACTGTGCGAAAAAACATGGAAGACTGTAATGTGGATTACCACAAGAACACAGAGGGAGAAATATTTGAGGAATGGTTTGAAAATACCATAATTCCAAAATTAAAACCGAATAGCATTATTGATCGTAACAATGCCAAGTATCATTCGAGACAACTGTATAAAATTTCTAACAAGAGATCTACTAAGTTGGAGTTACTTTTTTTTTTGGAACAACATGATCTCTATTATGAGGAAAATTATAATAAAGCACAACTCTTGGAAGTCCGGCAAACGAAAAATTACGAGAAGTATATTACAGACATATTGAATTAATTTGGTGTAAACTGAAGAAAAATATCAGAAAAGGAAATACTTTTCCGAAATTCGATAAAAAAGTCAGAGTTAATTCAAAATGAGGTGTCGAAAATTAACAAGGAAGACTGGGAAAAAAGAATTAGGAAAGTAATTACAATTGAGAGTGATTATTTAAAAATTCACAAATTTTATATACTTAAATGGTGGAAATAAATTTATTATGATGGAAATAAATTTATTATAAATTTGAAAGAGGATAGTAGTTTATCTCAAAATGAAGAAGAGGGTGAGAAGGGCAAGGATTCAGAGGAAGCAGCGATGTAAGGTGAAGTAAAGTGAAGTGATGTGAAGTGAAGAAGTGAATTTTATGATATCAACTGCATTATTTTCGTTTTTGTGCTTTTGTAGTTCAGTGCTTGACAAACATTCTTTTTCAGGATGCTACTATTTATTAATGTTATTATTATTTTTTTCGTTTTGACAAAAATGTGTCTTTCTGTTTTTATTATAGTAATGACTTTATTATTAGAATTTATTTTTAGTTTATTTATTGAGAACAATGTTTTTTTCTGTTACTATTTTGGGAGTATATTTTTTGTTTTTATTTTATTTTTAAAGATTTTTCGTTACTTTTTAAATAATTTCTTTATTCTATACTAATGTTCCATACCCATCCTTTTGTGGCAAGAAACTCTCATACCTTTTAGCGGTTCTTACTGGGTAGTAACAATTTATATTAAGCGAACTTGAATACTGTAACTACTGTATGTGTAGTCAATACTTTAAATTCAGTACTTTTATTTCAAGTTAATACTTCTTTGTACAATTGTTAAATTGTAAATTGCCAAACCGAGCACAAAAACCGACATTGAAAAAGTAAACGAGTAAACAATACAGTTAAATCCGGCTCTGCGTTCTGTAGAGTCTTACCCCGCACGTCCCGTCACTAAAGCGATTTCTCACACTATGCATTTTTGCAATCGCCATTTAATTAAAATAATACAATTTTATAATTTTTGACAACAAGTACTTTAAAGTTTTAACTACAATATCTAAATGCTTTTGGAATTCCACTACTATATACTCTCTTCTTAATGGAGATTAACAGGGAGCAGGCGGTACAGAATTTATTAAATATCTGTGTTTAATAAAATATATGTAATATTTGCATACAATTTTATTAAACTTACCTCAAAAAATATGACCAAATGAATCATCAATAAGTAAAATTTCTTAAATTCTTTTAAATAAGTTTTTTGCAATGTTTGCACACCAGAATATTCAACTATGATGTCAGATGTCTCAAACTACGATACATTCTAATTTCATACAATTCTTTACAAAAAGTACATATGCCATATTTTTTTAAGATTCCGGTTATTTTAGTAACCAAAGTTCAAACAAAATAAATGCGTTAAAGCAGGCAATGAAATAACACCACCCAGGTAACACTAATGCTCTTATTAAGATCTCCAAGGTCGCTTTAAAATTATACAATAAAACTTCGAATAAAACCAAATGATCTTCAAGACAAGCTTAGGATCACCATAAAGCAGCTTCTAGCCAAAAAGGACCCATCCTAAAAGGGTCTTGAAGACTAAATTTTAAAACTATATTAAAAACCATTTAGTTTTAATTTCATATTCTTAAAGAGTTCTTCAAGGCAACCTTAAATTTATGTATTAAAACGTTTTGCATTTAAAATAAAATTGCAGCAGACTAAATTGCCTTGAGAATCATTATAATTAATCCTAAAAGGGTTTTATTTTGTTTTAAAGTAGGACAATTTTATGCGTGAAATAGTTAAAACAACGGCAAGTCTCTAATGGGGCAGAGTGGTAATATTTTAAATGTAACGCATATAAAGCTGATCAAAAATAATATTCAAATGCAAACTATTCTGGTAAAAATTACTAACGGATGGCACTTTTCTGACAAAATATAATAAAATACTTCTACATAACTCGAGCGCCACCAATATAATGTTTTTCTTTTATTATCTAAAAATTTTTTTAAAAATATCGTCAATTTTTATTTTGCATCTAAACATCCAAATGCATTTTTTTTATTAAATTGCATGTTTGGACACACCGTCCTTCAGTTATTTAAGAGGATGTAAAGCGCATATATTTCAATAATATTTTTTTCTTTGGCTATTGAAAATATTCATCATGGCGGGTCTGTATCTTATATAAAAAAATGGCGTAGTCTAGATAAAAACTGATTGCAAGTTAATAGAACATTTTAAATCTTACGAGACTTAAAATAGCGTTTTATTTACCACTTTAAGTACAATTACTCTCCCAGACATTTATTTACTCTTCCTTTTAAAACTGAGTTGCTTTAATATGTTCAAACTCGTGGCCTTATTGATTTAAAGGGATCTGGCGCGCGTATGAAATCCTAACCTTAAAATTGTGCCGGTTTTATGATTGCTGGATTTAGTGACTTCGTTTTAATTTAAAATACTTGTCACTAATATTTTCCATTTTAAATATGTCTTCTAGTTTTCATTCATGCATAAAGTAGGTACACGGACTGCACTGGTTCACTAAATCAGTAATCAGTTTATTGAGCAGATGGCGTGTTTTCTCCGATTATGGAGGGGGTAGAATTAGTTTTAATAAAGTCATTAAAAATCCAACAGGAATTTCTTCTTAATCAAATTGACTAAATTAAAACCTTTGAACTTTAAAATATTCTTAATTTACTCTTTAAAAAGTAAAAACTATGTTTTAGGATTTAATGTGGAATTTCATTGAGCATATAGGCTTAAGATAAAATAGTTTTCTTAATGGGTTTTAATGACTACATCAAGGATACTCCATAAAACTACATTAAAACCATTTGTTCCAAAATGGATTGTTTTAAAACCAACTTGCTATTTAATTCTTTAAAAGGGCAAATTAGTTTTAAAATAGCCAATGTCAAGAGTATTATAAAACTAGTATAAGATCAATAGGGCATTAGGAGCAAACAGTTTTTTTATTTTAATTTAAAGAGTGCATTAAATCCTTTGCATAAGAATCAGTGGTCTTTAAGAACTTTTATTTTATCTTAAGGTAATTTTAAAACCACTATCATTTTATTGAACATGTTAAAGCACTTTTAAAACCTAAATAAATCAAAAGTATCTTAGAGTTGTTACTTGGGCAAAGATGTAACAAATTTTAAAATAAACACCTGATAATTAATAAGTACATAATGTAATTTAAATAACCATAACTCTGTTTTAAAATATTATATTAATTGTAGTTCTCTGATGATGGTGTAATAAACCGAGACGTTAGAAAAAAAAATTAGTTATATCTGACCGAAATTCACAAAAAAAACTATATCAAATATTATATAATAATAACAGAATGAGAAAATCTACGTGCATCAGTGGCGGTGGATTTAAATTATACAATATCTCAATATTGGAGCATGGAACCAAAGCAATATTTATTTTGAAATTTACACGATGAAAATACATTTCAAAATGTCATAACTTTACAAAAAAAATCTAAATTTTTTAATACCAAAAAAAACGATTACGAAAAAAAAATAGCAAATATTTTAGTCTAGAAGTAATCTGAGGTGGAAGCGCATTTTTGTAACTTGTTTTTCTCATTTTTGTTTCTGCAAAACTTCTTCATTCGGTACTGATAGTCGTGCCTTCAAATATTTCTTTGGTTCCATGCTCCAATACTGAGATATGGTACATCCTAAAACTACCAGTCGCCACTGATGCACTTAAGGTATCCAACTTAAACTCGGCTAATAAGTGGTCTTGTGGGTAACCTATCCGTGGAGAGTTCCACTTATTCTGAAGGACACATACTTAAGGTATTTTCTTTGAATGTTCTCAAGGATAATCATTTGCGTCTCATATTTGGGATATCATATAATGAAGCATTCAAGTCGTGAACGCCCAATGCGGTAATATAGAGTTAGAAATGCGTTACTTGTTTGAAATTCTCAAGAATTGCGATTATAAAACCAATATTTTTTAACTTTAGCAACAATTGTATAGATGTGGTTACTGAACGAAAGTTTAGGGCCAAATATAATAATAATAATATTTTATCTCACTTTAAATTACATAGTACTTTGTTCATAAAATGTTTTCTTAATTTCATTTAAGTGTGAAATTTTCTTACCGAATCCCCCACGTTCCTCGATTGTTATATGAAAAATATCCCTCGTCCTCGATTTGAGATAATTTTCACAACATCGAGACCTCGAAAAAATTTCCTGAAATAATTTAAGCACTTGTGACTAATTCCCTCACATTATAAGAACCATTGAAATAGCAAGATTTTGAACATTTGGACCAATATGAACAAACTTTTAGCGAAAATTGCATTCCAAATGAAAATTTTACATAAAATTACGGCGAAAATTGCACTGGGCTTGACAGCTTAAAACGTCAGTTGCATCAATATAAAAATCGAAGATTTTTTCTTTTCTTTTCTTTTTATTTTTCTGTGAATTTAGCAGGCTTATAAAAGTAAAAGGAACATAATTAATTACCTACTTTTTAAATATTTTGGGTTTTTCTATAAAAAATAATAATTTTAAAATTCGATTTTTGAATAAATCCGCTTAAAAATTGTGACACGATAATAAAACTGTACCCAGCCGTGATTTTTTGCATTGCCAAGGATTTGTAATAAATAAACATATTATTGGTGTGGAGCCATTTTGTGTGGTAAAATGAATCGTTTCGGTGTGTTCTCTTTGAAAAATATTACACAAAGTATCGATAACATTTCGGCAGAGAACACGAAAACATCCAAAATATATGTATGGAAACAATTTTCCATATTTTGCAAGGAAAAATAGTACCAATTTGAGAACTACAGCAGTTGATGATTTGGCTAAAATACTTTAAAATTGGACGTATATACATGCGTAAAACGAATGGAGACGATTACGAGGAAATGACTATCAAAACAATCTGGAACATCACAGCCAAGATGCTCATGGACAAATTCCTCACGAAGTTGAAAGGAAATTAACCTATTTGATGCAATAGAGTACAAGGAAGCAAGAGGGGACCGAGATTCAAAAAGGAAAGAATTACAGGTAGTTCCATCGAAGCGAAAATTAAAATCAACATCATTATGCTACAATGAATTCAAAAAGATTGTTGACTTTTGCAACGAAAACACTCCTGAAGGACTGCAGAAAAAAGTGTTCTATGTATTTTCTTACGAGTTAGCCTGGAGGAGAGGAGAAGTCGTGAATTGTTTAGTATCTTATTTTGATGAAGAAGTAGACAATTTAAGGAACAAAACCAGAAGGATTCGTTACAACCTGATCTTTGGAAAAACTGCTCAAAGTGGAGTAAAAAAGTGTAGAGAATCAAACAATCAATGTGGTTAATTGTAAACAGAATCTAAGTATATTTGTGCCTTACAAGATCGTACAAAAAGTTCATAGAAAAACAAGGAAATGTGAAAAGCAATCGTTTCTTCATGACGGCAAACCCTCACTGGAAATTCAGTGGCAAGTGGTGTAAAGACATACCTATTGAAAGAAATTAACTTTCAAAATGGACTAAAGATACAGCAAAAGAAGTTGGACTAGATGTTTCAACGAAAAAAATTTTACCAATCACCCTCTGTGATCTTCCGCGATTTCAGATTTGGCAAAAGGAGGAGTTGGTGAAGAGCAGCTAATAAAAATCACTGGTCATTCAAGCACAAGTTCAATTAAACCTTACCTCAAACTGGATGATCAACAGCATGAAAAAATAATTAAGAAAATAAGAGGTGAAGGAGATTCAACTACACCAGAGAAAACAACACATCAGGTTAAGCATTCGACGTCATCCCCATCAGCTTATAATCAGGAAATTGCACAGTTTGAGTCTGCTGCGTTAAATAATCAAGAAAATATACTGATACAAGCGTCTACATCTACCCCGGCCAGCCATATTATAACCTACAACAATTACATTTTTCATTGTAATAATTTGAATTGTTAATTCAGTTAATAATAAAAAATATTTCTTGTTCTATGTTTCCTTCTGGAAATAGTCTAATAAATATATTTCGTGAATTAAAAATAATCTGAAACTTCAGCATTCAAAGCGTGTTGCCTTTAAGAAACCGCATTCGTTCATTTTGATATGATTTGCCAAATCACATCAAAATGAACTCAAGCAGTTTCTAGGTAACACGTTTTCATGCGCTGAATTTTCCATAATTTTTAATGCACTTAATATATTATATTACTACAGAAAATGTCTGAGTCTTTACATTTTCACAGAAGTATTTTCATGAAAAGTTAAACAAAAAAATGTTATTTGAAAACGTATAAATTTTCAGGAAATTTCACAATTGAGCAAATTTGTCATTCTGAACAACTTTTATTAATAAAATTTCTTTCGATCTCATCGCCTACTATGATTTCTGGAAATTATTAAGTTTACATTTATCACAATAGGCTTGTGCTTCAAATGTTCGCGACTGTTATGTGGGAGAAAAAGTCGTCTTAGGAAATGGCGTATTTAGTAAAAATTTTAATTGAATTTGGTAACAAATAAAGAAGATAACGAGGTGTCTTCATGAGAACTGAAATACGTTATGTACATACATACGAGTATATGATGTCGAATCGATGTTTCAAAATGGTCGATATTTAAACAGTATTCATTTTGTCCAAACATTTCTTTGTGACCATAACAAGGACTTCATCATCTTCTGCAGGAATGATTTTAGAGTTTTGCCTTTGTCTCATTTATTAAAAGAGATACGAATACAATTTGAAATTTCACGAGCTGAAAAAATTGTTAAGCTTTCAGTATACACTACATATAGTTTTATTTGCATCATAAACATGTCAGCTTCTTTGAGGGCGGTAAAGGGATCAAAGAAGCCGACGTTTTTATGTTGCAGATAAGTTTGAAATAAACTGTATACTCCAAAGACTTATTTTGTGAAGTCAATGCCTTGAGAGGCCTATAAGATTTTTATTAGTGTGTATATTAAATTTTTGAATTAAAAATGTGATTACGTGGAATTAGTCACAAAGCAGTAAAACTTTTAAATAAGACAAGACAACATGCTTTTCAAATGTAACCACTTTCCAAACTTTATGATTGATTGTAATCTATCGTGATTTGAGGGTGATTCATGAGGAAAAAATATTAGCGCATATATTCTTCTAAAGGTGAAAGCTTAATCATTGTTTAACTCCGTTTAAAGAAAACCTAAATTTCCAATTTTATTCGTCTCTTTCAACACAAGAAAAAATGCAGGTACCGTTCCGTACCTAGAGAAAATCATAATCTACGCTCATTAATAATTAGCACAAAACGAAGAAAATGAAATTGTTTGTATTTTCGTTCCTTTTTTTTGTACATAATTGTTAAGTTTAGGGACAGAAAGGGGGTGGCATTTATATTTTGGTATATTGGTGATTTTTGGTCTCTTATTTATTACAAACCAAACAGTAAAGATAAATAAGTGTCCAAAATCATATCTTCACTTATTTATTTATAACCAATTATCAACCTCACCTGAAATATAATGGTAGTTGTGGGCAGGATAACTGTACTGAAACACATCCTGATGGTGATTGGGAGGCGAACTGTTGTAGGACATATTTTAGGGCAATCACTATTTCACAAAAAAAAAAAACAAAATTTCTGGTCGAACTTGAAACAACACCAATTATCACTAGCCACTAGCCTATAGCCCTAGGCATTAGAATACTAAGCTTTTGATGTTTGTGGTTGATCTGACTTTCTAGCGAGGGCGGAGCAATTCATCGCAGATACGGCATTGCTCACTTTTAGAGATTTGGGTGGATCCTTTGAGCGACCCTCCTGCATCGTGATATACAAAATCAATATTAATATTTAGTTTGATTAGTAATCTTAATAACACTAAGTAGTTATCGAATTATTTCAGTTTTCAAATATATAGACACTTATATCATGCTTACATGCATATACGTACAAGTATATAAGTTACATAATTTGAATATGTATCTTTTATTTCATTAAAATTCAAAAAATAAATACTGAGGGCTACTGAAATATTTAAAAAAAAGTCGAAATTTTGTTTTCTATTTTCCAAAGAACGAGCTTACTACTGATTTTATTGAAAATTTTAAAATGAAAGACATCGCCGATATTCTCTGAAGAATTTATTGAAGGCACTATTTCTAAATTTGCACTTCCAGTTTGTGTGCTGTACATGTGTGTGAGTATTTTTTTATATCCCATATTTTATTTATTTACACGGTACGATAGGGTTTTTCTCTCCGATTTCAAAAATACCAAACAAATCATATTTTTCATTTCTCAAATATTTGAAATAGTAATTTTTATTTTATTTTATTTTACATCTACCCAATGGTAAAAACCAGTTATAGGACTTACAGGGTAGGAGAATGGATAACAAGCAATACATTTTACCATGAAAAATAACTACAAAGACTACATACATAGTAATCAGAAAAAAACAAACAAAAATATGTATATAAGAATAACACTGATTAGTGATGAGCGATGATTGTGATGAATAACATTGTGAGAACATATCGTCATATACATGTATATTTATAAAAACTACACAAATAATAATTCTGAATTTATATTAAGGGAAGTGCAGAATAAGCAATAATAATTAATTAAGTACCTTAACATATGGGTCATTCTTTTACAAATCGCACGGATTTCATGAAAAAAAAACTTGACATTTTAGATTCGTCTGAATTTTTTTTTACAGCTTCTATTCGTAAAATTAATTGACACGTATTTCAGGATTTTGCTTAAAAAAATTTTTTTCCGAAAATATCCATTTATGAAGTTTTGGTATTTTGCTGGATTTTCTCCAATCGTCTCATACATGAAATTTATTATCTCCAGTTGTACTGATCGGATCGATGTCATTTTTTTACAGTTTACGTGTTGTTACGTTAGCTTTCTAAAAAGAATTAAAAAAAATGTTAATGTCAACGTATCAAAAATAATAACAATTTAATTGTTTAAATAATTGTTAGATGCTGTTGCCCCAGGTTTAGTTAATTTTAAAAAATACCACTTCATTCTTCATCATGTTCTTTAGAAAATGGCATCGGTGAAAAAGTGGTATCTCTATTAGATCAAAAGTTATTAAATATTTTCGAGCGCTTGTCAGGCGGCTCTCCGCGCACCTCAGAGGTCTCAGGCATTTGCACCTATTTTATATTAATGAATGTTTACCGTATTGCGTAATAGTTTGAAAATATTTGTTGATAACATTGATGTATAAAAATTAAAATAAATAATGAAAAGAACATTATAGTTACTTCCCGGTTACTAAATTAATATTGAATATCACGACGTGAGAAAATAAAAGTAAGAAACTAAATTTAAATACTTTGATTTATTAGCTTCTGAGTAGTATACAAAATATTTTTTTTGCACAAAGTATACATTTTATTTCATAATTTTAACTTCAATTGCTATCAACCCTGGTTGATAGAATGAATTACTGCAGATACTGCCACTTTGTCTTCTTCAAAAGATACACCGGGACGTTCAGGAGAACGTTTCCAGTTAACATCATTACTTTCCAAAGCGTCAAAATTAGAATCATTAATTTCCTCCTTCTAAAAACAATGTAATTTTTACATACCTACATCAGTTAACCTGAAGCTTAACAATTTATTTTATAATTTTAGGATATTTTAGACCTTGTCTCATATAATGAATGAAATTTTATTAAAGAAATTTGCTTCGAAAATATTACTTACAGTTGATTCGAACTTCTTTTCGCGATTCTTTCGTAATTGAAACAATTTAACACGGCAAGTATTACAGATTTTTCGCTGAAGGAACTCATCCGTTACCGCGAAGTTAAGAGCCACTAAATGTTGCTTCGAAACTGGTCTTAGATTTTCGCTTTTACGATGTGACATATCAAAGGGATTGAAGCATCGATCTACTTTGATTTTCGGACCAATCGACGATTTTGATGCTCTCGGCATTGTACCGACACTTTATGATTATCGCTAGTTTTAGATTGGCATGCGTATACGAAGTTGTCGAACAACAGAATGAAAACATTTACATATATTTAAAACTCAAGGGAGCTTGATTGCACGTTTCGCGCGCTACGCCCGGCACAGCTACTCCGTGCGCGCCGCCTGACAAGCGCTCGAAAATATTTAATAACTTTTGATCTAATAGAGATACCACTTTTTCACCGATGCCGTTTTCTAAGGAACATAATGAAGAATGAAGTGGTATTTTTTAAAATTAACTAAACCTGGGGCAACAGCATCTAACAATTATTTAAACAATTAAATTGTTATTATTTTTGATATGTTGACATTGAAAAAAATTTTTTTTTATGCTTTTAGAAAGCTAACGTAACAACACGTAAACTGTAAAAAATGACATTGATCCGATCCGTACAATTGGAGATAATAAATTTCATGTATGAGACGATTGGAGAAAATCCAGCAAAATACCAAAACTTCATAAATGGATATTTTCGAAAAAAAATTTTTTTAAGCAAAATCCTGAAATATGTGTCAATTAATTTTACGTATAGAAGCTGTAAAAAAAATTTCAGACGAATCTAAAATGTCAAGTATTTTTTAGTGTGCGGTTTGTAAAAGAATGACCCATATACATGTATATTATAAAAACTACACAAATAATAATTCTGAATTTATATCAAGATCAAGGGAAGTTCAGAATAAGCAATAATTAATTAAGTACTTTAATATAGTTTTTATTCTAGCAATAGTAGTATTGAAAACATCAATTCTATCTTTCAACATCATGTAATTGCTACATATTTTGAAAAGTGGAGAATTCTGTGGAACGCGAGTTCGAGGTGTGGGCAATGCAAATGTATTTTATTGCCCAGAGTTCATTCGTTGCATTTTGTGCAAAATTTGGTCGCAATCTATATCAGTTTACAATTTTAAATAAAATGATAATATAATCCAACTTAAACTTGGTTAACAAGAGGTCTTGTGGATAACCTATCGGAGGATAAGTTCCACTTATTCTGAAGGACACATACTTAAGGTATTTTCTTTGAAAGTTCTCAAGGAGAATCACTTGCATCTCATATTTTGGGATACCATATAAGCGTTACTTGTTTAAAATTTTCTAGAATTGCGAATTATAAAATGATAATATAATCCAACTTAAACTTGGTTAACAAGAGGTCTTGTGGATAACCTATCGGAGGATAAGTTCCACTTATTCTGAAGGACACATACTTAAGGTATTTTCTTTGAAAGTTCTCAAGGAGAATCACTTGCATCTCATATTTTGGGATACCATATAAGCGTTACTTGTTTAAAATTTTCTAGAATTGCGAATTATAAAACCATAAATGTGGCTACTGAAAAAAAATTTAGGGCCAAATATAATAATAATAATATTTGACCTACTTTAAATTACATAGTACAGATACCGTGGTACAGATATTATTTATGTAATAAATGAAATAAATATTCGTAACATCGGTAGACCATACTTGTTACTTACATAAGTTTTCAAGAAAATTTGACTATAGGCCTCGATTTCCTAAAGAAAAATAGTAGGTATGTCTTTCCTACATTATTGTTATATTAAATATGATATACTAAAATAATAAAATTAATAATAGATAATGAGAATAATGAGAGCGATCTCAGTTTCTTGACTAAGTTTTCGATGTGGTGGTTCCATCTTAGATGGTTATCTATTCCAAGATAACATAACATAACATAACTATTCTGAATCTCTTAAAGTCCATTCCTATGTATAAGATTAATATTAACAGTTTTATAAGTGGGTCCTTTTTTGTAACTCGAAAATGATATATATGCTATGGTAAATGTAAACAGATCGGTATATGTGTACACATTTTCCTACTCAGTTGGTAAATGTAGAAATAATTCGCTTTAACCAATATTTTACCACTTAAATTAGAAAATGTGCACATTAACCAGCAAAACCGCTGTAAATGTAAAAAGTTTTGTTCTACTATGACAAGTGAGGTTATGTATATTGTTTGTTTAAAAGTTGCAGTTCTTCTTAAGTGCCAGCAGTTGTATAATATTGGAAATCTAATTCTTCTAAAGTAAATAGTTCGGATAAAAAGTGGTTCTGTACTAATGGTGTTTGTTGCATCCTAGGGTCGTTATTAACGGAGGGAGGTGATACTTTATTAAAAACATCTTGGACTCACTCGTCATTGCCTTGCTAGAATTATCTGAAATTCTTTGCATTTTTCTTTAGCTTGCTTCCACAGGGTGGATGCAGGGACAATTTTGTTTAAATTTGAAACTCAATTGACCCAGCTCTGCTTAGCTTCTTGTTTTAAAATTTTTTTTGTTCGAGCGCCGACTTGATTACAATTTAAAACGATATCGAGGATTGGATGTTGTTTACAGTAATTTAGAGCTGTTGGTCTATCCTGAATTGCGCTATCATACTCTGAATCCACCAGAGAGCAGGAGGACGATGTTTTGTTTTATAACATTTAAACTTAGGAATTGATTGCTCAGCTGAGTGATTAATGCAATTTAGCATTGGAGTCAGAAAAAGTGGAATATAAACGAATGAACTATATATATGAGATGTATATAATGACCAATTCGCCCTATTAACGTTCCATTTGCTTTTGGGAATAATTGTGCAATTTGATTTATGACGGAAGTCAAATTCCATAATTATTGGATAATGACTAATGAGTTAATCGGAACATGTTTTCTGCAACTCTCCAGTTTATTTTATTTGAAATATCTGGGAGAGGAGATGGTGATATCAACAACCTACTTTTGTATACCTGGTATCAGTAAACAGGTAGCTTGACTTTTATTTAGGAATATTAAATTTAAGTCATAACAAGCATTTATAATTTGAAAACTAACTGTATCATTTTTATTAGATTATATATCATTATGTGCATTAAAATAGCCCCCTATCATAAAGGACGAAGGTACATACACAAATGTCATACCAGTCATTTTTCTTTGTATTTACATTAGGTGGCCTATAAACTGATTAAAATGATATTTGGAAATTATCGATAAAGATTTTTGTTCCACATTATTCTGATATTGTTTGACATTTTTATTTCCTTAAAAGGATTTTTTTTAAAAAAGGATAGCAACACCTGCTTTTCCATCATTTCTGTCTCTACGTATTAAGTTATATCCATTAAAATGAACAGTAGCATTAGGTTTAAATCATGTTTCACTTATTAAAGCTATATCTGTGTTAATTGATAAAAAGTTAATAAGACTATTTTTGTTTGAAATAGCAGAATGACGTTCTACTGCATAATGTTAATTTTTATTATTTAATTGTGAGAATGTTTTATGTTATGTAAGGGCGAAAACACAACACAGCGGTGCGACGTCGCATCGCAAAAACGACGTCGCACGGCAATG
This sequence comes from Rhamnusium bicolor, assembly GCA_029963845.1. Classification (NCBI taxonomy): domain Eukaryota; kingdom Metazoa; phylum Arthropoda; class Insecta; order Coleoptera; family Cerambycidae; genus Rhamnusium; species Rhamnusium bicolor. The sequence goes on along the minus strand of JANEYF010003319.1, from coordinate 192,692 downwards.
CGATGCGATGACGCAACGTTAAAATTTCATCGCCACGGCATCACAGAGTAGACGCTTCTAGTGAGATGTGGACCGCACAATACGTGTCCTACGTCTGTTGCAGGCCACAACACTGCGGTGCGACGACGCATCGCAAAAACGAAGTCGCACCGCAATGCGATGCGATGAACGTTCATTGCACGGCCACAGAAGACCTATACCAGAAGCGACACGTTTGATGTATGTATGGCGTGTTATAATTAAATATAAAAACCAAATAAGCTGCTGGCAACATAAAACATTGTTTCCAATAAAATAAGTCATTTTTATATAATACTAAAGGATATAAATGAGATTTCTGTTTCGCAATCCGCAGTACAAATCTAGCCATATGCATAAATATAAAAACAAATATTTGATTAACAATAACACGCAAAATACAATAAAAGATTTATAGGTTGACAATAATACCACCAAAAGTCGCGTATAAAAGACAACCAGACTTCAGTGATTTGCGCGTGCGTTGCTTGAGAGAATCATTGCCCATCTCATAAGTGAAAACACAACACAGCGGTGCGACGTCGCATCGCAGAAATCAACGACGTCGTAGAAATTTGCGATGCGACGTTGCTTAGTAGAAATCCTGGGCGAAACCACAACACTGCGGTGCGACGACGCAGCGCAAATTTCCACAACGTCATTGATTTCTGCTATGCGACATCGCACCGCAGTGTTGTGTCATCGCACCGCAGTGTTGTGTTTTTACTTATGAGATCGGGAATGATTCTCTCAAGCAACGCACGCGCAAATCACGGAAGTCTGGTGGTCTTTTATATACAACTTAGTCTGCTGTGCCAACAGGCTGCGTGTATACAGGATTTGGTACATTGTTTGGTTTTTATATTTAATTATAACACGCCATACATACATCAAACGTGTCGCTTCTGGTATAGGTCTTGGCCGTGCAATGTACGTTCATCGTATCGCATTGCGGTGCGACTTCGTTTTTGCGATGCGTCGTCGCACCGCAGTGTTGTGGCCTGCAACAGCTGTAGGATACGTATTGTGCGGTCCACATCTCACTAGAAGCGTCTTCTCTGCGATGCCGTGGCGATGAAGTTTTAACGTTGCGTCATCGCATCGCATCGCCGTGCGACGTCGTTTTTGCGATGCGACGTCGCACCGCTGTGTTGTGTTTTCGCCTTAATGTGTCTTCCACAGCCAATTCAATATCCTTTCGAACCAATTTGCTGTGTACATTTTCAATATCCTCCATTGAACTTATTTTACCCAAAAATTCCATAAAGTAATTAAATAGAAATTCCATAAGTTTATTCTTATTTTAAGAATTAAATTCGATTAATCCGGTTTACTGGGATTAGGTGGGAGGAAGGAGGAAGAGCCAAAGCGACATGGAAACATTGAAGGTAGAGGGGAGAAGGTTTTCCTTTTTTATTATTACCATTATTTAGTCCTGAGACCTGAGGGTCTTGGCCTACCTGGCTAAGAAAAAATATTTGAGAAATTACCAGAAGAAGTCTTCCTTCTAGTATTAGATTGAAAGAATGAAAGAAACGTATTATTTAGCAATATGTTTAAACTAGGGAAATTACAGGAATACTTCATAATGTTTGACAGAATCTATTTTCCGATGTAATACAGGCATATGTTGAATTTGAAATTTTGTTTGCCTCAACGAAAAGTACGTTATTTTCGACATTTTGACCATGATATTTTTAACTGACCTTTGTTTTTCATAATAAGAACATTTTTTGGAAATGGAATTGTGATCATTTGTTTTACAGTACTTAAACAATTATAGCATTTCGTTACCCGCTCCAAGAAAGGTTCAACTGGATAAATTACCTACACTATTACTAATCACGATGTTTGGCAAAATATTACCTTCGAAAGATACTCTAATTGTTTGCTTAGGTACGTATTCCGTTTTACCTTTTTTTTTAATTTTCTTATTAGTTCTCCTAACGCCACTAATAGGAGCTGAACGTTCTATATTATCTTTTAAATAATTTACATCGAAAAAAGTATCAGCCCCCTTGATGACTCCTCTTTTTTCGGGTAAACGATTGGAAATATAAGCCCTCAAATCTTTCTAATAATCTATTTATCAAATTATTTGCATCAACAGTATATTTTACTTGTGCCTGAATTCTATTTTAAGTTATTGTACATATTATCTTTGTACATAATACATTCATATAGTCATTGAAGAAAAGATAAGTTTTTATAAGCCCACTGCGTTTTTTGCATATAATAATTATCACTAATAATAACGAAAAACAAAAGCCAAAATCTCAAGTATGTCACATTGCCGAATTCAGAATTCAATTCTCTATCCAAAATTGTAAAAATATACAGGGAGTCATGATAAAAATTATGAAGTTGCTATCATTTCCGTAATGAAACCGAAAGTGATAAAAACTTTTTTTATGTCAAATAATGTATTTTTATTTGTGTATGGACTATGTTTATACATATATCATTTTTCTAAGTTAAAAATCAAATGATAAAAAGAGAGTGAACCAGATCTCAGTGACACCCGGTATTAAAAGATATATAATTTCTTGTAATATTAATTATTAAAAGTATTGAAGATTCTTTTTTTTTCTTCAACTACTAGAAAAATTGTTAAATTCATGTAACTATTATATCTATAAAAAAAGCATTTTTTAAACCTTTTTGTATTTATTATTATTATAATTTTATGTTAATAATTATTATTATTTAGATTAGTTATATATTTTATTTCACAAATATATTTATAAAAATGAAAGTTGGCTATTTGTACGTTTTTAAATGTTCTATATTTTAAAAATTTATAACATCTACATATATTCGAATTCGAAATTCTTGATTTAGTTTCTAGAGTATGTATGCATGTGAATTTTAAACAAAATTTGTTGCTCTAGAACTACCGTGGTAAAAGCTTTCAAAGGAATAAAGAGATAAGAAAATACAACTGATGTGTGTTTTTATTAAAGTAGCATTTATCTGGGCTTTCAAGTGGACCTTTAGTAATGTCGGAAATCTCAAGACATGTGTATAGTTGGCGCCAGCTCAGGGTCTGACCATGAGTACTACTAAAATATATTACATGAAATTTATGTTAGCTGCTACATCAAATTGTCTACGACACGTCAAATGTGCCAATGGAGATTTATTTGTTCAATGTGTGGCAAATTGAAAAAACTATTAACGATAGTTTGTTATGTTAAAATAATGGAGTAGGAATTTTAAAATTTGAAATATTAATATATCGGGGATTCTTGGAAATAACAGGTTATATTTGTGTTCTGTAATATTACCACATCTCATAAAATAATGATATAATCATGTTATTTTCTCTGTTATATTAATTAATAATATCGTTGAATTAAAAGTTTGGTAATAAACTTATTTAAAGTAAAATAAATGTCACAAATACATTTTCTTATTGTTGCATATAAAAAACATATTTTTCAAAATTTTTAGGAAAGATGATCATTGATAATTCTCTTAAAGAGTACCTAATTCCCATTTTTGAAAGCGCCATTTGAAGGGGCACATTTTTTTATATGGGTAGCATCAAAAATTGTATTATGTTACATAACATCCTTTTTTGAGAAAAAGATGTTTTAGACGTATGAAAATTTATGTATAAATTAATACAACCATTTATAATTAATTATAATCACTATGAGAAAACAAAAAACTTAAAATTTTGCAGCATTTCAATTTCTGCTGGTCACATTAAAACAGGCACGTAGCTAGAATTATTTCACTGGGTCGGCCAGAGGCTGCTAAATTTATTTTTGGTGGGTCTTAAGAATTTAAGTAACCAAAATTTTATTAGTAGTTGGGAGGACTGTCCGGCATCACATATGCGAAAAAAAGTTTATTATCACTAAATATTCATGGTAAAAGAGCTGGCAGACAAAATGATGAACGATAATTTCAAAATTTTCACTGATGAGAATAAATTCATTGGTCTCTGGATATAACAAAACCGATCGTCTGCCGTTTCAAAGTGATAGCATTAACTTGGGAGGGTGTATTGAAAAAGGGGTGGTTCTAGGATTTTGGTAAACCACATTTATCAATAAAAAAAATGATGTGGTGTGACTAATACAACTAGTTTACATATCAGTTCTACCTAGGCAGACGATTTTTTTGGTAGCTTTATGTGCAGCAGACGCCTCTCAAAATGGCAAAAATCACGCTTCTGTGAACTATGTTAATCAAAAACAATTTTTACGTCCTTTGATTCATCTTATGGTACAATGAGAAACGGATCGGCAGACGAAAAAATCGGTAACAACTTCCGAGCAGACGTTGTCAATCAATGCAAGCAATCATAAATACAACAATTCAAGACTACACTTTCACCCAGACAGGCGACTTTTTTGGTAGTTATATGTATGGCAGGCACCTGTCAATATTTATCAAAAACAATTTCCACATCAATCGATTCGTTTATTTATGCTAAAACAAAAAACACGTCAGCAGACGAAGAAAACAGTAACAACAGACGCTGTCAAAGTCCAATTTATCGACATTAATTAAGGAAACTGCTGTCAGATATAATAAAAACTACTATTTTACATGACATTTTCTCCCAGACGCGCAATTTTTTCATAGTTTTTTATGTCAGACGCCTGGTAAAATGAAAAAATTACCGTTTAGTGAACTATACTTTACAATTTACGTGAAATGGTTGGCCCGCTTATGTTAAAAGAAAGAATGCTTCTGTAGACACAAAAATCGGTAGCAACTTCCGAGTAAAGATCTAAAACTAATTGCTGTTGGTATAAAATTCGATTTTTAATGAAGCACAGATTTATTGCTTCATTGCAAATAAAAAAAATAGTCTAAAAGATAACAAAAAACGTAGAAACAATATTTTCAAAACGTAATAATCTAAAAGTAACGTCAAATACGTATAGTCATAAGAAGAAAAACAGTCATACAGTCATACAACAAGGAGTATACAAATGTCTCATTAACAAAAAGAGAGCAAGCAACTCTAGAAACAGAGGTTGTAAAGTGACAGGTCTAGTGATACGTACTAAGGGTATAAAAACAAAAACAAACATCTGATTTTAAACGACAAACAGATTTATTGTTTTGTTTGACGCAAAAAAAAAAATAGTCTAAAAAATAACAAAAAAACGTAGACACAACTGTATTCTTAAAACGTAATTATCCAAAAGTAACCTCAAAAATGTATAGCTATAAGAAAGACTGTCATACAGAATGTGGCTATACTACAAGGAACTTAAAAATGTCTCATTAACGAAAGCAACTCAAGAAACTAGAAACTAAATTGACAAAGTGATATTACTAAAACGTACATAAGGCAGAGAACCCATATATATAGTTATAAAAAAATTAACATTATCAACATCAACATTAATTAACTACCAAGAACATAAACTCTGGTGTATGAAAAGTGCCTAAAAAAAGTTACCTACTTATTTTTGTTTAGAATTTTGTTAGTGGTAATACTTACTATAAATGAACAATAAAAGAAAAAACTGTAAATACTTTGTAAAAATAATTACTGCAAATCAATTTCTTTTTAGGTTCTAGAATCGCCCCTGCAGGTGTGAGCCAGCTTTCTGTTAGCAACTACATCAGCAATGATTTGTACAAGTTGTACATTAAAACCTGTGAACAGAGACTTAACATTAATGTGAACAAACAACAAACCGAACAACAATGCTTTTATTTACAGCCATATAATTAAAAAAAAAATAGTGTTTTTATTTGAAGTGATTTCCTATATTAAATAAATACGGAAATAGGCAAAACAAAATAATATTTGTATATAATATTTTATAATATTTATAATATTAGTATTGTGTACTATGATACTTATATATTACTGATATTTTCAAATAGAATAAATTTCGGTTTGGAATAAAATAAAATAATTTTCATCAAATGGTGTAAGATGTATGTCGTATAATCATGAATTCTTCCTTTATCATGTTTTAAGATATAATCCAGGTTCCAATATGATAAATGATATTTGTGAGGTTTTGTTTATTTGTTTTAGTTTTACCATTATACTACCAACTTGTACTATTATAATAATTTGTAAATATAAGCATTTTAAAATATATAATTAAATGGTAATAGTAGTTTTTTTTCTTTTATTTCCAGAAGTAAGTATGCATTAAAATCCGGAAAAGGCAACAAAAAAAATTTCTTAATTTTTTGTATTAAAAATGGGTGGCGCTCATGACTTTATATTCAATTACAGGTCAACTAAAATTTAAGTTTACCTAATACATTTATTTAAAAACAAAATGTAAGTATATTTGCGAGAGTGCATCCCTCTTGTTAAATTTGTTTTTTAAGTTTGCCGCGCATTGATTGATTAGTACCAATGCCACCAAGAGATGGCTCTTTATGGTTTGCAGATAATGTAGGCCTATTCGCGTTTCATTTCTCTATTGTATGATCTTACTGTCGACACGTATAGACATACTGTTAAAATGAGTGCTTCAAAAGGTGTTATTGAAGAAGATAAAAGGTATGTTTATGCTTAAGTTGTTCTCTAAGCTATAATATATTACTGTAGAAAACTGATAACAATGTAGGTATATCTATATGATATTTAATAGTATATTCAAGTAAAAGGTGATCATTTGATCAATCTGTTGCTAGCCAATTATTTCAACATGTCCACCAGCGTTCCTTAAAGACGTCATGGGAATGCTTCAGACTTTAAACTGTACCATTGTTGCCAGATATCCATATCCGAAAACCATGTGTAAATTTTATTCATTATTTTTTACTTATTTCCGATTTTTCAACATTAGGAAAGCCTTGCAGTTAAAAAAAATATATATTTTTCAGTTCTAAAAGAAGTTTCTATCTAGTTATGCTGAGTTGCCCAAATTTACTAAACTCTATTCACTTAAACTTTGCAGTGTTGGGTTTCACTTAAATTAATGAAACGTTCAACTACGATTGATGCTTATGAAATAAAATAAACATAAAAATGAACCGCTATAGGAACTTTGCACTTGTGTACATCAGCCTGTCGTTTGCACCAAGAATCGACGCGCATTTTCTTCTCTAACCTGGCTAATGCTGCAAAGTCTAAGTGAACGGAGTATAGGTATGTTTAAATTGTGCTTATAGTACTAGAACGAATTTACATAAATCAGTTTATTGGATAAGTGAGAAATTTATTCTAGAAGTTATGAGGGTATTTAACATTAAGTTTTCAAACACTGTATTAAAAGCATATACATATACGACCTTACAAAACAAAATTTCTTCATGCTTCAGAAAAACAGATGAAGCGCGAGGATTAGAATTTTGTACAATTTTAGGTGAAAATATTGTGGAATATCCAAGTTTTTCTAAACGGATAATTATAAAATAACGGTGTTTTTTTCTTCACAATTTATGTACGTCCGGCACGGGAAATAAGTCCCGTGTCGCAAGGGAGAGTATTGCCGATAAATCGCCAGATTTCTGCGAAATCATAGGCGGAGTAATTACATTGTCAAGTGTAACTGATAGGTATTGCACAATGGAGAATTTTCATTCAAAATATAAGTGTTTTTAGTATTTTTGGTGTAGAATAAAATGTATCACATAGCACTAAAAATTATTATTTCAATTTAATGGTTAAATTTTTCATAATGACATCATCTAAAATTTGTTGAACATTGGTGGGGTGATACTTCGGTTATTTTGTGGTATGTTGCTGGTAACGCGGAATTAAGTTTTGAGGCAGAGTTGTGATATCTGTCTTAGTATTGTAATTTCGTATTTAATAGTATGTATTATTTGAAAATTAATAATTAGAAGTATTCAGCCCCATTCAATTTCAATTCACTTTATGCTATATGTAAAGAGTTATTCAACGAATAGGCCCACCCCTATATTTGTTTATTTTTCTAGTTACAGAAAAATGTTTCAAATAAAAGTTGTAGTGAATGAAATGCGCTCTTTTAGAATCCGCGTGATTTTGCTTGTCATACTATTTGTAAAAACGTTTAACCTATCAGAGCGATACAATATGTTCAGTATTTATAAAAAATAACAAGAACTCTTTAACGGGTAACATTTTATTTGGTATAGTATACATAATATTAGTTATATTAATAATTATAATGCAGTTTGCTTTATGAATTTATTAAATTATTGTATGAGGCATAAATGTCAAATCAAGTGTCTTTCATCAATGGCTAACCTGATAAGATGCTGGGTAGTATAAAATTTGCAATAAATAAAAAATAGTAAAAGATAAGATACAATATATCTAAATATGTTTGAAATCACAATAAACACGAATTTCAAAATAGTAAAAAAATATAGGGTGCTCCATTTTAAAAAATATAAGTTTGATTTGTCTCGCTTTTATGGGAACATCTGTATATTCTTTGCAAGGATTCTAAAGGCGTTCATTTGATTCACTACAACTTTTATATAAAACATTTTTTTTTCTAATTCGAAAAATAAACAAAATATGGGGGTGGGCCTTTTCGTTGGATAAACCTGTACAGGCCCAGTCAACCAAATCTTGAATCTATTATATATTCATTAGATAATACATGTTCCCCAGTAAGTAACAATTATGTCAAATGTAGAGTCCATGTAGTGTACCACCTCTGACTAATGTCAGCACTAAAAAGTCTTATTGCTATACGTTATCTTCCTAAGTTTGTTACTTTACTGTTAACAAATATTTATAACACAAGATCACCGCTGTTATAGCTTTTTGTAACTTAGTCCAATAACAGTTACGTACCTAGGTCCATTAATGTTTTATTTTTATTTATATATGAAGCCGTTCATATTTTAATCCTTTGTACATAAAATGGGTGTGGTTTCACTTTGATTATGATTACGAAATAAAATAGAGTCCACACATATTCTACAGCATTGAAAATTGTAAACATGTACAAATCATACTGACAGCCATTTTTACTGTAAACTTACATAAAATACCTATACAAAACAAACGGACCCTCGGAAATATTAAAATTTCAATAATTAATTAATGGAAATGAAATTTGTTTTTTTCTCCACAATTTCAAGGTATACAATCGATAGTAGTGTTGATGACCATCAACACTACTATCAAATAAAATATCAATTTTTCAAATTAAAAGGCGATTTTTGGGAAGCATTTAAGTAACATTTTAAAGATCAACTTTTCGTTATGAAAGTATACGCAAGAACCTTAGATCTAGAACATGACGGCAGCAGACGCCGGAATATAGCTGTAGGCCTAGCACAGATTTAGTTATTTCCTAACCTAAATACTTTTAGTGACGTAGGATCAAAAATAAATCAAGTGAATTTAGAATTAAGAATTATTAATTATTGTTATGCCCGAAATCGATATAATTTAGTAATAATTTGTAATGTTATGATCTTTATTTAAATACAGGCTTGTAGAAATATTTGGGTGTAAAAAAAATGAATTGGCAGTACTGAATTAATGTTATGTCATTAAAGGGAGAAGGGTAAGTAAGTTTGTTCTTCTCCTCAATTCAAAAATTGTATCATATTGTCGTCATATGTTGTTTTTTAGGTTTCCACGGGTGTTAAATAAGGTGTTGAATTTCCGGGTGTACTCCCACGTAGCTGAGTCACATCTACCACCTTTAGATTCTCGTTGATAACTGTTTACTGCGGTTTCTCGGTACTAGAACTAAAATAATTGACTGGTTTTTCAGTTCGAGTAACCAGAAGCCACAGTAAGCAATTATCAAAAAGAACTTGAAGATGGCAGATACCACTCTGTCGAAACATCGTTTAAGAACTATGGTCCTCCAGGAGATCTGCCAGCTACGCGGGAGTACACCCGGAAATCCAACACATTATATGTTACGTATATATATTTATTCTGAAACGATATAATGAAAATTCCTGCATAAAATTATTGCATGGCAACATATCAATAGGATTGATATGCATTTATTGTTAAGTTGTTATGATTAAGTATAAAAGTTTATCAGTGAATCATTTCATTATAATTTGTGATTTAATTTATCTGAATGTTTTGTCTTTCGTCGTCCTCTATATCTTGGATGTTATTTTATTTTATTGTTATGTGACTCATTGAAATTTTCATTCTACACAATGTTGAACTAAATTCAACAAATCGGTAGACTTTTAAAAAGCCCCGCATCGTCCAAAAATTGTTTAGTTTATTTTTGTGAAGATAACCAGCTTTTATGGTTTTCTGTATGACCTGTTTTGCAGTTTTGGCTTTATCACAGTATGGCATTTTGATAACAGTTTAGTACAACAATTTTTTGTCGGTAATTTTGAAAATATTTAAAATTTTTGAAAATCGTTTTTTTTTTCGCACTTTAGGTGTTAAGCCATTCTGTTTTTAAACCAATTTTTTATGGTTACCATATCTCGTAGTACATATTCTGAAACTTTTGGCAGCTCTTTTTTTGTACGTCATTAGTTCATAATAGATGGGACAGGTATCGTTGTTAGAAGTAACTTGAAAAATACGCAATAATACATTAAGGTTGTATAAGGCTTTTCAGCTCCTAAGTGAACTCTAACTCGACTGATGGGAAAGGCTCATTGAACAATATATATTTTATGTAAATTTTAATATTCGTGTTGGCCAGCTGGTGGCTGAGAACACAAATGAGTGTAAAATAGGCTGAAGCTCATCAAAACTTATAGGAGAATCATAGTATTCTTCTTGTTTTTATATTTGTGAACTTATCCAAAACTACATTTAGGTCTCTATTTTTAATAGTCGATATTATAATGATGGAAGCGGCATTTAAATGAATTTTTGATTTTTGATAGTGAAAATACTTTATCTTTCCAAATCATTAATAAAAATTTGACCTCAAAAGTATTAATAACAATAAACATGCCGGTAGCATCTGCCAAATGTTTTGCTGACTAATTTGGTACCTAAAAAGTACAAAGACGTCCTAAAGACGTGAAAAAGACATCTGATTTCGTTATTCGTGATATTTTATTTACGCCCTTTTAGGCCTGAAAGACATCCAAAAGACGCCTTATAATCTGATGTTACAAAGGTAATGTCTTATAACATCTCATAGATGTCTATTCTATGCATTTTAATGATATCTCCTCCCCCCTACAATACGTTTTAAAAAGTATCTCGTTTTAATAGTTGATATATGTCACTGTTATCTGATGTAAATCGATTTATCGTGTTACCGTCTCTGTCTGAGCAGCCGCCCACCACCGCTCGCTCTCGCAGGACCTTAACATAATTACAGCTTAACTTTTCGCACAATATTGCAGTTGGTTTCATCAGAAGTAAAGAATATTTGCAAAAACACGTCCGGAAATACAATATACTCACATCGACGCTCGTTTTACAACAATTCAGCTGGCTGGCCATTACCATAGTATTCTAAACGATGCTGTGGCAATTACTACTAACCTAAACAAACTACAAGATTAACAAGGGCAGAGATGGTAATCTAAGCACTCGGATTGAATTTTATTAATCTTCTGTAAATTTTTGGAAATTATGAAACTAAAAATATGTATAAAGCTCTTTTTCGCTTAATTCGGGATGAATGAAGAATGGCGGTAAACAAACTTTTTTCCTATGGGGGCGTTTAAAATACATTTTAAAAATGAAGCATCTTTAAGAAAACATCCAAAAGTATGTTTTTTAGGTCTTTAGGCGTTCAGACAAAGTTTGGACTTAAAGACGACGTCTTCAAAACATGTGCTGTGCCGTTTGGGTAATTCACCTTAGACTGTTTTTATATATACTGTTTCAGCGATAAACAGCAAACATTAAAGACAGTTTATATGTTTTATGTTGTATTTACTTCGAGATTTACTTCAACCTGTGATTTGTACCAGTTTTTGTTTGTTATTTAATTTATTTCCGAGGATGCTAATAAATATAGCGAAATGTACACGAAATTAAACAAGTAGTCGCATGCTCTGCCTTACATATTTGCGGTTAGTCAACACCCACTAAAAAATTGGCACGGCTGGCTTAACTTGTTTGCGCCTAAAAAAGATTATGTTTAAATGTGGAACAAGCAAACTTATAAGGCGGAGTATGCCGCCCACTGTTGAAGCAATGTGAAAGTTAAAGATTTACAATCTGTATAGCAGGTCACTAAATATTATAGAAAGAAACCATCTATTTTCTATAATTATTCGTCAAATTTTCAATGTTATGTCTAGGGCGCTAGGGCGGCAATGTAGATAGGGGTGGGTGCGGCTTGCGTCCCCCTACCTAAGCGAAAGGTGGATATCGAACCAAAAAATCTAAAATCTTCGCTTCAGAGGAAATGAACAAGTTTATTAAGGAACCTCCAAATAATGAATACCTACTTGCAAAGGTATGTATACATTACAAAAAAAAATAATAAAAAGCAGACTTTGCTAAATAATTTTTGTAGGTTATATTAATTACGGGAGTTATGGGTGCTTGCCGCAGGGATGTGCTATAGAAAATGAAAATAACTGATTTCAAATATTTAGGTTCAGCAGTTTTAGTTAAAGTGCCTAATACAAAAACAAAAGTTTTTAAAAAGTCTACAATAACAGGATTTTTTATGAGATTTTTAAATGATTCGCCCACAAAATACTATTGAATCCTATTTTTTTTCTGAACTACCAGCAAGGGAAATGCACCGTTCAGAGAGTTGGTATAAACAAAGTTGGAAAACTGGAAAACAGATTGCTGCCTATTTAAAACTTTTAAATTCGGAGTTATATACCGGCCACTGTTTCCGCAGATCTGCATAACATCTTTAAAGAGACATGGTGGATGGAAATCCACAGCAGTCGCCGAAGGATGCATCGATGAATAATTAAAAAATAAAAACGACGTAGCGAATAAAATCTTGGGCTCAATTGAAAACTCGGCAAATATTTCGTCTACTTCGAGGATCGAAAATTTCGAGAATGTAGCTATAGAAATAAGTTCACAAATTTTCCAATAATGATATTTAATCAATCAATCAATCAATCAATCAATCAATCAGTTATTTATTTTAACAATTACAAATTGTATAACAATAGTCAATTAGGTGGTACAATATACCATTATAGGTGGTACCTACAAATAATATAAAATTACACACGTAAACATAACAGATCATATGTATTACAAAAATACAGTGAAATAATAACATGTACATAAATATAATATACATATAAATATGAAAATAAAATCTAAAATGTCAATGGAGTCTGAAAGGTAAAAAACTGGGACAAAGAGTAGAAACACTTTTCCACTAAAAAATATAAATTAAGATAATCTTGCTTCAAATCAGCAGGCAATTTATTAAAAATATTTAGTCCTAAATAGTTTGGTGATTTATTTGTAATTGAAGATTTGGAAAAAGGTACATGAATGTCGTTTTTATGTCTAGTATTTATATTATGTATGTCTTTATTCTCATTAAACTTAGATCTATTCTTTAATACGTACACACACATTTCAAATATAAATAAAGAAGTTAAAGTTAAAATTTTACATTGTACAAAACTGTTTCTACATGTGTGTGTATTGAACAAGTTTGCCATGTTACGCAGAATACGTTTATGTGATATGAAAACTGCCAGTGATGGAGTGGAATCACCCCAGAAACAGATGCCATACCGTAGTCGTTGTACCTCTGCATAATACAAATTAGTTGCTGCCGATTATAATACTTGTACCTACTGATATTACATTTAATAATGTTAATAAATGAAATAAAAATTTCAAATTATTTCTGCACTTACAACATGTAGAGTCGCACGAAAAGCATAGTGTAAAACTTGCACGGAATGCCCATTTCCCACCCATATGAAAATTTCATTCTCAAAATTTCATACCCGTGGGAAATGGGTACCATTCCGTGCTCGTTGTAGAACATGATAATTTTTAACAAATAATAACTAATAAAACATATTTTTTTTTATTTAGGCCTGAGGATACATCAGAAACATCCCACCTTAAATCTACTCCAAAATCAGTGAATGGTACCCAACATAAGAATCCATGTAATTCAGCTCTCCGTCAAAAGTTAAAACCATATAACACAGGAAGACTAAAACCGATTCCTCCCAGGTACGTTTTTTCTAAGCATAATAACTAGACTCCGGACAATTTCTGTGAATCTCCGAGAATCCCGGGACCGGCTTCCCGATCGGACTCTTTCCCATAGGAAAAGAGAATAGCTGTGACTGTGCAGCGAGACCTATATCGTATTCCCTATTCAAATCGGTTTGTCTACAAACGTCGTAGGGCGTGGATAGGTAGCTGGCGCGAGGATAAAAATAAATAGTAACAACTGTGTTCACTATCACGGAGGGCGCGAAAAATCAGTACGTGTGGGAGCCATGAATTTTAAAGAATATATAATCATTAATGTTATTATGCATATTTTAAGTGCTATTCAGAGTACATTATTAATATGTAGTAAACGGTTGTTGCAAACCAATGCGCGAACAGTTGGGAAAATAGTGGTAAATGCTTTGTACATTATTGATGTTAAAAGTGAAAATATTTTACTGTTTGTGTCAGACGTAGCGGCATATACACTGCGTCCCAGGATAGATGTAACAAGAGTGCAATGGACAAAATTTTCAAAATTTGGAATGGCACTTCGGGAATCATTTCTGATTGGTGTAAAACTATGAGACATCAAAAATGAGTTGAATCGGTACTATACAGGGTGTTTTATAAGTCAATTTATAAAAATCGCCAATAATAAACTACCTGTATTTTTCAATATATGAAAAAATCCCAATGAAAAAAGTTGTTTAGGATGCAGTTTGTGCCTACTTACCAAATTTTAGGAATATGATTTTACTTGGTTGGAATTGCCCCTTTTTTTCACTAGTACTCAGTTTTTTGTTAAAAATAAGATGTTAAGAACAAAAGTTATTCGTAATAATAATTTATTTTCGAAAAGATATTTGTGATTTCAGAGTACTCGCAACTTGCAACAAAGTCAATTTATGTTTCTGAAATTTAATAAGGAGGCACAAATAGCATTCTAAACAAAATAACTTTTTTAATGGAACTTTTTCATATCTTGAAAAATTAATGTAGTTTATTAGTGACGACTTTTATAATTTGACTATAAAACACCTTGTATAACACCAATCAACTCATTTCTGATATATTTTAGTTTTATATCAAGTAAAACTGAATCACCAAGCGCCTATCCAAAATTCGATCATTTGTTGTCCATTACACCTCTTGTTACATCTATCCTAGGACACAGTGTATGTGTAAAACTGCAAGGCTTTTACGATCCACGTATCCCAATATGATTCACGTAACTTGTCTGGTCCATACTTTGCAATTTATACTAATGCCTTGAACACAGTACAGGAGGTTTCATGAAATGTTGATACTCGAGGTATGTATTTTAATTGTTCCGTACAAATAATGTTATTTTCTCTTGTCACATGTGCCGTGCCGGCCATGCACGCACGGGAATTGTCCGGTGTCTAAACTTGTCAGGCTTATATTTTAGTGGCTATGTAAAACGCCACCTTTTCTATTGCAAATAAAGGTATTTTTTAAATCTGCTTGAAAAAATCTTTAAAATGCGTTTGTAAAAATGTTAAACTTTGATGAAATCATAACAAAGCAATTAAAGAAAATTAGACAGTTCGATTTTTAAATCCTGTTTATTTATGAAAAAAATATTTCACTTCAATTTTTGTAAACGCTATGACATTATCACAATTTTTTTAAATAGCAGCCATTTGCCCAGTGCCGTTTGAAAGATCATATTTTTTACATGTGTATAGGATCAAAAATTTTCAAATATTGACGTGGTTTTACACAAAACACCAAAACACTGTATAGGTACTGCACTTTACACTCGTTTCGCCAACCAAGTTGGCCTCATCTGGAGGTGATTAAAACTAACCCTATGCTAACAACGTATCCTATTTATAACTAAATTATTGTTACAGTTCAGTGACCCGTGACTGACTAACCATTGAGAGGACTATATGGAATTGGCCTTCTGTCACTAATCATACTATTTTTATACTTTGTAATTTCTAAGATTTCAGATACATTCAGCTGTCTAGTATTTGTTACATTCCTAATTAATCTGAAATTGTTGCTATCTATTTTATAGTTGTTCTCAAATGCCATATTTGAGATGAACTATATGCTCCTCGAATCTAGTTCGAATTGATCGTCGTTTGTCCAACATACTTTTGATTACCATCCTTACAGCTAACTTCGTAAATCGCTGGCTATTCGTTTGTTTCAGTTTTGTCTTTTGAGTTGCCTAAAAGTTGTAGTTTATTTCCTGATGAATAAACCACTGTCATCTTTAAAAATTTTATCGATACTACGTATGAATCGAGGATCGTATAGTATATTTTCTGTATGTCAAATTTTAACTTTTTTTGCTTCATATAATAATAATAATAATAATAATGATAATAATAATATGCTGCCGTTGTCTGTTGGGCTCCGCCAAACCCGCGGATATCAATGTGGGCTACCCAGCGACCGGAGGCATAAGGTCACCCATCTATTCTATATGGATGACCTTAAACTTTATGCCTCCGGAGAGCGCGAATACAAAACGCTCTTAGGGTGGTCGAAGAATATACGCGGACAATTGGTATGGAGTTCGGGTTGGACAAATGTGCAGTCGTCCACCTCAAGAGAGGACGATGCGGGGAATTCCCTGAAGATGCGCAGCTCGCAGACGGAAGCATCCTAAGACATCTGGATGCCGGAGAGACCTATACATATCTGGGTGTGCAACAAAGGCACATCCAGGATGTATCACAAATAAAAGATTCTCTCCGCGGCAAGTACAGACACCGCCTCCGAAAGATTTGGTCTTCCGAACTTTCGGGGAAGAACAAGGTGTCTGCAACTAATATGCTTGCCGTTCCGATTCTGCTATACTCCTTCGGAGTAGTAAAGTGGAGGGTAGATGAGCTGCGTCAATTAGACAGAGATACCCGCAAGATGATGAATATTCATAAAAGTATTCATCCTAGATCGTCCGTTCCTCGTGTGTACCTCCCACGTCAACGGGGGGCCGAGGACTCTTGAGCCTGGAGTGTACGCATGGCAGAGTAGTACTGAGTATGGCATGTAACATACTCCGGAGCTCAGATCCCCTCTTGCGGTTCGTAAAACATCACGAAACTGTAGGAGTGGGAGCAGGATTGTTCAAGGCAGCAAAAAGAGCCGCAGATGAACTCGGTCTCGCATTTGACATCAGGCGAGGAGGCCGGCGAGGTGCTGATGTTGAGTCAGTCACCGAACTTCAGCCAAATCGTCTGAAAGCCCGAATTAGAGCTGCCGAACAGGAAACTCTGTTTCGGCAGCACGTCGATAAACCCCAGCATGGTGTCTTCTATAAGAACATCGAGACACTGGGTTTATCGACCAGGCTGACCTTCGCCTTTCTAAGGTCAGCAGGGCTTAAGTCGGAGACCGAGGGATTCATTATGGCCTGCCAAGATGGTGTTATCAACACCTTGGTCTACCGTAGCCGCGTGTGGTGTGTAGAGGTTCCTGATATCAACTGCAG
The DNA here is from genome assembly GCA_029963845.1 of Rhamnusium bicolor. Classification (NCBI taxonomy): domain Eukaryota; kingdom Metazoa; phylum Arthropoda; class Insecta; order Coleoptera; family Cerambycidae; genus Rhamnusium; species Rhamnusium bicolor. Next base: position 175,185 of record JANEYF010003319.1, on the reverse strand, counting down.
GACCTGCCATCAGGCGCCGGAATCGCTCATGCTTTTACTTTCTGCATGCCCCATATATGCGATTTCGGCCTACATCCACCGACATAACGCGGCCTTACGAGTGCTATACTACCATCTAAGGTACTCGTACGGGGTAGACCAGACACCAGTGCTGCCTTACGTCCCCGGAGATATTGAGTCCGTTATCGAGAACGAGAAATGCCGGATTTACTGGAACTACTCGTTCCCGACTGTCAGGCTAATCCAAGCCAACAAGCCTGACATAGTCCTCCTCGACCATCAACTCAAGGTGATATATGTCATCGAGTTCTCGGCACCTGCGGAGAAAAACATCACCTTGAAGGAGGAGGAGAAACGGACCAAATATCGCGATCTCCGGTACGAGCTCCAAGTGCTGTACCCAGGCTACTCGGTCAAAATGGTCGTCCTTATTATCGGTGTACTCGGAGGGATAAAGCCTACGCTGCTCTCGGAACTGAAGATCATACCGGCCTGCCAAAAATCAGCTGAGTGGCTGGCAGGCCAAATGCAGAAAGCGGTCATTCTTGGTTCTCTCCGTCTGCTTAGGGCACACGATTCCGGAGCCTACAGTCACTAACCCTGCGGGATGTGGGGAGTGGCTGAGGTTAATGTGCTGGCGCGACTCCCGTGAGGCGTCGGAGGCCACGGGAGGACTGTCCAGCGTCGGGCAACCGAAAAAAAAAATAATAAAAAAAAATAATATCTACACTATTGTGTATATGACTATAACAGAGTCTTTTAAAAGTCTGTAGTATTTGACTTGTTCTTATCTGTACAGGTAGATTATTATACATTACCATTCCCCTAGAATATAGATCATTCTGTCCATAATTTATTCTAACTGTTTGTATATACAAATCATCCCTAGTTCTAGTCATGTATTCGTGAATATCTCTTACATAAGTACAATATTCTAACAAATGAACAGGTAATATGCCAATTTTATAAATAAAAGTCATTGTATTAAATATAACTGTTTATTTCACACTAAGAATACATACTTTATCCAACATATATTTTCTGTTTGTTTATCTATTATTACAATTTAATATAATCCTCAATGCTAGATTTTGTTTCTTTTGTAATGTAGCTATTTCCGAATTCTTTAGTAAGAATAATATTGGCGAACAATAATTTAAATGGGAAATGATAATTGATTTATAAATTGTTGTTTTTGTCCATTCAGTAATGTTGTTACTTAATCATCCTAGTAAGTTGACTTTTTGCCATTTTATTGGAAATATACCCTACATGTTTTGAAAACGTCAGCTGGTCATATATTATTACACCTAAATATTCATATTCTTTTACACGTTCTACTCTATTTCCTTCTATACAAACATTTATACCACTTGGATTGCTTACATTATATTTATTTTTTTATAACCATATATTTTGTTTTACTTATATTTATTTTTAGATTGTTATCTGTTAACCATTTTTGCAACGAATTTATGTTCTCATTTAGTGTCATTTTCACTAATAAAATACACAAACGTGTCACCTACAAACAGTTGGATATCATATTTACGTTTATGTGGAACTATATCATTGATGTATATTACAAACAAACTAGGTCCAAGAACTGTCCCTTGTGGGACCCCATATTTTGTACTTCTTGAATTCGATACTTCACTTCCATATTTTAGTTATTTGCAATCTATGATTTATGTAGCTTTCAAACCATTTTATGACCTTAAATGGTTCCCATTTAGCATCTAATATGCAATGTAGGAACAAATGCATAAAAAATTAGATCATAATCATTATAACTTGCACTCGGAAAACTATGTAACATTCATTGGCGTAGCGAGGGTTGACGAGGCCCCCGTTCAGAATATTCACTGAGGCTCGATGGAGCTCCGGTGCAAAATAATCCCTGAAGAATGTTGTGCATATCATTTGTACTCTGCATTCATGTAGAGACTATTGATACTGAAATGTCTCTTACTGCCATTGTGTATATACCCACTTCGCACGGATGAAGGCAAAAACCAGAAACCGGTCTGCGAATCTTCAATTAAATAAATTGACAGATTTCGACTTTGGTACCTATTTAGGTATTATTTATTACTATTTTGTAAATTAACTTTTACGAGTGACGCCAGATCTAGGGATTTTTTTCCTAGATTTAGATTTTTATTTCAAACAGGGAAATAGGGAAGTTGGCGGATCTTTTAAAATTTTTGAGAATTCTAGGTATTCTTTCTCTATATATAAGATCCGCTAAATTCCCTATATATATTTACGAAATAAAAACATAAATTTAAGGAAAAATTACTTTTACCTTCTTTATTGGAATACTTTGGTATTATAATTTTTATTATACGTTTATGAGCCAATAAATAAAATCTAATTCTAATATTGTGTCAGACACAAAAAAAATATAAATAAATAATCTTCTTATAAACAATAATATAATCAAACAAGAAAACTTAAAACTATGTTCAGTCATAATATGTTACGTTCAGCCTTAATATAGTAACAGCCATGGTGTATAAATACACTATCGGTAAATAAAATATAATAAATAAAATATTCTTATGTGTGATTTTGCATTTGCGAGATTGTTAACCATATTAGTTAAATCCATTGTAGAGGCCCATAACGGTTCAATGGATAGTAAATTCAGATGGGATAACCTATTTTGATCCATTGTTGAAAATAAATAATTCTTGATAAGTTATAGTTTACTATAATAGCATTCTGTTGCCTGACGAGGTCATACACACATACAGACGAAATGTTTTTGCTCAAACTTCATTTCTTGACGTTTTCCACTCACGTGGTGATGTGGAAGCAACTGGGGTTTGGGGCTTCTCCGCGGACCAGAGCTACGTCACTGGTAAGACTATAACATAAATATTTCCTAGAAAATTAATTTTTACAACGAAATACCTATCTAAGAAAAATATTTGATCAAATGTATTACAAACAGAATTAAGATCAATTTGGTAGATGTGGATTTAATGACAAATTTATTGCTAAGATAATACCGCCACCTTTTTTTATTGGTAGATCTGGTAGATCATACTCAGTGGCAGCTGTGGAGGTGATAAATATATCCCGTATTTTCGTGCGCACTCTGCGCAAATTCTGACAAGCGAGGTGGGGATTATTAGAATATTAGGTGTCAGCTAATTACTATTGAGTTTCTATTCTACATATTAGATTATAAAGATAAATTGATTTAAATTTTAATACAATTATTTCTCGTTTAGGAAAGGACAAGTGTCTGAGAGGTACTACCTATCGTATTATGGGGAGCCTGATAGGGTGTTTGCCCCTCCAGGCCAGAGTGTGTATACTAGAAAATCAACTCCAGAAGAATTTCAAAAACTTTTAGATTCCCTCAATAGTGAGAAGAAGCCAGAACAACCCATGTAAGTACGATAGTTGTCATAAAAGATCCCGCAAATTTAGAAAAACTCGAGGTGTGGTCTGAGGAATGAATGCATGTGCCTTCACCAATTTATTGTAATTAGATTTTGGATGTCATCCCAGAGACAGATTTTTAAAGATAATACCATATACCGAAAAACGCGTGATATAATAGTAATAAATTAAACAATAATTGTTAACAGTGTACTTACACATTAATTAAATTAATTAAATAGCTTTGCGTGTAAAATTGGCACAGACGAGCGGTGGTCAAACGCCAAGAATTATAGTGGCACCAATGGGCGGTCGAGAATTATATTATGCTGTATGTAGTATCGAAAGACGAAAGGACATCAAACGTTGATTGACTTCCATCACATGGAGATGACGCCGAGGATACGGAGGATTGATGATGGTTGGATGATGGGCGAGAGAAGAAATGGAATTGTTTAATAATGTCCGGCGCCACTCGTTTAAAACGAAACAATTTGGAAAGTATAATAAAATAATTTAAGCTGGCGTAATGTATAGGAGAGCGCTAGAGTGGCTACAGATTTGTGGCAAATTTGAAACTTCATAGACTGCAATGAAATAGGATGAGTGTGAGCGGCGTCTCGGGTACGTATGTAGAGCGGCGTCTCAGGTACATACGTAGAGCGGCCGGTAATGGGTCTACTGAGTGCAAAGAGACGGGAATGACTGAATGCCGGACAGTTCAGTGATGGGAGGCGAATAAGCCCTGAGGATTTGAAGAATCACAGAGAAGAATTCAAACTACCATGAAATTCGGGAAATCGCCGATATCGTGACTCTCGGGCTACTTAAGGATCGGTGCTTTATGAGAGTAGTAGATATGGGCTAGACAAGGTCTCTGGACGTGGTCTAAATACGGGGAGAACGCTTGAAAAGCTTTACTGAAACTTTTAGAAACTACCAAGAAATGTGGTGTGGCGCACAACGGGCCAATAGACCGCCATGAGTATGGAATCACTTATTAAAAATGAGGTTAAGCTCACCGAAAGTTGGTTGGTGGGGCACTGAAACATTCAATTAGAAAATAAGGGTGTACAATAATAAAATAAAACAAGTAAAAGATAAGACACACAAAGGCGGTTAAGTAAAGCTTACTATAATATTTGCTTCTGTTTTGCAGTTCACCCTGTTATTTACGTCATGACATCCAAATTCCCTAAATCTATTTATAATTAAGGGGCTTTTTAACTAAATATCATTCAAATATTGTGGATATTTTTAATTTCTCTTGGGCTTTACCACTGACATCCCTGTTTCAATTAGACTATATACTGCAGGAAACTTTCCGTTTAAAAAATCCGTAGGATTCATTCGGGTTGATGGTTTACATTCAGAAAGATGTAAAGAATGAAATTCTAAAGGTTGTCAAACAATATTTTCGGAAGTTTTTTTTTTCACAAAAAACCATAAGGTTTATTACGAGAGTGCGCAACTCCAACGTCTTAAAATCATTATAAAATAAATAATAAATAAAATTTTGATCTAAAAGATTTAAGGCGTGTCTTTTTAACAGTTTTTCACAACATTGTGGAAAACCGTTTTAAAATTTTAACATTTAAAAAAAAATTAAATAGTTTTTGAGGTAAGGTACGAAATCAAGAACGGCGTAAATATCATAAAATGCAAGTTTAACTAGGTAACATATATAATAATAGCAATAATAATAATTGATTAAAAATTAATAGTAACTGATAAAAAATAAGATTAATAATAATTGATTAAAGTTAACATACAATTTTATATTTCTAAACATACATTTTGGTAATTATTATGAATACATTTACAAAGAGAGTTACTAATTCAGTTGATTTTTTTTTAACATCTACAGGACATGGTTTTACAGTCTGCATTACATTTACGTTTACCTTTAGCCTTACCTTATGGTTTTTTGTGAAAAAAAAACTTCCAAAAATTTTGTTTAGAATTTCATTCTTTACATCTTTCTGAATTTAAATCATCAACCCGAATGAATCCTACGGATTTTTTAAACGGACTGTTTCCTGCACTATATAGCCTAATTGAAACAGGGATAAGTCAATGTTGTATTTTTACATACATAACTACCAAATTTCCGTGTCCGATATGGCACTAAACCGTCTTGTTTTAGTGCCTGTTTTACTCTGTAAAAAGATTTCTCCAGCTACAAGTTATAAAAATAGTTTGATCTCACCATATTCTGCCATCTCTACCATTGGCACACACATAAATTTATTAAGACATTCAAAATTTCTAGTTATAGCCGAAAATAAGTGAAATAATTTAAATTTCTTCCCCAAGTCTGTACTATGTGGTAGACATAGTTTTACGTCCGCCCTGACTCCTCCACGTTACCCGATCGACTCCTTAATAACGACTTTATAATAACCAAAATAATTATAACAATTACAAATTTCATAATTCAATCCCGGAATCTACATCTCAACGTTCTCTTGGATCATCTACGTTCACCGGCCGACACCCCACTTTCGACTCTTTCCCTCTTTTACCCGACGACTTTAGCAAAACCGTTTTCTTAGTCAGCAAATTCATATATGATATAAGTGGTGTGTTACAGTAAGTTACCTATGCAGGGTGTATTACAATAAGCTACTTGTACAGGGTGTATTACAATTACTTTTAACTAACTTTTTTCATGGGGGCACTACAGTATAACTCCGTTCTTCAGTTTGAGATTATTTTGCCGTCGCTGTAGTTGAACTTGAAGTGTCTGTAATACTTTGTACATTTGGAGAGATAGTTTGTGGGGGTTTGAGTAAAAATATGAGATGAAACTAAGAAAAAGCTATTAAACAAAATGTTCGAACTCGGTTAACACTTTTCCTACCTTTGTTAGCCTGATGTTGTGGGCCTGTTCCTGATTTCTGGTAGGTGGCAGCGGACTGTAGGGGGCTTCTGTGTGATGTAAGTCGAACACTGGTAAGCTTGAGAGATTGAGTCACTTTTCACAAAATTTCCGTGAAAAGGGCGAGTAAGATAATTAATTTTCGAGAAAAACACGAACACGTGTTGAGAGAGTCAATTCAAAATTCGAAGTGTTTCTTCGTGTCAACTCGGCATCCACGTAGAATAGCCAAGAGGTAGGGATTTGTGAAACCGAGTATTGGCGCGACATGAGTACAAATAATAATAATAATAATAATTTAAACCTATTTCATGACATTAGGATAATAATGATGAAAGAAAAATTATATACAAAAACTTATACTAAAGAGCTAATAAAATGAGATCAGGGAACACGGAACATTCCGCCGACCTTTAAAAAGCTAATTTTAAACAGGGTGAAAATTGGGAAGAGGACAAAGTTTTACCAATGGCCTCTTAAAAGTGCCTTGAGCAGTTTTAATGGTAGCTACCCGCGATACACCGTCTTTACCAGGATGAAGGTGAACAATACGTCCTAAGTTCCAACGTAAGGGCGGTAATAGATCATTTTTTATGACGACCATAGTGTCTGACGCAACAGGAGTAACTGGATTGGTCCATTTACTCCGCTGGTGAAGAGTATGCAAATATTCATTATGCCAGCGAGACCAAAAGTCCTGGTGAAGGCGTTGTAATAATTGCCATCGTGTCAGCTGATTGATTTTAATATGACCTAAATCTGGATCTGGTAGTGCCGTTAAAGGTTCCAGTGTCAAAAAATGGCCTGGTGTTAATACTGACATATCATTAGGGTCAGAGCTTAGCGGAGAGAGAGGACGAGAGTTAAGAATGGCTTCAATTTGTGTTAACACCGTTGAAAACTCCTCATATGTGAGTAGTTGTTCACCTATGACCCGAGATAAATGAGTTTTAACCGACTTTATTCCTGCCTCCCATAGCCCACCAAAATGGGGAGCCAAAGGAGGGTTAAATGACCACTGAATAGCTTCGTGTTTTGCGACATTTTCAAAGATTTGAGTAAAATATTTGTTTGCGCCAACAAAGTTTGTGCCACAATCGCTATATATGTGAGAGCATCGGCCGCGACGAGCAATAAATCTGCGAAATGCAGCTAAGAAGGCCTCTGTGGATAGATCTGAGGCAAGTTCGAGATGTAATGCCTTAGTGGCAAAACACACGAACAGACATATATATGCCTTGTGCGTTTTAGCGCCCCTGGTTCTACCCAATGTGATTGTGAACGCACCTCCGTAATCAACCCCTACTACTGAGAAGGCCTTAATTTGGGACACACGGTATAGTGGTAAATTTCCCATAGGCGGTTGAAAGGGTGTCGGATTCAGGCGCCAACATTTAAAACATTTAGAAAGTACACTACGAATTGCCCGTCTAGGAGATAATATCCAAAAATTTTGTGTTAAGAGAAATTGAAGAGTTTGAGCTCCGGGATGCAAGTGAGTTCTGTGAGTGTGTTCTATGATTAATTCAGTAAGTCGACTACACCGGGGTAATAAAATGGGGTGTTTTTTATCATAAGGTAGATCAGAATTGTGCAATCTACCGCCGACTCTGAGAACACCATCTGTGTCAATAAAAGGACTTAATTTTTTAAGCGATTTTGAGACAGGAATAGTTCTTTTCGAGGCAAGAAATTTCCTGAGAAAATGATTTGTGTTGAACACGTCTAATTAAAAGTAATAAAGCTTGATGTAGTTCAAAATTTGTAAAACTATCAGTTGACTTGTTCGCGTTTTTTAAATTAAAAATGAACCGTAAAACATAAGCTACAATACGTTTTATCTTGGTGAGAGAAGAGAATTTATCAAGTAGAGAATCGAGTGAGTCTAGAGAAATAAAAGTAGCTAGAGTTAGTTTTCTTTCCTCCAAAATTATTTCAGAAGAAGACGAATATTCAATGGAGTTTAAAGGCCACTTATCTTGAGGAGAGTAAAGAAACGAAGGGCCTGTCCACCACTGAGGATGGTTAATTAACTCAGAGGGTAAAAGACCTCGAGAGGCACAGTCTGCGGGATTTTCTATAGACGGCACATGGTGCCAAATGGAGGGAGATGTTTTTTCTTGTATGCGCGAAACTCTATTGCATACAAAAGTTTTCCACCTATATGGCTCTGATTTTATCCAAGAGAGAGTTATAGTTGAGTCAGACCAAGCATATAATTTATCAAATTTAATTTTTGAATGATATGTGTCTAAAACAAACGAAAATAAATCCGAAAGTAAGACTGCAGCACATAATTCTAAGCGCGGAAGAGATATTTTTTTTTAGTGGCGCTACTTTAGATTTAGCGCAAACTAAAAAAACTTTAATATGATTATTTTCACAAATACGAATATAAATTACACTGGCGTATCCTTTCTCGGAGCTATCGCAAAAACCATGTAATTCGCAGAAATCATATTGATTAGAGATTAATCGGCGTGGTAAATAAAAATTTGAAAATTGTGACAGCTCAGCTTTATACTGTTCCCAACGAAAAATAATTTCTTTTGGGAGTTTATCATCCCATGAGAGTCCCAGTACCCAGAGTTGCTGAATTAACAGTTTGGCAAAAAATGTAAGAGGGCATAAAAATCCAAGTGGATCATATATGCGAGCGAGTTCAGATAAAATGATGCGTTTAGAACAATCTCGTTCTAGAGGTTTTACTGAATAAGTAAATGAATCTAACGAGGGATGCCATTGTAGGCCAAGAATTTTAATGACGTCATCTTCACTGTAATTAAATGATTGCGCGTGATTTTGTAAAGATGAAGAGGGTAAATGAGATAGCAGTTTAGGGTCGTTGCTAGCCCATTTTCTTAGCTCAAAACCACCTTTACTTAATAGATTAATAAGTTCACCTTGTAATGTAAGTGCATTTTCAAAAGAATCACTCCCTGTGACTATGTCATCGACATATGTATCAGTGGTTAAAACTTTTGAGGCAACAGGAAAATTGTGACCCTCATCTTGGGACAATTGTATAAGAGTGCGAAGAGCTAGATAAGGTGAGGAGGAAACCCCAAAGCTTACAGTATTTAATCTAAAATCGCATACAGGGTCATTCACAGAAAATCTCCACAGAATACTTTGAAAGTTTCTGTGCTCGGGTTTAATTAAAATTTGCCTATACATTTGTTTAATATCGGCTATAAAAACATGAGAATATAAACGAAAATTAAGTAAAATAGTGACTATATTTTGTTGTAGTTTCGTTCCTATTAAAAGAGAATCATTAAGAGAGGGAAAACCAGTAACTTTAGCTGATGCATCGAAAACTACCCTTAACTTGGTGGTAGTACTTTCGGGTTTAATCACGCAGTGATGAGGTATATAATAACTGTCTTTAATTAACGTTACATTGTTTATAGGTGACATGTGACCACTATCTAGATAATCTCGCATAAAATCACAGTACTGTTTATAAAGAAGGGGGTTAATAAGTAATCGTCGTTCTAAAGCTAGAAAACGGCGTAGTGCTAGTGATCGAGTATCACCGAAAAATAATTCCGAATGACGAAATGGGAGAGAAACTATATATCGCCCCGTATTATTTCGCGTATGTGTTTCTGTGTATATTTTCTCACACAGTAAATCGTCGGGAGAATATTTCGGGGTTGACGGAATTTCTTCCAGTTCCCAAAAACTTTTAAGAGTGTTGTCAAGCGATGACATTTCAGAGGAGCAAAAAAATGTATTAAATTGAGGTACGTGTGAACAGTTCATCGAACCCATTAAAACCCATCCAAATTTTGTAGCAATGGCTGTAGGCTCGTTTTTACTACCTGACAAAATACCCTTATCTAAAATTTGAGGAAAAATATCAGCACCTAATAACATGTCTATATTACCGGGTGTATCAAAAAATGGATCGGCCAATTTTAAATCTGAAATATGAGACCATGAGTGATTAATAAATGTGCTAGGCATATCTGTGCAAATTTTAGGCAGAACAATGGCGTCAATTATAAACGTAGGTGCAACTTTATCTTTTGGGCGTATAGTGCAAGTAACTCCTCCTGAATTTTGTAAAGTTTGAGCTTGTCCAATTCCACGTACAGTAACCGGTAAATTATAACGGGATAAGCCTAATTTATTTACACATTTTTGTGTAATGAAATTTGCTTGTGAACCGCAATCTAATAAAACACGAATAATTTGGTAATTATTACGCACATCTATTACCTCAATAAGAGCGGTAGCAAGCAGAACACCTGTTCTACTAGGTACTACACCAGTGAGTGCATTTACAGACTGTGAAGTAGATGGAGTGTTGTGATTTGTCAGTAAATCGGACGTATTAGAAATTTGAGTATCTGAGGAAGGTGTTAATGCAGAAGGCGAAACGTCGTTTCCAAAATGTAAAAGAGTATGATGTCTCTGTCTACAAATACGACAGGTTACGATAGACGTACAATTTTTAGAAGTATGCTTAGTGCCTAAACAATTTACACACCAGTTATTTCTTTTTACTAGTTCAAAACGTTCTCTTGGTAATTTGTTATTAAATGTGGGACAATTATAAATAGAATGTTCAGATTTGCACAAGCTACAAATAATTTTATTCGAATTTACCATAAAAGACGAGGTACGATTTTTCGTAGTATAATAGTTATAATTTGTGCGTTTCTGTACCCTATTTTCTTCAGGATGTTTAACTTTCTGTTGACAAGAAGCATCTATAGCATCAAGAGCATTACATTGTTTTACTATGAATGTTTTTAGAGATTCAAAAGTGGGTGTAATATTGTTATCTGAGCTTTGCTCCATTTCGAAGCGAGTAATAGTGTCTGTGTCCAAGCGTTGGAGAAACAAAAAAAGTAATAAAAAATCCCATTGAGCTACGGGAAAGTTCATGTTTGCCAAGGCAGCAAGATTTTCATTAAATGTATCCAAAAGCTTTCTAAGATTTTGAGAATTAGTCTGTTTATTTATTAATTTAGGAGAATTAAAAATTTCTTGGAGATATGCTGATGCAATCAAACGTTTATTGTGATAACGTTTGACAAGAGCTTCATAAGCAATTATATAATTTTCAGAGGTCATAGGTGTACATTGCACAAGTGTTAATAGAGGGCCTTGTAATGAGTTGGTTAAGTGAGTAAATTTTTCAATATTAGAGAGATCTGAATTGTGGTGAACTAATGAATTAAATATATCTATAAAAGTTTTAAAATATTTATAGTCACCCAAGAACTTTGGTACTTCAATTTTAGGTAACTTAATATGACGCTGAGGAGGAATACTTTCCTGTTTATTTGAGTTATCTGGGTCACCAAATAAACCGAAATAAATTTCTTGTGTATTAGCACTATCGTTTTCAAAAGATGACCTAATATGTTCTTGAGTGTCTAAATCAGCTCCCTCCTGAAGGGCGAGTAAAGCTATTAAATTATTATGATTTACTTGAAATTCTTGATAGACTGAATCAAAACGTTTAAAATATATTTTAAAAATTGAGTGATACCTTTCGTCCTCTCGCGCAAGTTCTGCCTTACCCTGTATTTCTTTCAGTTTACTGAAATTCATATCTCGAATGGCAGTATATTGCTTAATTTTATTGTTAGCCATGACGAAAGTTTTATATGAAAGATGAATGCAAAATTAATTATTACGAAAATATAAATTATTATTAGATAACAATTAATTATTTTACTATTAATAAAATTGTGGCGTGCGTAATTAAAACAAAGTGTATTTTATTTTATAAAGTAAAATAACTGGAAATAATCAGCTGAGCGATGGCATGCGGACAAAAACCATATACCAAAGTGTAGATATACTAGCGGCAAAAAAGATTAACTTTTTTTAATTTAAAATTATAAATGTCATGAAATATTTTTAAATTAAATATATGATTGCAATGAGATATCCTTGGCTTGACAGGACCAAAATGTGGGGGTTTGAGTAAAAATATGAGATGAAACTAAGAAAAAGCTATTAAACAAAATGTTCGAACTCGGTTAACACTTTTCCTACCTTTGTTAGCCTGATGTTGTGGGCCTGTTCCTGATTTCTGGTAGGTGGCAGCGGACTGTAGGGGGCTTCTGTGTGATGTAAGTCGAACACTGGTAAGCTTGAGAGATTGAGTCACTTTTCACAAAATTTCCGTGAAAAGGGCGAGTAAGATAATTAATTTTCGAGAAAAACACGAACACGTGTTGAGAGAGTCAATTCAAAATTCGAAGTGTTTCTTCGTGTCAACTCGGCATCCACGTAGAATAGCCAAGAGGTAGGGATTTGTGAAACCGAGTATTGGCGCGACATGAGTACAAATAATAATAATAATAATAATTTAAACCTATTTCATGACATTAGGATAATAATGATGAAAGAAAAATTATATACAAAAACTTATACTAAAGAGCTAATAAAATGAGATCAGGGAACACGGAACATAGTTAATGTTGCTGAAGAGGAAAAACTGGATTCATTACGAGTATCTTCCAAACTTCAAACTTCTGCAATTACCAATTAACTAAAATTAACGATTTTCTTCCTAGATTCTATATTTTATTACACTTTTTTAACATACCAATAATCGGCATTTGTGGCAACTGTGATATCAAATTATTCATAAAATAAAAAAAAACACTTCAAATATGAAAGATTTATTGCTTGATTTATAGCTTCATGATGTAGCCGCAGCTTTAAATATGTATGAGCTATGATAGTAAAAAGTTGACTTTTATGATTGTCCAATAATTTTAATATAATGGCTATTCATCCCTTCTTCATCAAACAGATCAGTATTCTTTTATATTCTTCTTTATAAATCACTGTTCTTTATATTGGCGAGCGGATATCTTTATGACATCTTGGCTTGCCATTAAAAGACCCCTCGATTTTTCAATGCCAAAAGTCAATGCGAGTTCGACGGTTCACAATACAGGTGCAATTTACATATTACTGTATTACTGTATACAGCTAACCTGCAAACCGTGAGCCAAGTACGACGATTTGCCTAATTTTATGGAAATCTAAAAATTTTCATGAATGTATTACATTCATGAAAAAATTATAATTATCGTTTTAAATGGCTTTAAGTAAATATCGTCAACTTAATCCGCCATGGTCGTAAGCCCAAAATTTAAAATTTTAAAGTAAACGATAACGGAAAATATCGTAAATCCATTATCTTTTAGAATAGTTATAAAATCTCTCAAATTAAAATGCAATGCATGATGCTTATTATTAAAATTGTGTGATGCAAACTTTTTTTTTTTCATAAACAAAACAGCTAAAAAGTTGGATGGCCACATCATTATATATTGCAACTGGTGGACATACGACTTTCTCATTAAAGCTTAACCTACGTGTGGACATATGTTTTGTTTATTTCAAGGTTTTAGAATATTCTGGAATTAGGTATTATGTTTGGAACAAGCATGGCTTTAATTTTTTTTCAGCAAATAACACCAAAATTACAATTTTGAGATAAATTGGACGTTTTCGGAATAAAAAGACGATACATGATAATGATCTGTCCATCTCCTATTAAATTTATTTGGTAGACCGTTTCCGTGGATACATGTGGAACTTATTCATCAAATAGACTTAATGGGAGATTGGCCCTAAATATACTTACTATAAATTCACATATATTAGCTCGTATTATACCTGGCATTATTATAAAAATTGACTAATATTGCTGTAGGGATTACTTATTTAATAATTTTGAATCGGTTATATTGAAAAATAAAATATTTTCAAGCTAAACTTACTTTGACATCGGACAAAATTTTGGTGCAGGCCATTTTAATTGTTGGGTACCTACTTTATGGAAGTAAAATGTTGGTAATTTGATGTTAATAAAATTTCTTTTTCGTTTAGGCCTACACGTGTGGCAGAAGTGGACAACATTCCAGAACCGACAGACCCAGAACCGACAGACCCAGAACCGACAGACCTTACAATGCATGGAATTAACACTCCCAAGGCAGATGCTTAAATTTTGTAATGTTTGATGTTATGAAATAAACTTAATGTAACTCATCAAAAGTTGTGTAGATTTTTTTTTTATGCATAAGCAAAAATACGAGGTGGTGTCACCACAATACCACAAAGCAGTAAATTTATAATTGAAAAGGCAACATTATATATATAGAATATATATATATATATATATATATATATATATATATATATATATATATATATATATATATATATATATATATATATATATATATATATTTTTTTTTTTATATATATATTTTGTTGTTTTTCAGGTTTTCGCGGGTGGTGAATGTTAAATTCGTTTTCCGGGTATACTCCCGCGTAGGTGATAGGCCCCGAGAGGGACCGTGATTGTCTGAAGGACGTTTCGGCAGAATCTCATCTGCCATCTTCAGGTTCTAACCGATAACTGCTTACTGCGGCTTCTGGTTACTCGAACTGAAAATTTTCAGTTCGAGTAACCAGAAGCCGCCAACCACGGTCCCTCTCGGGGCCTATCACCTACGCGGGAGTATACCCGGAAAACGAATTTAACATATATATATATATATATATATATATATATATATATATATATATATATATATATATATATATATATATATAAAATACCCCGACCTGCATTGAATTACACCTTCAAATCATGATAGATCGATAGCCAATATCATTTGTCAATTCCTAACCAGACATAGATCGATTTCGAACTTATTTGTTCTCTTCAGTATGCCATAGGTTATGGAACAGACAAATGATAGTGGCCAACCTGCTAGTTATATCCTAACTAAGGTAAAGTGAATAGTGGTGAGAGGTATGAAACTTCTCATATGGTCTGAATGCTACTATCCGACCGACATCCTAGATGTCTCTGTGGCGGATAGCGACTTGCATCACAGCAAGTACCGAGAGCGGCGACCCCTAGCCCAGGTGGACTAAACTAATGTGATTAAATATGATTTGAAGGTAACAACTACTCAGCGGGCAAATACCCCGACCTGCATTGAATTACACCCTCAAATCATGATAGATCGATAGCCAATATCATTTGTCAATTCCTAACCAGACATAGATCGATTTCGAACTTATTTGTTCTCTTCAGTATGCCATAGGTTATGGAACAGACAAATGATAGTGGCCGACCTGCTAGTTATATACTAACTAAGGTGAAGTGAATAGTGGATATATATATATATATATATATATATATATATATATATATATATATATATATATATATATATATATATATATATATATATATATATATATATATATATATATATATATATATTATATATATATATATATATATATATATATATATATATATATATATATATTTATATATATATATACAGGGTGTCTCACCAGGAAGTGCATCGATCGATATAGGAAAAAGTACGCACCAGAAATTTTTTAAAATTTAGGGAGCTACTAATGGAGTGTGGCCAATCCAACTGAAATAATTACAAGCATCTGGCACATTCGGTTATACCGGAAATCGATACCAGCTTGCTTATTATAAATGGAACACCCTATATATTTTAGGGTTTTCGAAAAGAGCATAAAATCTGAGTCATAAACATGTAGGATCCCCTTTGCCTAAACCCAGCCGTTTCAGAGATATTTGACATTTTAAAAGAAATTTGACAGGTGTAATGGTTTACAATAACCTTTATAATTTCCTTCGTGTAAAAGATCCTCATTTGCTTTTTGGTATGCAGAAAAACCATAAGGTGTACTACGTTCTTCAGTTTAAAGAAATTCAATAATGGTATACCAAGTGTTCATTTTTAACGTTACATGTTGTAAACTTCAAACCGCAAAAACTTGCTTAAGTCAAATGGTACACCCTGTATTTTTTTACATCAAGTTATGTATAATTAAATTCCTTTTTTTCTAATATAAGCATTGTGGGGGTTTAAGTTACAACTTTTTGAAATATTTTCTCTTAGAAATTCAAGAATTTTTAGTAAAAATTTTATCAAATCAGCCATGATTAGAGACAATCAGTAATGTCAGTCATTCTCTTATGTCAAAAAGTGCCACCGCAGTTAAATTACACCCACGAAGACTTTTTTGAATTTGTTTATTATTTATGGAGAATGTGATAAAGTAATATCAAGAACTTGTAGTACATTTGTTACTAGATATCCACAAAAACAGGAAATAACACTAAACACTGTAACATGCCTGTTGATTGGATTGAGGACACTGCATAAACTAATAGATTATGGAGTGTAGAGAAGGAGAAATGTCTCCGTGTTAAAAAATGGTGATCGGATTTTCGATGGAAGAATAGGCGGCGCTGATTTAGAGGAGGTATTCTACGTGATTTTGTTTTTACTATTTTTTTTACGCTGTATAATTCTTTTCAACACCTACATAATATTATGTTTTCGTTAGTTTATAGAAACTGAAGCTAGTTTCAGAGATATAGTAAGTGTTTAACTTCAGACTCAATCCCATAATACGATCAGCGCCACATCTCATACCTTAGGGTGAAAACACAACACAACGGTGCGACGTCGCATCGCAAAAACGACGTCGCACGGCGATGCGATGCGATGACGCAACGTTAAAACTTCATCGCCACGGCATCGCAGATAAGACGCTTCTAGTGATATGTGGACCGCACAATACGTGTCCTACGTCTGTTGCAGGCCACAACACTGCGGTGCGACGACGCATCGCAAAAACAAAGTCGCACCGCAATGCGATGAAAGTTCATTGCACGGCCACAGAAGACCTATACCAGAAGCGACACGTTTGATGTATGTATGGCGGGTTATAATTAAATATAAAAACCAAATAAGCTGCTGGCAACATAAAACATTTTTTCAAATAAAATAAATCATTTTTATACAATACTAAAGGATATAAACGAGATTTCCGCAGTACAAATCTAGCCATATGCATAAATATAAAAATAAATATTTGATTAACAATAACACGCAAAATACAATAAAAGATTTATAGGTTGACAATAATACCACCAAAAGTCGCGTATAAAAGACAACCAGACTTCAGTGATTTGCACGTGCGTTGCTTGAGAGAATCATTGCCGATCTCATAAGTGAAAACACAACACTGCGGTACGACGTCGCATCGCAGAAATCAACGACGTCGTGGAAATTTGCGATGCGTCGTCGCACCGCAGTGTTGTGGTTTCGCCCAGGATTTGTACTAAGCGACGTCGCATCGCAAATTTCTACGACGTCGTTGATTTCTGCGATGCGACGTCGCACCGCTGTGTTGTGTCTTCGCCCTTACAGAATTCAGACCACATTTTGAACGTACCGTCCATAAGAGACGTTCCTCCTTCTCTACACTCCATATAATAGATAATCCACTTTTGTAAATCTGAAAATTTCAACAATTAACACCAGGGACATCTATCTTCTACTAGCCAAAACTACAACGCACACTATACAGGTATCTACATTATAAAATTATTCCAAGCACAAAGGTATCTTTGTGTTCTAAGCAAGTGGTTGTTCAATTCAATTTTTATACATTTACTAGGCATCTGGTATCACAATTGATCATTAGATGTCGGTTCGATACAGAGGTGAACTACCATCTTTCTCCTTGTCTAAAGTAGTGCTCTTTTTAACTGACATTTATAGATATCTCAGGTAGATTTATTTACCCCTTTTATTTTATTTTCATTTATTTATGTTATGAAATAAAAGTGATATGTAAAAAAACTGCTAATAAAAACCGTTACAGAATAGCTTCCCGACTTATGCCGTATAACGGCAAGCACAGCATAAACGAAAACCAACATGTCCTTTTAAATGTTCCGTTACACAACCTGTGTATAATACGTAAGAGTTTATGCAGAAAATTGATAGTTTCAGTATAGGTGAATTAAGTTCGGCGTAAAATATCCAATCAATCGGCAGGGCCGCGCCAACACTTGCTGGCGCCTGTGTGGAAAATTATTCACAGTGCTCCTTTGATTGAAACGACACAACAGCGAGTTCACAACACTTACACCACTAATTTAATAATTTATCTTTACGTTGGTAAGAATTAAAATGTTGAAATTTGGTAAATTAAATTTTTTAACAAAGCAATCCTAAAGTGGGTTGAAACCTTTGATGTGATGGTAACACTGACATGGTTTTTCACAAAACATCATATACTGCACTTGACACACGTTTCGCCAACCAAGTTGGCATCATCTGGAGATGATTAAAACTATTGTTACGGTTCAGTGAACCGTAACAAAATTTTGTGTTCTGGCTAAGCCACCTTCATGTTACATTACTGTAAATAGGCATAACTGACGTTATTAGGCTAGTTATTAGATATTTGGCTTAGTTAACACAGAATACTGTTTCTACAATAGAAGTTCTTTATCCTGACGACAACGGTTTTTTGTTGGATTAGAGGTCAAAAATGGTTTTCATAATGTTTTTCCAGACAGGTGGATTAGACGTAGAGAAGTAGAGTGGCCGGCTCGGTTACTTGATTTGACTTCCTGTGACTTTTTTTATTGAATACATAAAGGACCAAGCGTATAAAGGAACGACCAAACGACTTGGACAACCTGAGAGCTCGAATTGTTGGTGCAATAAGGGCAATAGGAGATAAAGTATTTGCGAATGTAAGGCGTTTTTTATGAAGAAATTAGAATTGTGTATTCAAAATAACGATATACATTTTGAACATTTGATTCGTTGGTTTATCATCGCTGGTTGTTATTGTGCATGTGCATATTGTGCATTGGTTGTATTAGGGAAATTTATTGAGGTAATAAATTTATGAAATAATTGATTTTGCTTAAATTTTTGTTATGCAACCCCATGAATATTTTATGCAGTCGATACAGAAAAATGTGCTAATTCCAAAAGAAAAATAAAAAGACAGTGTGACATATGAAAAATCAAAGTTGCTGCCACAGCAATGGCAGATAAAAAAATTTTAAGGGCACCAGAATATGTAAAAAAATTAACAAAAATAATTTTACTTGAAACATTTCTCTATTGAAAGAAATATTTAAAAATATATAGGCCTTATTCCATACATATGTCCGACTTCGTATTATCAGTAATAATTAATTATATTTGAGTTAACATTGAAAAAGGTGCAAAACCATCACCGAAACAATAACAAAACATGAAACAATAATAAAACAAAAATTTAAATGATCCCTGGAATTTCCCAGAGGTCGGATACAAACAACGCATCATTTGAGAAACTGCCAATATTTAAAAACAAGGATCGGACTGGTTTCATTTGACTCCGTAGGCAACGGCAATAATTTGGCCCCTACGCCCAGCCTCCCCCTTAAATCACACAAATAATTTTCAGGATATAAAAAAAATCATATAGGTACCTATTTAAAATAAGCAAGAAATAAAAAATAATATTTTTGTTTTTATATCGTTTATTACTAAATGATAATATTGGATATCGAAAGGAACAATAAGTCAACAATAAAAAGTAGTTGAATTTGTATAGTTTATTTTAAACTTATTTGCAACATAAAAAACGTCGGCTTCGTTGACGGCGGTAAAAGGATCAAAGAAACCGATGTTTTTCATGTTGCAAATAAGTTTGAAATATACTGTACATGGTGCATGGGCCAAATTCGATATTTTACCGAAAATGTAGACCAAAAAGTAACTAAAGTATCTGGGGCTCGATTTTTAAGCTAAAATTAATGGCGTAAACTGCATTCTGATATCTCCATTCGTTTAAGAGATACACGTTGTTTCTCATTTTTACTCATTTTTATGACGTCTCATAACTTCTTTATTTGTGAACATTTTTTATTTCTACGAAAACGTTCTACATCAGTTTTTTGCGTAGAATGCAGCAGAGTAGATGTTTTTTTTCTAATGCCTTCGGTTTTTTAGTTAAAACACATTTATATATTTTTTACATAGTACACTATGTATTTTTTAATTTTTTAAATATGCACGAAGTTTCATTTAAAAGGATATATAATAATATATAAAAAAAATATGTGAGGTGTTCTACTTAAAAAAGTCTGTTATGTTATAACTCAAAAGCCGAAGGCTCTAGAATCAAACCGTCTACTCTGCTGTATTCTATGTAAGAAAACTGTATAGAAAAAAATGAGAAACACCCTGTATCTCTTAAACGAATGAAGATATCTAAATGTGGTTTTCGTCATTAAAGTTAGCTCAAAAATCGAGCCATGATACCTTAATTACTTTTTGTCTACCTCTTCGGGAAATAGGAGAAACCCCTAAAAACATCGAATTTGGCCCACCCTATACATTGTAAGTTCAGGGTACAAAAAACATAACACAAATAATGTATCTTAGAGCTTAAACAATACTTAGTATATTAGTACGTACGGCGTACCATAACAAACATAATATAAATAAATGAATAATTCATCTGACAAACAAAACAACACACAAACAAACAAATTCTTGTTGGATAGGAGGATAAGTACTTACTTTTATAGTATTTCATACACACAATCATCTGAATCATCACTCACTGACAGGATTGACAAAGACAATTGACACTGCAAACGAGCAACAATCCGAGCCCACATGTGACACCATACACCTCATATGATACATCAGCTTATCAAAAGTGACAATAGTTATTGCATCGATAAGAAATTGCATAGAGAATTAATAGTGTAACGCACAAGATAGCGAAATCTAATAATTATATGCGCTTCTCGGTTCTGCTAGGTCAGTTACTGACCTAGCAGAACCGAGAAGCGCAACACCGGTACTTCACTAATATAGGATGGATGGCTCTACTAATGCTGATTTTACAGATTCCAGCTTCTTACGAAACGCTGGTTAGACTAGTAGAAGGTAAACTACTTGAGCTAGTTGGCGCCCGAGGGTTAGGAACATATTTTTGACACTGTTCATAGAAAATAATTCTCTAAAAAAAAAATGTGAAAAACATTGTTTCAGTTTGCAATTTGGCCCCGTCAGCAAGTGCCTACCTGCTGACCGGGACAGTCCGACCCTGAAAAAAACTGTACTAAATTGTTTTCTGGAATATAAAACGTCAAGTATTTTCAAATATTGAAATTTAATTCTTGAACTAGTAATTATCAAACCAACACTATTTTATTTATTGTCCTTCCTGAGGCATAAAGAAAAATGCAAGCGAGCATAAAAGTTCCATACTAAACTAAACATACACTTATAACTTATGTTCTTATGTCCTATAAACAAAAACACCCACCTATGCATCATCTATGTTTATTGAGCAAATAAAATTCTACAGTGTACCTCAATTTGCTAATTACTTCTAATATAATAACGTGCCATGTTAAAATAAACCGTGTTCGTTCGTATTCGCGTCCCAACGAAAAAATATCTTGAAGTGTCGGCTCCACGATCGGTTCAATAATCTTCTTGTGTAGGTCAGTATCAGCGTGGTTATTCCGAAAGTTTCAGGTTTGCTGTGTGTTGTGCATTACGTAGAGACATGCGCCGCATATAAAACAATTTTATTGTGTTGTTGAATTAACTAGGGTAAGTTATTTGTTTATTAATATTATTCATTAATTATTGCAGCTTATCTACTCATCTTAAATCAGCTCTACTTTCTAATTGTCATTTTGTTTTTGACATTTAAGTATGTACCTACATATATCGCCGAGACAATCGTAATCGTACTTCCCGACTCCAGGTGCGTACGCATTCACATTGCACCGCGAGAATTAAATAACTACCTATTAATGGACCTCCTCGAAATTTGGTCCCATTTTCAGAGCCGTAACTTCGTCATATTTAATATTATCATATTCTTTAAAAAATTACAATGGTCAGGCTCGGATGAGACCAGCGGGCAACGGGCAACTGTACAAATACCTGGATTTATAATAAGTAATAAATACTATAAGTGTGTTTCTAAAGTAATTTATAAGTTCAATAAAATCATTACAAAGTGAGTAGCAAAAAATGACTCGGACAAGTGGATTTTTAAAGACATTTCTTTCACTACTTTTTTCCGGTAAATTTTTATATTAAGCACTGACGAAGGCAATAACCAGAAACCGGTCTGCGAATGATATATACCACGGTCTCAAGAAAAATTTCCATTTATTTGGTAAAAATCTTTTATTAGTGGGCAATCGCAATTAAAGCTTAATCATTTCTCTTTGTATGGTACAAATTTTATAAATCATTAAGAAGTGTGTGTGACAAATTTATTTATTTTCAATTAAATAAAGTGAAAGAATTACTTTTGATATCTTGTATTTAGGTATTTATTACAATTTGCAGATTAGTTAGAATTTGACATATACAGAAAAGATACCAGTACTTTCAGATATATCCCTAAGGACTCTCACCATTATGCTTAACACAAAATGGAGAATTTTAATTTTCTAGATCATCGCCTGTTAAGCTTCCCCATCAATAAGATGTTTGAAAAAGAAAAGGCATTGATTAAAGATATAGCTGTGAGTTAATTATTTTTAATGAAAAGATATCTTCTCTACTTAAAATAATATATAAAAAAACAATTATTGCTTTGTTCTAATAAACTTGGTTTTAGTGTGCAACTTCTACAAAAATTTGTATTTATTGCAGTTAGTTTTTTACAACCTTCTGAAAGTAATGACTTATTTAAAAACACTTCTATATAGTTTATATGTGATTAAAACATCTCAATTAGTAATTCGTCATATGTGTAGGTAGGTGACTTATTTTTTAAATATTTTTGCAGAATATATTATTGCCTGTTATGTTATGATGATTCATAGTACAATTATTGCAATTATTTTTTTCTTAAATCTGTTAAATATGGTAATTGCTAAGTAAACATTTCGAGTTTCACACAATGTCAGTATAACAACAATCTCAATACTATAACCTTCATATTTGCAGATTAAATACGTACATTACAAAGGCGTAGAAGGGACACATTATATATTTTTTTAAAATGAATTTTAAGTAACGTGATATAACCCTAAATTAAAATATATTTTGAGATGGAAGATGGAATTATATTTTATTTTGAGATAATTAACAGCTAATGAAGTGAAACGTCGACATAGAAGACCATATCAACTATTATTTTTCAAGATATACAGTACGTAATTAAATTATATTCCTGGTATTAGATTAAATTATAATTTATTTCGAGATAGTTTGGTGTGTACCCAACATCTCATTTCAATATGAAACTGAGACACTGGGATGAGATTAACTGATATTTCAGTAAATTAAAAAAAAAACATCAAATGCAATGGATACAGATATTTCCCCACCTATTATCTATTCCATGGCTCACAATTGGAGTAACAGAACCTGAAAATAAAGTGAAAACAAAATATAGATCCACACTGAATATATATCCGTTGTGACTTTTCTCAATGAATACCATTTTTCATTCAACATAATGGCAGTAATCGTACAGATTATTGACATTGATCTATGATGTTATTTACCCAACTTATAAATAGACACAATTGGCGCAGGGGAAATTCGTTTGCATGCAACTGGAAAACGACCCACTAAATTGGTCTCTTGAGTTCTAATTCTATAATCGCACCACCTTTGTACCATGTATTGATTACAGTGCCATCGCAACCAATCACCAATCATTTCTGTAGATCTGTAGAATTCTTTGAAAAAAAAATCCAGTACAAGAAAAATATGTCCAATATATTCAGAACCAGGTTTCTTTACCATGGAAATATGTTCCTCCACAATTATTTGGCGACAATTATCTATCATCGTTATGGTTTTGTCTTTTCGACCATTCAAATAAACCAATCGTATCGTAATCATAAGTTTTTGATGTAGTACTTAAATGACTTCTTTTCTTCGCACAAACCCGTAGAATCATACATCTGTCTACTACAGCACAGCCTTCTTGGACGTAAAGAAGGCTGTGACTTCAGTCTTCTTTCTTTGTTAGACCTATATTCTGCAACGTAGCAGAAATAATTGCAGCGTCTACCCTATCTGAAATTCCATATCTGTCGAGAGTTCTGGCAACGACCGAAAATTGTCTTTGAACTCTTGTTCTTTTGGAACTAACAAGATTCTGCCAATACAATAAAATACCTGGAACAGGAGATTTTGACATTCTACTAATTGTAAGTTTATATGAGTATTTTCTTTTTTGTATTCTCCTTGCTGATATTTTCTCTTAAGGAATTGAGTCAACATTTTTTTTTTCATTTCGTTGTTCATAGTCGCGTTCATTAAGTGGTATCTTTTAACGGTTTATTCTTGTTATTATTTATTTGAGATCAAAAGTTCTATATGTGGCACTTTGTCATAACTTATATGTCGGTAAAATGTTTAATGGCAACTCCCGACCTGATCCAAACATAAAAATGTACATCACTTTTTAGAGCGCATTGCGGTACATACGTCTTAATATAACAAAATAACATATTCATTACACTGTTTAACCGTGTAATCGTCTAGCTTTTGTATGCGTGCTCTATTCCTGCACCAATTAAATTAAACCGTATGGCATATTGGCCACATGTCGATGCATGTTCTTGCAACGGCGGATATAGAAAACTTACAAGAGAAATAAGAATTGAAAATTATAAGTTTGCTGAAAATTTGATTTATTATGAAACTTAATCACATTGTGTCTATCTAATTTTACATCTCGTATGGTCTCTATTAAATCTGCTCTGGTCATTGCTTATTGTCGACTGCAACCTTATAGTAATTGCGCCGGGTGGTAGGTAGGAACTGGGGCCTCAACCCCCGAATCCTACATTGGTTGTATACGACGGTCATCAGACCATGGCTCCAGTACGGATCTGTGGTCTGGTGACCAAGCATGTACACAGTGATCACGTCCCGGAAACTGGCAAATGTCCAGAGACTAGCTCGCCTAGGGATGACTGGCGCATCGGAACGCCACTAACGGCTGCTCTGTAGATGGAGGTTATGGCGGCCTAACTGAGAATGCGAGATTCTGGGAGCTGGCGATGTTCAAGTAGAGCTGAAGGTCACGCAGCAATTGCTGGATTGGTGGGGAGGAAAATTCCACATCTTTGCTCTAAAGGCAAGATAAATGAAAGACCACTAATGTTGTAAAGGAAATATACTCTCACTTTTCCCAGTAGAAAGGAGTAGAGGGAAGGGAGAATTGACGCCTCCCTGGACTCTCTGGTGTGCTACACAGACGGTTTACTTGTAGCCGCCAGACCATCCTCCAGAGCGGGAATATATCTGAATATATATCGAAGTTTGAAATCGGTCTATGTCTAGTGAGGAATTGACAAATGATCTTGGCTACCATACAAGACTTGCACGGTTAATTCAACGCAAGTTGGGGCTTTTGTCCGCTGAGCAGTTGTTTCATGTAAATCTTATTCACTAAAATTTCTAGTTTTCAAGATATTTTTTGGGGCAACATTGTATATTACCATATGAAAGTTTGTTATAGAACTAATAGATTACTCTCTAGACATTTCTTGACTTAATATGTATTTTTTAAATTTTGTCAATTTAGTATGAAGTTATTAGTTATAATACTGAAGAAATCTTTTTTTTTTCAGGAAAATGAGACTTCCTTTTAACATTGTAAATATCTTGGCAGCAATATGTTTTGGTCCTGCCTGGACCTTCAACGGAGAATTGGCCGAACTCGAATGTCCTGACGATTGTGACTGTCACTATTTCCGCATAAACTGGGTGACAGATTGTTCTGACAGTAATCTCACGCAAATCCCTTACAATGAAATAAGTCCAAACGTATACATCTTGGATCTTAATGACAATTTAATTCGTGAGGTTCGACCATTTCCACCAGATTTTAAAGTGAGGAGATTACAACTTTCGGTAAATTTCTTGACAGAATTGAAGAAAGAATCGTTCACTGGACTTAACTACTTAATTGATGTGGATTTTTCTTACAACCAAATCAGAAAAATTGAAATTGATGCATTCGAGTAAGTATTTTCAAATATTTAATCAATCTGAATTTTCCATTTTTTTTTTATAACTTAACTTCAGATCACTGAGATATGAATGCTTTATCTATAAGATGGCAGAGACGAATGTTGGTATTGTGGCACTCCATATCTCTCATTTGTTTAACTTATTTTATTTAAAATTATTATTTTCTAACTTATTTTATTTAAAATTATTATTTTCTAACTTTTACAAAAACTTATCACAGATAAGTATAACATATACCTTTTTAAACAATTACTTTCACTGCTATTTACTAAATGCTGAAATTTGATTTATAAAACAGATAATATGCACATTATGTTTGGTACGACTGACACAATAATGTTATTTTTGCTAAACAGAGTAATTAGAATTAATATTAAATTAAACTCGATTAACACCTAATACATTTACCCTCACAATAGCAATCTATTATACATTCCAACCGAGCTTTGCTGCAACTACAGTTCTCAAAACATTTTTTAAGTTTCCATTTACAAAATACATTTTCGGAAGTTACATTGAATACAGTAATTTACACGCCTCTATTTTAATAGGGAAGTTACCATACTATTTTACATGTATCAAATTGGAAATAAAAATTTTAAGTCTAACAGAACTTATCGTGTATACAAGAAACGGTTTACACACACTCGTACATACAGAGACACAGACATTTTTTGTTCGCTATTTGAATTCATTATGTTATGTACAAAAATTGTTTTTCTATGACGATTAGTAAAAATTTTTGTCCGGTTATAATATACCTATTTGATTAAATCAAATATAGTTATAATAAAATAATAGACTATTAAACAAACACATTAAAAATAAAAATGTGAAAAAATTACTTTACCTCATGTAAAAAGGCGTTTATCTTGACGTTTTTAAGCAGTCAAAATTGACATTTATTTACTGCTGTGAAAATTCATTTTCACTAACGAGTTAAAAATTTTCTAGTAGTTAAATCGAATTGACCCACAATAATATAAAATGCCTAGATGTGAAACCATCTTAACTCCACAATAACACAAACTGAGAAAACTATAGTATAATTAATAATGGTAGAAATGTCGTAAAATTTTAGTAGGTAAATGCAGATTATTTTTTAGCATTATTGCCAATGGAAACATATCGGTGAAAAAATTTTGTCAGTAATCTAATGCTGTGAAGTTAGCGGTGTTTGTACCTGAATGAATTTAGACGGTTTTGCATTTGAAAGTTTCAAGGATACCCGGTTTTGTTTTTCAACAGAAATTTTTAAGCGCTGTTTTACTATAAACTAGACGATTTTGATAGGTACTTAATTTCATACCAAACGTTAGATATGAAGAAATAAGATCATATTAACGCAAAACCCGCGAATTAAAAAAAAAATGATTTAACCGGTTTTGCGTCTAGCCGCAAAAGAGTGCAAGATTTGAATTGCGCGCCAGTTTGGCTGTCATGACGTCACAAGATTATTACAGGCCAGGTCGATAGGAGACAGATGGAAGTTAGTAAACATGGAGCATTACACGATAAAACAACACGTCCTGATTGTTAAACATTATCAAAATGGTGAAAGTTTGATTACCACGATTC
The DNA here is from genome assembly GCA_029963845.1 of Rhamnusium bicolor. Classification (NCBI taxonomy): domain Eukaryota; kingdom Metazoa; phylum Arthropoda; class Insecta; order Coleoptera; family Cerambycidae; genus Rhamnusium; species Rhamnusium bicolor. The sequence continues at coordinate 147,429 of JANEYF010003319.1, read as the reverse complement.
GTAAAGTGCGTCCAATTTTCGGTCGAATAATGTTCCTCATTCATCTACTGTGAAAAGAATAATCGAAAAATCGAAAGCACTGGTTCGGTTAGTGATATGAAACACACGACACGAGCTCGTAAAGGTCGTTCAGAACAAAACACCACGGCAGTTCGCGAGAGCGTGGCCGAGAGTCCAAAGACGTCGGTCGATTCGTCATCTTGCACGAGAATTGGACAATACAACAGCCACTCTTCAGCGTATTCTCACTAAATATTTGCATGTCCATGCCTACAAAGTCCAATTGATCCAACAACTTGTGCCAACAGATCATGCACAGCGAGGAGAGTTCACCACTTGGATCCTTGAACAACAAGTAGTGAATGCCGATTTTGTGGACTAAATCATTTTCAGTGATGAGACCCATTTTCACCTCCATGGCTTCGTTAATTGACAAAACTGCCGCATTTGGGGCTTATAAAATCCACGAATGATTCATAAGAAAGCAATGCATCCAAAACGTGTCACTGTTTGGTGTGTATTGTGATCTGGAGGAATCATTGGGCTGTTTTTCTTCGAAGACGAGGCAAGTAATGCAGTAACGGTGAATGGCGAACGTTATCGTGCTATGATAACCCAGTTTTTTGTGCCTCAATTGAAAGATATTGCTCTCGACGGCATGTGGTTTCAGCAGGACGGTGCCACTTACCATACCGCCCGTGAAACATTGACGGTCGTGCTCGAGTCTTTTCCTGGTCGTTCATCTCTCGGTTTAGTGACCATAATTGGCCGCTACGCTCTTGCGATTTAACACCTTTGGACTTGGGCTGTGGGGTTATCTGAAGTCACAGGTTTCTGCCAACAAGCACGCGACCACTGAAGAAGCATTGAAGGCCGAAATTAGACGCTATATCAACGAAATACCGCCACATGTACGCAACACCGTTATTCAAAATTTCGCCAAAAGATTACGCATGTGCCAGCAAAGCAGAGGCGGCCATTTACCAGATGTGTTGATAAACAACCATTTCGGGAGTTTTGGAATAAATACAGTTCCCAGGTGACGTTACCAAGTCGCGCAACGTTGCATCCTTATGTATCAACTGTACGCCAATAAGATCAAATGTGTATTAAAAAATACACGGCTGTGGTTATGTGTTGACGAGACGACAGATCGTAAAAAAATTAAGGAGAGCCAGACAAAATTCGAAGATATTTCCGTTGAAAAAGCTTTAAAAACTATTCACAAGAACTATTATAAAAGACTACATGACACCATACAAAACATACAAAACAGTGCGTTGTCGTTAGCGGAGTCACTGCAAATAGTGGACGAAGTAAATCGACTACTTCACTCTATAGATGACACAAAAAATGAGACCGTTGGAGAAAATTTCGCACGTGTGTTAAAGCAAGACACCAGTTTTACCAGATTAAGACAAATTTGTGGTGGTACTGATGGTGAACCCCAGATGTGCTAAGTGCATTCAAAGACTATTTTAAATATGCCTGTATTACATCAAAAGATGTCGAATGGTCGTTTTCAAAATATAAGCATATTTTTTCACCACAGTGAACATCACTCACGGAGACAACCATAGACACATAACTGATGCTGCAAAGTTTTCACAGATCTTCTCCAGTTTGTGATAACGAAGCACCGGATACCGAATCCAGATCCGGTTCCGGCGGCATCACTAGTTGCAATTATCCATGGTATTTTTGATAAGGTGTCGATTCCTCTTGCTCTTAATTAAAAAATATCTGCTGTGACAAACGCAATTAGAATGTAGAGAAACATATTTCCTGTAGATATCAACAGGATCGACCGAATAACTTTCTCTGATGACAGTGAAACGGTGTGATTTATTTGCTTTTGTTTACGGTACTGATATGTACAAATATGATCCCTTATCTCCTATATCAGTAACATTCATCTTCGTAATTCATCACAGCGGCAAGCCCGAATGACAAAGCAATCTACAAAAGTACAAAATTTTAATTAAATTGAAAAAAAGATCCAGTAAAAAGAACAATATCCTTAAATATCATTGGATATTTATGATTAGGGGCATGATATAAAAATAATATGCTTTTTGAATCTAGTTTGAATTGATCGTCTAGTTTGCCAAGCATACTTTAGATTACAGTCCTTACATATAATTTCGTAAATCCCCGACTTTTCTTTTATTTCAATTTTGTTATTTGGATTGCCCAAAAGTCGTAGTTTATTTCCACTTTCATACCTATATCAAAAAAATCTTAATTACCAGTACCACGGGTGAATCCAGGGTCGTTTGGAATATATAAAAAATTTCAGATTTTCTCCTTTATTTTGAAAGGTCGCGGAATTTCGAAGTGTCTCTTTAATTTACGTTTCCTAGTTATTTTATCAAGTAAACTTACAGAATATATACTTCATTTATCTGTGTTCTTTCATAAGATTATTATCACGAGGACTACACCTTATTTCATAAAATTAGATTTAGAACAGATGTACATAACATAAACATAAGAAGACAATCACTCACTCATTACACCCCCTGCACATAAAACCACCCTGAATGTAAGGTCATTTTTAACGTATCAAAAATATATAATAGAATTCCGGGTCATACAAAAGATTATAAAATTAATAAATTTAAAATGCTATTACAAAAGCAACTTTTAGATGATCAATAATAATAATAGTTATAAAACAAATTGATTAATGAAAAAATATAATGGATGTGTTTATGTGATGTGACGTGATATAGTAATAAATTAAATTGTAATTTTGGGCAGCATACTTACACATCAATTAAATTGATGAATTAGAGCAGGGGGCTTTAACAGCTCCTGCTCCTAGTCCGATGATATTGGGTTATCTGATGGAGTACGATTGATCCCAATCTCCATCGGTTCTCCAGTTTCCTGGTTGACAGTTTCAATAGTACCTTCCACAGCTTGAACTCCCACTGTGTGTACTGAGCAGTCGCTGGCTAACGATCGGGTGGAGCCCGCTTTCTCACTCCCGTCCCCGACCGGAACTGTGGTATCCCTCCCCTGCTCATTAAACTTTGCCTGACTTCTCTATTTCAAATTTCTGGCTACTAACTGTTCTGGAACCGCACCACTGGGAAGCAGGGAACTTTTTTTGTTGAAAAAGGTTATTTCTCTCTGTGCAAGCCTGTTGGTCCACGGGTGTTGTTTTATTTCATACCTACCCGTCGGCACCGAAGTGCCGCTGAGGGCATTGCCTCATCCGCCGCCTGGGGACGCGCTAGGTTGGGGTTACACGCATCCCTCGGGTTCTATTTAGTGTAGTGGATATATAATATGACGAGGTAGCCGCGTTTTCAGAAAGAATGATGTTTTGTGTGTTGTTATATAAAGTGTGGGACGTCATACGTAAATCCAATCAATCATTGATAAATCTACTGTGACGAAACATATGTCGTCGAAAAAACACCAAACGTTGATTGACAGGCAAAAAAGGCGGTGAAACAGGGAGGAGCTGTTATGTAAAAGTGAAATATTGTACTGTACTGTATGTTCTTGTTCGGTAGTTTGACGCTGTTATTTACATCATGACATCCAAATTCTCTAAAGTTTCATTTGACCAGAAGTTTAAATAAGATACACATCATATAAACAATAATTTTTTTTGCTAAATTTAGTAATTTGAAAGAAAGATCGTGTAAATTGAAAATAGGAAAAATAATTAATTTTCAGCAGCATTGAAACCGAGAAATTGAGAATTTTTGGTTTTGCCGCCATAAGACTCGCATAAAAGTAAAGTTATTTTATTATGTAAAAAAAAAATCTACAGAAAATATGATTTTTGGGGGGAAAAATGCTTTACGATTAGCTTTATCACGTGGTGTGGTTAGATTTTTTTACAGGTGGATTTAAGGTCTACACACAAGCAACAATTTTATAATCAGGTCATATATTTTAGTTAAAAGTTCCTACGGGTTGAAAGTGATACTGTTTAACGTTCAAAATTATGTTAATTGTTGTGATTATTTAATTTCGTACATACCTACCGCTTCCGGTGTTAAATCAGTTTATTTTTATAGTCAAATATTGGGTGCCCCATTTAAATATATTCCTAAGGTTATATCCTTGCATGAAATTGGTATATTAGTATAAATAGAACTATTTCATAAAGCGCGATAAAACTCCAGTAACTTATACATAAAATTTATATTTTCATTTGGTAGTTTCTGAGTTAAAGATAACATAAACTGGACCACGCTATACATATTCAACTACGTAAAATAAGTATTAATAGGTACTAAAAACAGCCAAATTAGAGTTAAAGACGCACAAAAAATTCGTCTTATTTTTTTAAATATTATGTAGGCACACTACCCACCAACTGCTAAACAACCTATAAAGTAATGCAAATAACACCGTGAAACCATTGTACATTTCGTAGGCTATGCTATAATGACTCACTGCCTGTACCGGGTGACAATTTGAACAGTTTCCTCCCCAATAATCTCGAGAACAGAAGGAGATATTAAAGAGCGGTTTTAACCACGTTAAATGGGATCGAGGGGGAGTAATTGCTGTAGTATGAAGATAAACAAAAGAACACCCCCTCACCACCAGCCAACCCTATTCTAGAATCTTAATGACACCCTATCTTTCAAAGATGAAAGAGAAAAATCCGAAATTTGTATCGATTCCATATGATACTCGATTCACCAGTGGTATTGGTACGATTTTTAAATTTTAAACATATAAATATGACAGTGGTTGATTCATCGGAGAATAAACTACAACAACTTTTAGGCGATACAAAAGACAAAATTGAAACAATCAAAAAGTTGGGGATTTCCGAAATTAGCTGTAGGGACTGTAATCAAAAGTATGTTGGACAAACTAGACGATCTAATCAAACTAGATTCAAGGCGCATATGGCTCATCTCAAACATGGTAGAATACGAGTAGATAAGTCTAAAATAGATAGTAGCAATTTAAGATTAATTAGGAATGTAACAAATACTAGACAGCTGAATGCATGTGAAAGCTTGGAAATTACAGTGTAAAAGCCGAACGAAGTTCCTAGCGCGCGAGCTGTTACTGTATATGCTTCCCGCATTGGTAAAACATAATTCGTAAGAGCAACATCTTGCTGGAAGTGAACCATATTTTTATTTAAGAATAGATTACCATCCTCATCAAATTGATTCTTCAATGCATGAGTTATAAGAGAGTTAATGGTGGTTACTAATCCAAATAGATATTGCCATTGAGATTGTCTTCAATGAACAAAGGGCCAATAATTTTATCTCCCAATATACCAGCCCAATTGTTTACTTTCTATGACCATTGAGTATTTCCTTCAACAAAAACATGTGGATTCCAGTATCGACAATTGTGTCTATTGATAAAATCATTCTAAAAGAATGTTGATTCGTCGCTGAAATAAATACTTTTGTAACAGAAGCGGGTTGTTGTTTATTCTTTGTTCAAAGAACTGGACACATCTATCAAAATCGTATTCAGCTAATTCATACTTGCAAATGTTTAGCTATTCGCCTCATCTAGGAGGTAAAATAAATAAAGGATTCCGGTTCTGCTTTACCTCTTTGGAGTAGTGAAGTGGACGATAGACAAACTGCGCCAATTAGACAGACATATCAGCAAGATAATGAATATTCATTGAAATATTCATCCTAGATCGACCGTTCCTCGTGTGTACCTCGAACGTTAACGGGGGGTCGAGGACACTTGAGCGTCGAGTGTACGCATGGCAGAGTAGTACTGAGTATGGCATGTAACATTCTCAGGAGCTCAGTTCTCCTCTTGCCGTTTGTAAAACATCATGAAACCACAGGATTGTTCAAGGCAGCATAAAGAACCGCAGGTGAACTCTGACATTCGCCTTTTTAAAAAGTTAGCCGGGATTAGGTCGGAAACCGAGGGATTCATTATGGCCTGCCAGGATGGTGTTATCAACACATTGATCTACTGTAGCTGCGTGTGGCGTATATTGATTCCTGATATTAATTGCAGGACCTGCCGTCAGGCACCGGAATTGCTAATGCATTTACTTTATGCATGCCCTATATATGCTGTTTCGGCCGACATCCACCGACATAACGCGATGTTATTGACATATTTTCTATAGGCTACATTTACTCTAGTTTTTATTGTTGGCCTTAACGTATTAAATAATTATAATTGCCATCAGTTAATTTTATTCTCTGTCAAACCACGGCGGGTAATGTTTATTTGTTACGATTTGTTTAATGCATATGGCGTTAAGCATGTCATAAAATTCACAAAATGCCTCTCTGTCACTGACATGTGATACAGACGACCAGTCAGTAAAGGCTAAGGCTGTTTTTGTGACATTAGTGTTTAAAGTCAGAGTTATGTCTTTTGTATCGTATAGTAGTTAACAATTTTTATTCGATTATAGTAAATTTGTTTCCTTCAAATAAACATAATAAGTATTAGACTAGATTAAACTTTTTACCCGTAGAAAAAAATTGGTACTAATCAGTGCAAAGAAATTTACGTTGGTATCCGTTTCACAACTGCTTGATCTAAAATATTAGGAGAAAGTTTGTATACGTATCTATGTATCTGCCGGTCTATTGACCACGGAACTTTTGTTAAGATGTAAAACGTTGACCTAGAATTTGATAACGTATGTAAATGTCGAATTCGCCTAATTGGGTGGGATCCGTTATATTCTATTCCTACATCGTCCAACTTTTACTTTCTAGTAAACCGTGTTTTATAAACTTATTAGTGCAAAATGTTATTAAAGTTTTTTATTAATTGGGAAAATTATAATGAGATGAAGCACTTTAATTTTAACTAGATACTCGTTGACTATGACTACAGCAAAAACTTTCTGTAGTAGATTTTTCCATAAATATTAATCAGAGTCCGCAAAATGTTTGCTTTCAAACGTGTGGATTTTTTAAAATGAAAAATGTTCGGCAAGGGCGGATCTAGGCTTTGAACTGAATTGGAGGGGGGGTAACATGACAAACACATCACACTTTATTTGCAAGAGATGTTCTTGATGTTCAATTAATAACATAACAATTACGAGAAAATGGCGATTGAAATATTTTAGGAAAATAAAACTGGTAACTTTTTATTCATTTTAAAAAAACCAATGAAATTTTGTTTTGGTATATATTATAAGAACCAGGTAGTCATTCCAGTTATGGGCCACTGTATTTTTTTTTTTCAATTTCCAGCGAATGATTGTAAAGTTTACGAATGATAAAATTTGTTTTTGGCTCGGTTTTTGTCTTTCTTTTTTTGAGGGAATAGCTCTCTTGAAACCCACGTCACTGTAGCTAGTTTTAAAGAGAAATTGAGAAGGACTTTCTTTAATAACAGTAATGCTGAAACTGTCAAGCCAATGAATTCTTTTGCCATCTGTGCTGTATTGAAAGTTATTGCGTATTTGAATCTGAAAACATTTAAGATTTAAGTCGTTAAGTCGTCATAGTGTAATTCATTTACAATAAATGGTTGACCAGTTTTTTTGGCACTTTTTATTACAGCAACCCACTAAACTTTATTCACTTAAACTTTGCAGTGTTGGGTTGGACTTAAGTGAGTGAAACGTCCAACTACGACCAATGCTTATGAAATAAAATACACATGAAAATGAACGGCTATATGAACTTTGCACTTGTATACATCTGCCTGGTGTCTGCACCAAGAATCAGCGCGCATTTTGTTCTCTATCCCGGCTAACGCTGCAAAGTTTAAGTGAACAGAGTATAAGTCAGAACATAAAGCCTGACTTCAAAGTTCTCTATTTTGCTTCTTAATGAGAGAATTCATTGCATCCCCTTCATTTTGCGTATGGCGAACAGTAAGTTTGGGGTTATCGATGGCAGGCGCAATTCTAAAACAGTGTGGCGAAGATTTTGCAGGGGCGGATTTCCCGTAATGTCGGTACGGAACAAGGCTGGGTTAGTGTGTCGAGTTTCTTTTAACGAGATAACAGGAAGTTACTGCCCGATATTTTTGTTTCGTAATTTTTTTACTTTCAGAAATATTTAAACTTTTGAAGCGAAAGTTGAAGCTAACAGAACCTTGGAGGGGTAACTGTCTCATTACTTCCCCGTAAATTTGCGCTCTGTTTCATTGCAACGTCGCTACAAAAATTCCTATTTCATTCGCAAATTCTAAAATTTACCTAAGACTTTTAAGAATTCAGTCAGCGACAGAAAGATTTTAGACTAAAAATATCAAGTAATAGTAGCATAACTAGTGGCCTCTACAAACAAACAGCAAAAAAACCATTTTGTTTTTCATCTGTATCTCAAAACACCCTTACCAAATTTCATGACACCTAGTTATCGGGAAAGCTGAGCCCCTTTGGGCCCCGTTTCTTGGAAATGGACCATCACAGACCAACATTTTATTAAGGAAATCATCATAGGAGAGCAATCTGCAGTTCAGTTGTGTTTTGTGTTCCATTCGTTTCAGGATAACCCGGATACAAAATGTCCCACTTCTCAGTATCAAGACTTCGACAATCGAGAGAGAACCCTATTTTGGGAAAAAATGTTTCAATAAACATACATCGTATGTTCGGAGATTGAAATTAATTTTTGTTGTTTGTTTTCTTAATTATCTCACAAACAGATTGAGAGATATCGATATAAAACTCATTAAACTTATTGAACAGTAAGGATGTTTTTATTAAACATCATTCGGTAAATAAACTAATAATGTAACTTAAACATCCCAAGTAGCACACAGAGCTGTAATTTGGTCACGCCAACGTCTTGACATTGTCATTGTAAAACCCATTTGGCGATAATGATCGCCTTAATTCTTAAATAATAATCAAAATGCTGTGTTAAATCCGTTGATTTTATTTTAGTAATGTGCTTGCATTCGTGGCTGCATATTAACCCCAGTGGCGTTTATGACAAGGTGTTAGCCCAGATGCGCATAACTGCTTCACCTAATTTAATGAATGACTTATATATAACAAAATGGTAGCCTATGTATATGTAGCTACAAATCTAGACACATGCATAAATGAATCACCGATATAACATAACCTAACTTATTTAAATGTCATAATCAGTAGCGGCTGGTGAAATTTAAGCCGTGTCATATCTTAGTATTGGAGCATGGGGCCCAAGTGATACTTTAAAGCATAACAATCAAAACTAAATGAAGAAGATTTGCTGAAAAACAATTGTGATTGAAATTTACGAAAAAAAGTTGAAAAAATTGTGTGCCAACCTAGGTTATTTTCTAAACAATTTGTAAAATATTTGCAAAACATTTTTTTTCCAGAATGAGGTGGAAATTATATCGTGATTTCAAATTTCATAAAAAATTATTGATTTGTTACAAAGTTGCACCTTTTTGAAATTCGCACAATGAAAAATGATTCTAAAATATAACTTCAAAACAGTGTAACTTTATAAAAAAGCAATATTTTTTAATGAAATTTGAAACATGTCGATATATTTTGCACCGTATTCTGAAAAAAAAATGTTTGCAAATATTTTACAAATTGTTTAAAAAATAGGGTCTTATAGTCCAACACTAAGATATTGCATACCTAAATTTCATCAGCCGCCACTGGTCATAATGCATTTTAAACTTCTATGCATCTGTTCATCATGCTGTTTTATTTTATTCTTGTATATTGCGAATCGTTGAGGACTGCAGTATTAGAATTTTATTTATAATAATTTGCATTTTAAATGTGCTGCTCATTTTTTAGCAATTATGACCGAAAAATAACAAACCTGATGACCAAAATATTCCGAAATATTTTTCCACAATCGTTTTCAACTCTTGTCTGCCACGTCCTACAAAATGACCAAAAGCTTAATCGCTATAGCATTTGTTTAAACATATTAACAGCCATGAAAACGATTTCATAACTTTCCAACACTAACTAACTTCTATTTGGTTGTTGTTGTAGCCATTAAAACGACGTTATAACATTGTGTGATGGTAATGCGATATTTAACGCATTTAAAACATTCAGCTAACCAAAACCAAAGAATTAAAATCAAAATAAAAACGAACAGACTGACTATTTGGGACGTTTTGCAGGAAGCTTAACATTAACATGTTATTTCTTCCTTTTCTAAATTACTAGTAACCTTAACTAAACCATCCTTACATTAGTAATTAGTCGACCATTTTACTAGTTATAATTTTTATTTTTATATTTTTAGCGACTCGGCTGGATTGATAAATCTGGAGCTACAAGGTAACCCTTTGGAGGAAGTCGAAGGCCCCCTCATAGCAATCCCATCGTTACTATACCTGGATATAAGTAACTGCAGCTTAAGATATCTAAATGATCAATTTTTCTACAACGTTACTCACCTCACCAGTTTAGATCTATCAGATAACCCACTGTTTAGGATAGACAATAACGTGTTTGAGCCTCTAAGTAGTCTAGAAACTTTAAAACTCAATTACTGCAATTTAACATACATAACAGACACAGCTTTCGGCTCTTTGGCGCATTTAAAAATTTTGGAGTTAGTAGGCAATAACTTTTTTGAAACGAATTGGGATGCGGTTTTGCAAAATTTAATTCTTCTAGAATACATAGACTTAAGAGCCTCTGGCATAAATAATTTACCCGGCACAATGTTCGACAACAATCAGTATTTGCGTACGTTAATTTTAACAGAGAATAACTTGGCAGGTCTTAGTGTTGAGCAAACACTAGGAAAACTCCAGAACCTTGACACTTTAGACCTGTCTTATTGCAACTTAACCTTGCCCTTGTCAGAAGTTGCGTTTACCAACGCCACAAAAATAAGAAACCTATATTTGTCGGGCAACACGTTATTTGCATCTGACTTGCTCTTGGCTTTATCGCCTCTAACAAACTTGCACAAACTTTCTTTAAGTAATTGCGGTTTAAGTCGCTTACCAGACACGTTCGATAAGTTTAAGAGCTTACAGGAATTGGATATCTCTCACAATCCTTTGAACGATACGTTCGTCCAGTTGTTAGTACCGTTGGAGACTCTAGAATACCTAAACATGGGCTACAGCAACTTGTCCCACATTGCTCCTTCTTCGTTTTCACAGATGACGTCGATGCGCCGATTGGTTCTGTCGGGCAACGAACTGAACAATTTGGAGGCTGGTTTGTTCGGGAACTTAACTCGACTGGAAAGTTTAGAGCTGAATTTCTGTGGACTTCGACGCCCACTCAACGCCATATTATTTTTCAATAATCTTACCTACACTGACTTAACGGAGCTTCAGTTGGCTGGTAACCCGCTTCAAGTGTCTACATCGGGACCTTTGCTTCCAAAGCAACTCTCACGATTGCAAACATTAGATTTAAGCAACTGTAATTTGACTTCCCTGCCTCCTGAGGCCTTCTACTACACTAGGAACATAACGCACCTAATACTTGCAGGTAATCACTTCTCTTCGCCTAATGACTTGCGCTTCCTTGAACTACTACCCAAGCTAGAGATTCTTGATTTAAGTTATAACGATCTGACAACATTCTCGCCCAAGGACATTACCTTAAATCCTAATGTAGAAAAATTAAAGCTTATCGGAAATCCTTGGAGATGTGATTGCTCAGTGGCAAATCTTTGGGACTGGGCTCATTTGGAGAAAGGCAACTTAGGTATTCTAGAAGGCTCTACTTTAACGCAAGAGCACGTTTCAGTTGGAAAAACAAAGAAAAAGAAGTTGTTGATTTGTAATTACGATACGGGAACACAACCTTTTACGATAGTTATGAACAAAACGATACCGGGAAGAAGACCGTTTATAAATCCTCAGCGTACCTTGACTGCCACCAACCGTACTTGGGCTAAATATGTGCGCGAGTCTGGGTGCGAACAACCTGCTAACTTACAGAGAGTAGCCAGAGCAGCTGAAGGATACGTAGAAGTTGTTAATGAAGATGGTTCTAAATTGCGGTATGCAAAACACGGACCCAATACATGGGCAGCGGCAGCAATAAATGCCGTTGTTGTCTACGTCACTTTAATGACCATTATAGGGTTAGTTTTTATATTCACTAAGAAGAGGCGTTCAATAAAATTGAATGCGGCTGCTGGAAAAAGTAGTTAGAGAGCAGTGCATTTGTATTTTTTAAAGTATTATTTTTGATATTGCATTAAAAGCACCTTATTTTGTGATAGTTTAGATGTACATCAGGGACTCTATTCGGGACTCGTTTATTAAATAAAATTAATGAATGATGTATGATACCTACTCAACAATTGAAATGATCCTCTCCAGAAATTCGTCCGATTTCAATCGGCCCATTAAAAAAACGAAAATATAGACAGTATTCTTTATTATAAAATGCTTTACAATAATTGTGGTGGATTGGCCCAAATAAAACGGAAACTACTATTAACTTTTATTGAACATAAAAATGACACTGTTTCCATTTGACAATTCGTACAACAACCCACAGAATGCCAACTTAAACTTCTAGATTAAAACTAACTTAAACGCGGTACATTCAAATACACTACATATATCCTCCTGCTATGCAAAATATATTTCTACAAATCTAACCTAGTCGGTTTCTTAATTGTTCTCTTAGGTCTTACATTTACATTAGTTTCTGCTTCTAGCAAAACATTCTTAGGTCTTACATTTACATTAGTTTCTGCTTCTGACAGAACATTCTCCTTAGCCACTATAGACTCTTCCTTAGAAACAATTTGACTAGAGTCTATATTATTCTCTAAATTTCCATTTCCTAAGTTCCCCTGCTCCTTTACATCTCTAGCTAACTTACTTTCTACTTCTGAATTTATAATTTCATTTTGATCTTTACTAAAATTATGTTCTAGGTTCACTACGGTTTCAGCGCTTGTGATTAAATCATTTCCATCTATTTCTTTCTCACTCTCAATCTTTCTGCACCTTTCATAATAATCACCTTCTTTTATTAACTGGTCAGTATGTCTTTTCCATACAACATCCTCATCGACTACTCTAACAAAATATGTCCTTTCACCTAAAACTTCCTCAATCACTGCCTTTTTCCAACCTTTTTTATTCGGATTTCTATAGTCCCTTGCAAAAACTGATTCATTCTCTCTAAATATGATGTCTCTGCTACCCTTAAAATTTTCCATCAATTTATTTCTATAATCATTTGTTTTTGTTTTTAACAAATCTAAAGTTGTCTTAACTTCTCTATTCATTAATCGGTAAGTAGGAGTTTCCTTTGTTGCACAATGAACTGTATTACGGTAAGTAAATAGATATCTCGATATTAATGAAGAAGTGGATAAATTTGAATTTTTGCTATCTTTAATACATTTGTACAAACCCTGTTTAAATGACTTAACTGAATTCTCAGCTGCCCCATTGCTTTGTGGATGGTAAGGAGGACCTGTTTTATGAGTAATACCATTCCTTTCACAAAATATTTTAAACTCACATGACGTGAATTGTGGACCATTGTCTGAGACAATTATTTTTGGTAAACCAAACCTAGCGAAACAATCACGCAATTTATCTAAAGTATTATTTACACTTGTATGATTCATCTCATAAACCTCTGGCCATTTACTATATGAATCCGTTAACAAAAAATACATTTTACCCTTTATAGGACCCATAAAATCGATATGTACTCGTTCAAATGCTGCTTTAGATTCCTCCCACAATTTTAATACTGTTTTTACCGGTTCTGACCTAAATGTTAGACAAATATTACAAGACTTTCCCAGACTCTCAATATCCTTATCCAGCCCTGGCCACCAAAAGTATCCTCTGGCTCTTGACTTCATCTTTACTATCCCAATATGCGTAGAATGTAATTCCTCTAATAAGCATTTTTGGATCTTATATGGTATTACAATCCTATAACCCCACATTATTAAACCGTCTTGTAAATATAATTCATTTCGCCTCACAAAGTAATTTTTTAAACGTAAATCAGAATTTATATTTTCCGGCCAACCATTTTCTATATAATATTTCACTTTTCCCAATATTTCATCTTTTCTAGTTTCTGCCCGAACCTTATTATTGTCAACTGGTATTTCGTTTAGAAAATTTAAATATTCTAATTCATAGTCTTTATCATCTCCCTCAATTGGTAAACGTGATAGTCCATCGGCTTCATTTAATTCGCCTTTTACAAACTTTAACTTGTAATTAAATTCAGATAAATATACTGCCCAGCGTTGAATTCTACCTGCTGCAACTTCAGGTAATGCTTTACTTTCTCCGAATAATGATAATAAATTCTTATGATCTGTTACAAGTTCAAACTCTCTGCCCATTAAGTATTGTGAAAATTTTTTTACTCCCCAATATAGCGCTAAAGCCTCTTTCTGTATCATTGAATAATTCTGTTCGGCTTTCACTAACATTCTGCTTGCAGAACCTATCGGTCTCTCTGAACCGTCTTCCATCATATGTAATAAAACTGAACCTAAACCCACTTTACTGGCATCACAGACTAATTTAATTTTTAAATTTGGATTAAAATGAATTAAAACTATATCCGACGTAATAGCACATTTTATTTTGTTAAAAGCTTGTTCACATTTTGAATCCCAATCAAATTTAACATTTTTTTTGCAATAAGTTATACAAAGGACTTAATATATCACTCAAATTTTTAATAAATTTGGCATAATAATTTATAGAACCCAAAAACGCTCGTAATTCACTAACATTCGTAGGTCTTTTCATTTCTGTTATTGCTATAACCTTATTCACGTCTTTTTCTAACCCTTCTTTACTTATTATATGCCCTAGATATTTAATATTTTTCCTAAAGAATTCACATTTATTTTTATTCAATGTTAAACCGGCTGCTCTTAATCTTTTCAATACTTCTTTTAGATTTTCAATATGCTCTTTCCTACTTTCCCCTGTAACTAATATATCATCTAAAAAGTTTATACAACCTTTACATCCTAATAAAATTTTCTCCAAAATATTCTGAAAAATCTGGCATGCTGGCTTTGTACCATATGGTAAACGATTTACTTTAAAAATTCCCTTATGAGTACTCCAAGCTAATAATTCCCTAGAATTCTCTCCCAACTCTAACTGATTATAAGCACACGTCAGATCTAATTTAGTAAACTCGCTGCCACCTTGTAGTGCATTAAATAAGTCCTCAACTCTCGGTAATGGATGGTTACAATCATCTAGATATTTATTTACAGTTAATTTATAATTAGCACATAAACGCATTGAACCGTCTGCTTTAATTACCGGTACTAAAGGTGTACCCCACTTACTATTATCTACTTTTGTAATCACTCCTCTTTCTTCTAATATTTTTAGCTCATTTTCAATTTTCTCTTTATACGCATAAGGAATTGGTACTGGTTGCTTAAAAATACCAGAAACATCATCTTTCAACTTTAATTCAATTTTTTCAAACGTGTATTTACCTAATTTATTTGCAAAAACATCTTTAAATTCTTCTAAAATTATATCCACACACTCGTCTCTTTCAACACCCATTTTATTCATGTTACATTCAAAACTCAAATTAAAAACTTTCATTAAATCTCTTCCAAATAATGGTTTCTGACAATCACTTTCGATTACCAATAACTTTATTACTTTACTCTGATTATTATATGTCATATTAACATTAATAACCCCTAATGGCCTTAAAACATTACCATTATAAGTTCTTACTTTAATATCTGTCTTTTCTAATTTAATGGTAGAAAACCATTTCCTAAAAAGAGTACTAGATATGACTGAAGCACCAGCCCCTGTATCTAACTCCATCTTTACATTAATTCCATTTAATAATACCTCAATTTCAATAGCTTTCACTCTATCCTCTGTATTTAAAGAAAATATTGATATACTATCTAAATTTTCACATTCATTTTGTTTATCTTCCTCTAAATAATTATTTTTTTTAAATTTACAAACAATAGCTAAATGCCCTACTTTTGAACAAATTTTACATTTATAAGTTTTAAATTTACATTTACCAAAATCATGATTCGGTTTGCCACATGAAAAACACTTTTTTGTACCTTCATCCTTAGTTTTCCTCTGATCTTTTTTGTCTTCCTTCTTTCGAAAACTTATTTTATGTATTTCTTCCGTCTGTTCTTTAGCACTCGCTTCTTTCTTTACTGCAATTTCCAATAGTTCTTGAACTTTCTTTGTCGCCTCTTCCTCGCAAAGTCTATCTAAAATTTGTCCTTTTTTCAAACCCGTAATAAATTTATCTTTTAAAATTTCTTCCAATAGATTCCCAAAACTGCATGGAATCGCTAAATTTTTAATCCTAGCGTACCATTCATTGATGGACTCGGTTGCATTCTGCCTAGCTTCGTAGAATTCAATTCTCTTTCTGAAAGTCGACACTTGTGGTGAAAACTGCCTTTTTAATAAACCACAGAGTTCATCAACGATTTATTCTTGGGTAAAACCGGATCACAAAGATCTCTTAATATTCTATAGGTGTGAGAGCCAATCACCGTTAATAAAACTGCCACCTTGCGGTCTTCGTCTATGAAATTTGCTATAAAATACTGCTCTAGCCTTTCCAAATATAAACTAAAATCTTCCGTACTGTTGTACTCCGGCACCTTGCCGATATTACTCGAAGTAATGTATAAAGTCTGCTGCTGTTGCGACCCTCCTTGAGCCATCGTAGCTTCTCCATTTTGCCCCCCTTGGACCTGTTCCTTATTTGCAAACATGCTTAACCTCTAAGAATTTTCTTCTTGACTTTTTCACAAAAAAAATATTTCACTCACAGCAATTCCTAACGTTAAATCTTTTTGTTTTTAATCCTCGTCGCCAAAAATGTGGTGGATTGGCCCAAATAAAACGGAAACTACTATTAACTTTTATTGAACATAAAAATGACACTGTTTCCATTTGACAATTCGTACAACAACCCACAGAATGCCAACTTAAACTTCTAGATTAAAACTAACTTAAACGCGGTACATTCAAATACACTACAATAATTAATACAGCCGCTTTAAGCCGACACTAATAGTGCATTCGTTTGAAATCTGAGTACATTTTGGAGAACATTTTAATTGGTGTGCACTTTATTTATTGGTATCTATAATAGAGTATTTAATTTCTCATTGTGTACAATCTCATTTTTGTGAACCTCCTTTAAGTATACTCGCCAATGTAGTTCTTAAATGAAACGTTTGAAATTACGTGAGAATCTGTACTATCTATTTCAGTTCATAATCTAAAATATTCAACATAGTTCATAATATACAATGTGGAAAAAAATTAATATATTCAATCTTTTTTTTTTTTCAAAAATGCTTAGTCTCAACATTAAAGTTCACCTGAAAGTAGATTGAGTTCCATGCCACCACTACCAACCACGATCTACTGCTTCACCGGCAAAAGTAGATCAATAAGGTTCAACCACAGCCGACTCTAAACAAGCCGCGAAGTAACAAGTAGCAACACCGCAAAGTAGTTCAGCTATGAGCCCATGAAATTTCCTAGATAAGTGTAGCAATGAAGAAAGGTGCCCGGTAACCTTCGAATCGAAACGCTGTAAAACAGTGGAAGATATTAAAAAATTTCACAAAGTTAGGAAATAAAATTTCCTAAAATAAAGTATGTGAGGGCATATGTTTATCTTCAATAGTTTAGGCGTAGGAAGCGTCCAATGATATAAAATGCATTATCAACGGTAACAAGGATTCTCTATTTAATGGAGATTTATTCGAACAATAAACTTTATTAAGGACAAATATTTGGGTAAACTTGGAAAAACTGATGGAATGGTATTTTCTTTGGTATGCAAGATTTGTTTTCGAATGACTCATCTGGTAAAATAGCTATAATAAATTTAATAATTTCACCCTCAACAAAATGTAAACAACACACAACAGAATGTTATGATGGGGTCCTTGGAATAGCTCTCAGCCATTTCTTCTTCAATGCTTCATCCCTAGGGAATTTAAACGTAGTCTGCGTTCCGTTGGTTTTCACTTATAAGTCTTAATTCGATTTACAACCTGGGACGCAGCAGTTTCTAGGCATATTGCAAACTTAATGTAACTTCAAAAGCTAAGTTAAAAAAAAATAAGAAAACAAACGCTCTCACACTGTATACTCATCGGTAATTATTGTAAAACAATTAATACTTGATATTAATGCACAAAGCCAACTCTTGAAATCTATTATAACATTACATATAAACAAGAATGAAATATTAAATACATGAAATAACGTGTTTTCTTAAACTTCAACGAAGACAAGTTAGCCTACGGCAGTGTGGCCACATCTCGTTACTTTATGGCTTGTTTGGGGTCGGTTGTGGTTCAACTCGTAGTCTCTCCGCCCTAGTGTCTTCATGTGATAATCTGGACCATTCTTCGATTGATTTTGTTTCGCTTAAGACTATAACTCGCATTGCTCCTTTCACAAAGCCGCTCCCAAAATATTACGGAACAACCTGTATAGTTTTTGTTAAAAAAACATATTGTTTCAAATGGTTTAATAACAAATATAGCAACATGTTAAAAAAAGTCGATACGTGATGAAGTACAATCATGTGCAAATATATCTGGGACACGCTTTCAGGTGTCTTTTTAATTCTTTTGGTATTGTAAACATATTCGCATCTTTTTAATTTGTTTGGTATTGTAAACGTACTATCCTTTTGAAATCATGTAGAATGCAGGTTTTGTTGATTTGCATATTTTAAGTATTGCAAACCGCCAGCAATGTCAATATTTACACAGCTTTTGGTGTCTCAAATTTATTTGCACAGATCTGTACAACAAAACAGAACAGTACTGCAAGATAAACGTACTAAAATAAAGTGTAAATTAAAAACTAAATCGATGAGCGAGTCCGAGGAAAATTTATTAAAAGATGCAGAATTTATTTCACATTGTAATTATCCTGATAGTTTAAGTTATAATAAAGATTTAAGATTTTTAATATTGACCATTTTTGTTATTTAAGCAATAAGTAAAATTACACGTAAGTTACCTGTCATTAAAAGGGTTGTAAATTTTTGTTTCTATTGTATGTAGGTACGGTTGTAATCAATTTATATAGTGAATAAATATATTACACCATGTATAGTGTTTTATTTATCATTTCCAATGACATCTCCTGATTGTAAAGGCTGCTACATAAACCAACACATGCAAGTTGGAGGACTTGGCTTGAGAATGCTAAGTAGAATAAAGTCTGTTGGTTGCCTGTGTCTCCACAAGTTCAAACTTACTTAACGATTTGTTCATGAAGCTATTTAGTAAGTTAAGGTGTATCTGAAGTGTCATGACGACGGATGATATTTTAATTGCTACAGCTATGGCACTATATATTAAATCAAAAAGCAAAACATCATTGGGATAAAGAAATGGTATATAAACCGAAACACTTTTTTGTAATCCATCCAGGTCCGCCTGCCTGATACAGTCACGGTGGCGCTACAGCTAAAGCGGCTTAATGTGTCCTTCCCTGATTATCCTTCCAGTGATTCCTGTGTTGCTTATTAGCCCATACAGTTTTATGACCAATCTGTGTACAAGTGTTCTCGGGTCCGTGACATTGACAAGGTACGTGTTTCGCTGTTTCCGGCGCTTCTCCGCAGAGCCTGCATCCCAGGTCACCTTCATCAAAGATAGCTGTGAGTAACCCTGTTACAATCCTCAGCTGGTTCTTGGTTAACGTAAGCAGTTGCTAAACCTTTTCTGTGTACGGTTCGGTTATGAATGCTTTACCGTGTCTTTGTCCTGATATGTTTCACCAGTATATTTTGTGTTCTTTCTTGGTCTAGTCTGATACGCACCTCCTAACAGTGCACTTTGGCACGGCAAGTACTGTTTCTGGGCCAAAGAATGCTATAGCTGATCCTTCTTTGGCAAGTTCGTCAGTCTCTTCGTTTCCTAGTACCCCACTATGCCTAGCACCCAGATCTGTTTGTCAGTATTCGATTCTGCCAGGGCCTTGAGTTCTTCTAGGCATTCCCATACTAGTTTTGCCGTCACTTTACAGCATTTTAGTGCCTTCAATACCGCGTGGATGTCTGAGACAATATGGATCTGCTTGTTTGTGTAAGCTCTTCTTAAGTTTTCGCGAATACACCATAGAATTTCGGAGTGGAATAATGTACAGTGATTTCCAAGTGCATAGCTAAGGCTTTCCCTTAGGTTTTCACTGTGTATATCAGACCCTGTTACTGTTTCAGTCCTGAACCCGTCAGCGTACCAGGTCAGTCCTCTGTTAAGAAGGATGCCTGAATACTTCCCTTCCATAGCCCTCGATCTAGTATGATCAACTCGAAAGCATTGTGGAAGGAGTATTTGGAAGCCACGTGGTTGGACAACATCTCAAGGGTCTGCCACAGTCTCTTTGATTCTCTCATTTATTGGAGGAATTAAGACTTGAACCTCGTGATTGGATATTACTACATACGACAAATTACTGTGTCTTATTGGACCACTAATTAAGAAAAAATACACAGTAATGAGGGCTGCGCTTACTTCACATGAAAGGTTAACCAATACACAGGGCCCGATCTAGGAGGGCGCAAGCAGAGCAACTGTCCAGAGCGATGAATTTGGGGGGCGGCAAAATCAGTAGAAAGAGAAAATTAAAATCAATAAAAACGAATAAAAAAATAAAACTTCGAAAAAAGCAGTAAAAAAGTAGGTAATACATGTTTGATTTTGGTATCAAATTTATTTTTTTTTTTTAAATCTCATACTTACTATTATACTAGGGAAAGGCGCGTACCTATATTGAAGATCTTGGATTTTTCCCCTATATATATTGTTTCATTCGTTACATCCTAAAAATGAATAAACAAAAAAACGTAATAGAGAAAAGTAACAAACGTTTCCTAGGTGCAATTGTCGCTGGTAAAAATAAAGAAAGAGTCTGAAATTATCTATCGTTCATAAGCCTAAAGCTGCGTGCTGCATTTCATCCCGTTCTCAGGAGGAATCAGGAATCGAGAAAATAACATGTTTAATAGGGAACCGAGCCGTCTGGGAAGCGCTTGTAAAAAGATGACCTAAAAAAAGTGGTTTTTCATAGAAAATCATCTACTGCATCCGATTTTTGAGGTCGCCATGAGATTCGAAAATGCGAACACTTCCTGACAGTTAATTGTATCCATAAATCAAAAAAATCGGAAATACAAGTTTTTTAATACGCCATATTTTCGTTATTAAAAAAAGTTACTGAGCTGATTTTTTTTACTAAATGATTGCTTGTAACTGGTCATGACACTGATGCTGCTAAATTGAAGAGTCTGGTGCAAGAAGGGGGCAGCTCCATTTTTATAAATTTTTCAGGAGACGGTAAAAACTGTTTAACTTATAAAATATGTATTTTTTCGTTTTTCTGCAAACACTAGGTTGGAATTTAGTAAGAAATACATAATATGTTTACATTTCACACTTTTAAATAATTTCGTTAAAGTACAGCAATAGAAAAAAAATTGAGGAGCTGTCTCCTTTTTGCACCGGCAAGTAATCTGAAATGTTTCAATTGCAATTAATACACCATTAAATAAGAAAACAATAATTTTTAAACATTTTTATGTAGAAATGAGTTACAAAATTAATATATTGTGTTAGAGTAATTAATATTAAACATCTGTGAAGCTGCCTTCAGACTGGTTAGGCTGTTCTTCTCCTTGGTACCTAAGCCCCTCGTAAAACCACATACAGTCTGCATGTACGTATTTTGTTGCTAGTTCTTTTACATGCAGATACTTAGCGTGCTTGAGTGGTAACGGCCCACAGTAGAGACGTGACTCAAGATCAGGTAGAGTCAGATTTACTCCAGGTTTCTGAAGAATAAATTCATCCTTGAAACAGGCACTGGCGGAGCTGCTGCATTCACCACCTTTTTCTGTGTATTCCATTACACGGTAAGAAGAGATTGCAAATTTTTGTTTTCGTTTATTAAATACAGTCCTTTTGAAAGGCTTACTGAAATGGTCACTGAAATTTAGAATAATATCTTGGGTAACTCGAACTACTTCAAACTTGCGACATGTGTTTTTCACCAACGCAACCCGTTCTTCTGGTAACAGAATCCTTTCTCGCTTTCTCTTCTCCTTTTCTATCAATCCAAAACTTCGATCACATGGAAGAAAGCTATGTCCTGGTTCTGGATATCTCTATATGATTTTGGAAAACTTCTTATTTTCGGTAATGATATAGAGATACTGAGCTAAAGTTTTAAAATGAATTTGCAGGTGCTGCATCGAAACGGCAAAATATGAACTAGTTCGGTGCAAAAACGAGACAGCTCAGGAGCTGCCTCCTTCTTGCACCGAATTGATGAAGGGGACATAAATATTTCCCATATAACATCCAAACAAATTAACGGAGCTGCCTCGTTCTTGCACCATTCAATAGAGCATCTTTTTATTACTGTGTTCCACTATAAAAGTGAAATTCGTCCAAAAGTGGAGCTGCCCCCCTTTTTGCACCGGACTCTTCAATTGCTTTCTGTAGAGCCATCTTATAGAAAAATACAAATTTATAAGACCTTGTCGTTTTGTGCAATGAAATTTTGACTCTCATCTCCGTTTCTTACCATAACTACTGTTTTCGCCGTGTCGACGCCGGACAGCAACATTACGACTTGAAATAAATAATTAATAATAAAGTATTGTTTTGGGGTTTCGATAAATATTAAGGAAGTATTACTGATGTAGATTGTTAAAGAATATTATATATTTTGGTTTTATGTTGGTTTTTTTTTATTGATTTTTTTTAAATATTTTATGTTGTGTTTTTTTATATTTAAAAAATAAGTACCGACCTCCTACTTGTATATTTTATTTTATTATTGTTTTTCTTATAAACGTTAAATTTTTTTTATAAAATAAAAGGCTTTTGTTTTTTAATAAATACCTACAAAAAATTTCACTCACTCAAAAATTACATTTTAAAATAACTATTTATAATTAAATACAAAGGGCGGCAAAAATCATTTTTGCCCAGAGGGGCGGAAGAGCTAGATCGGGCGCTGTCGCTACACTTCGATTTTAGCAACAGGACGAAGTTTGGAAGAAATGGAATTTTCTACTGCAATATCACCCCAGACGCTGTCGCAGACAACATGTAAAGTAATAATATCTATTCTTAAAGATCGATTTTTGAAGGTATGTCAATTAAATTCTATTTTAATATTGAATTGTATTTTATTGTAACAGAAAGCAAAATACACAATTTTATGGCGAAATATTAGAAAAGCAACTGGACGGTGTAACAGGTTCTGCTTGATATTGATGCGGATTATTACAATTTTGAGAATTTTGCTGATATGCAAAAGCTAGATAACGTTCAATAGTAACAATAGAAAATTCGGGAGGTGTCACAATATGAGATTTCCTCGTAAGGGCTCCACACTGTGCCTCAAAAATAGCATCATTTATTAATTTCGTACTGCCTGCTGCTTAGAAAGAGATCTTATTAGTTCTGCGATATATTTTCCAAAAGTGTCAAATTTTTCAACTTTGATAGGTGGTTCTTTTAGCTTTTGAACTACTAAAGTTATTGCCTTATTTATAGATCTCTCGATAGCTTTCGACTATGTAGACCATGACATTCTATTACAAAAAACAGAGTAGTATGGCCTGCAAGACATGTGTAATAAACTTTACAGGTCGTATTTAGCCAACCGAAAACAATTTGTAGACTTTTTTGGTGTACGATCTAAAAACAGCCGGTTGATACTGGAGTTCCTCAAGAGAGTGTTTTGGGCCCTTTTCTATTTATTCTATATACAAACGATTTGGATAATTGCCTATCAACGTTCTTTTGTGTTTTTTTCAGATAATATTTCAATCATCGCTAGTGAGAAATATTTAAATAACGCAATAGCTATATTAAACACGAACCTACTTTCAATTTCTGATTATTTCAAAAATAAAAAATTAGTATTAAACCAAAGCAAAACTTTTACTTTGGAATTTCACTTTATTGGTGCACATTATACCTCAAGTGTACATAAAAAAAGAATGAAAAATCAGTTCAGCAAGTCACTTCATACAAATTGTTAGGAATTAATATTGATTTATCTCTAGATTGGAAAGTCATGTAACGTACTTATGTAATAAGTGTGCCAATAGTTGTTTTGCACTGAAACGTTTACGCAGCATTACAAATTTAAGTACTGTAAAAATTTTTTATTTTTCAAACCTTGAATCACGTTTTCGGCATGGAATTACTATGTGGGGTTTCAACATGGGCAAATAGAGTCTTTGCGATACAAAAGAGAGCCATAAGTTGTATGTTTGGATTGCAGTATAGAGAATCATGCAAAACAACATTTATACAACAAAAAATTCTTTTTTTGAAATTTTGAAATTAGTAAAAAAGAATTTAATCAACTTTAATTCTTTAAAAGCATATCACAATTATCAAACTCATCTTGGCTCCGATTTACAGTATGAAGTACACAGACTTGAACTATATAAGTCTAATCCATATTATATGGGTCCTGTTTTTTTATAACAAACTGGGTACCAATTTAAAAAATATCACAAATACAAAATAATTTTTGACGAAGTTGGAATTATTTCTGGTCTCAAATTCCTTTTATTTTGTAGATGAATTTTTAATGTTTAATTAATGCATATTGTTTACTGTGCCAACATTGCTCTTTTCTGTTATCACTATTACCATTTTTTTTCTCTTTTCTTGACTTGTTCTATATCATGTATATGGTCTATTGGATAAATACATGTATTCTATTCTATTCTATATCCAGTATATCGTCAGCTTTTTTTTAGTTCTTTTTAATGCTCTGATATTTGAAGTTTTTGCTTCAGATAACGCACTAGCAGTGGATAGACTTTTTGATACAGAGGTGTCCTGACAGTAGATGTACTAGCAGACGGAGAAACGGCCGAATCCTCTTTGATCAAATCCTGCGCTTTTTGTTCTGTAATCTGTTTCATCGATGGTGCTATGTGTTTCTTGGACAGTACTGTCTGCTTGGGGATAGAAGACCCGCGGAAAGAATGTGATTTCTGCATTCCATTCACAATTAAGCGTAAATGAAATAAATAAATTAGTGCATGGCAAATTGTTGTGATTTTTAGCACCCGCACCTACTCATTGTGAGAGATATTATATTTTTAATATATGGTTTCGCAGAAATCTGGCGACTTATCGACAATACTCTCCCTTGCCGCGTGGGTCTTCTTTCGTCGGCTAGACAGTACTGTGTGTTTCATATTCGTCATCAGATTGTGTATTTTGCCCCTAAAACATAGAATAATCATTAAAATAATTTCAGTTTCCTGACACAGAAGAGTGGGAAAAAGTTGGTAAAGAATTCAATGACAGGTGGTAATTTCCCAACTGCAGTTGACGGGAAACATCAATACTGTTGCACCAAAAGCAAGTAGCTCATATTACTTTAATAAAAAAAAGAAATGGTATCGTGTTAATGGCAATAGCTAATGCTAATTACGTATTTATAATGTGTGACATTGGTACTAATGCGAGAGTTTCTGATGGCAACGTCCCATACAGCACAAATAGGTTCTATAAAAGTGCAAAGAAATATGCAGAATGTTTAAAGGTTCTTAGAATTCTTTCAAGTTACTCTAAATATTATAGGTACATTCTATGCATATTAGAAGTAGACTGTTTCATACGTTCCCAGAAGATTCAAAGAATATGCCATGTAATGTGCAGAGCATGTTCCATATACATATACTTTAATGGACTACATAGATATAAGACATGTTTGCAAACGTTATAAATTATAGGCGTATTAGGTATTACACGTGTCAATGGTTATTTTGATCTAAGGGTGGAAGCAGCACAGGAAAGTATTGAAATTTGACTATGTTCCTATTTTGCTTGTACCCTTGCATAGAAATGATCGCAGGCGCATTTAATACCTACTAAGCCTATAATTTGCAGCTTTTGCAAACGTGTCTTACATCTATGTAGTCGATTATACCTACACATATGTACAGTATCATGTAAATTAATTATATACGATATAAAGTGGAATATAATTACTAGTTGTGGTTTGGGTCAAGTGTTATCATTTGAAAAGATAAACTCAAAATATTTGGCTACAATAATAATCTAGTGTTCAGTTACCCGTTCAAATTATAACATACGAAAGTCTTTAAAACATATTAAGACTACGTTTTATTAATAACATTATATTATATAGATTATTGAAAAATTAGTGTTGTTGTCTTATGAACTCTTTTTCAGAGACACCAACTTTCTTAGATACAAAGCGATACAATTTAATATGTTTTTGTCACAATTTAAGAAAGTTTGATGGATGTTTTTCATATTCCGGACTTATTTGCTTTAGGTTAAAATTTATAAAATGGTTGAAACATTTTATTCACCTGGAGCAGTAGAGGGCATTGGATCACTGTATATTTCAAATTAATTTTGGTAGTTTGAATTCCACAAAATGTTCTTAGAAAAATAAGTTTGAAGTTTTTTTTTAGTCTTCGAATAAATAAAAAATATGCGAAGAGAATGTATAGAAACCGTTTAATTCAATTTACTTGACGATTATAAAATTATCAAAAATATACGACACAGGTATTTTTAAGAAAATTTTGCGGAATGCAATTTAAACTAAATATCCACAGGCGTAGAATTTTTTGACTGTGGATCGTGTGCCCCCATGTACGCCAAGATTACTAAACTTTGAAGAATTTTATAGGCTTTAGCGTAAAATGAATAAATTCCAAATACAAAAAACATCAAGGGGTTACTAAGCAAATAAAAAAAATGTCATAGCCCTAGGCATCTATAAAAAAAGGTTCATACAACAACACTTACTTTTTAAATAATCTATCGATTCTCTAAATTTCTGTATTTAGATTGAAAAATTAAAAAAAAAAACTGAAAAAAAATTTAATTTCTGATATTTAAAAAATCTAATTAATAAACGAGATTCATAAAACATGCCTCACATTATTTCTGTCCTCTTGTCTTTTTTCTACCTTTGACCTTTACCAACCACATTTTGATCGTCTATTCAATGTCTGCAGATGCACTTTTTTTATGAATTTTTTGAATTGCATATAAAAATAAAGATCTCAGTTAAACAACATAAAAAAAGCAAAGCCATTACTGACCAATTATAATATAAGTAACTTCTAAATTAGAAAAGTTTTTTTTCTGTTTGAAGCCGATCCAAAGCATTACCAAACACTGCATTATTTTCCTTACCATGGATTTCATATTGCAGCATGTTGACCATAAACAACTTCTTCATTATTAAGTACATCTGGAGCTTCTGCTAGGCTTGTCAACGCTTCCCTCGTGGATAAATAGGAAGGCTATGGCGGCCTATCTGAGAATGCGAGATTCTGGGAGCTGACAGTGTTAAGGTAGAGCTAAAGGTCACGCAGCAATTGCAAATCCCCATCTCTGTCCTAAAGGTGAGAGAAGCGAAAGATCAGATAAGGTTGGAAAGGAAATATACTCTCACTCTTCCCAGTAGGGAGGAGTGGCGTGAAGGGAGAATTGACTTCCCCTGGACTCTCTGATGTGCTTTACAGATGGATATCAGGTGGCCACTAGATCGTCCTCCGGGGCGGAAATATATCTGGAAGACAAAGGAGTGCAGGTGAACTTTGCTCAAGGTTCGTACACCACGGTCTTCCAGGCAGAGATTTACGCCGTTCTAAACATAGCGGGTAAGGCTGAGACATAGTATCTTCAGTTCGGAGTCGCTTCTAAGGGAGGAAATGAGCTCCCTCGTAATGAATGACATTCTGAATCTCATTAGAAGGTCGGAAAGATTCGACGAGGGAGCAAGAGAAGCACTTGGCTGAGGGGACAGCTGGGGGTTGGTAAAAAGGGACCGCCTGTGGCCTACTGGCCAGGCGTCAACCTTCTCCTCCATTACCATTACCATTACCATTACCAAGTACATCTACATTATTTGTAAGCCTTTCTTGAATTTGTTCTCAAGTATACACCGGCTCGTTGGAGTATTTGGCAGAATCACGCGATGGTATGTGTGAGTAGATAATTTCTCCATCGTCCTGCGGATTCGAATCCCGCCACCGACACAGGCAACCGTCGGTGGGAATGGTTGTGTGACTGCAATTTTTCATAAGTGTAACCCTCGCCCGTGCAGCTTAGTTATGCTTTTTTTTTAATTTTATTTATGTTTGAAATAGATACTTGTCTTGTTCTGATCAATTCTAGGAATTCTAAATAAATTTTAACTGTAAAACAGTACGTTTTACAGAAAAATTACAAGAGGACTTTTTACTCGTAAATTGACTGTAAATTTCAAAAATAAAAGTTTTGATCATTGGCGTACCTTTTTTTTTCTTTAAAAAAGAGGGAATCACACCCTCAAAGTTACGCCTCTAGTTGAAGTAGGAAAATGAAAATGACAATTAAACATGGTACTTATTGGGGAACATGTACTCACCAAATTCTAATAAAATGTTTCATTTAGTTCAAGAGATATAACAATTTTATTTTAAAAAATATGTAATTTCAACGCCCTGTATTTCTGAAACGGTTGAGTTTTCGACATAAGTTAAGAAAACTCATATTGTTTTTACAGTTTGTATTGATTTTCGTTATCGAGGGTACAATTCCGACCACCCTGCATATAGCAAAAGAAAAGAATAATGTAAAAAATAAATTATTATACAACTTATGTAATTGTTTCCGACAGTTCGGCAATTACAACATTCGGTAAAATAGTAACTAGAACTATACAGAGTGTACCTATTTGATTCGATTAATTTAAAAATAAAATGACTGAAAAAGACCGTCTGTAAAAATCGCTTGATAACAAGACTATTTCTCAGCTAAACGTTTTGAAAAACTTATATTCCTTTTATATTATTAAATATCATATTTATCAGAAATTTAAAAAAACACATTTACTAATAAGAAGTTATTAAAATTGTATTAATTTTACATTAAATATTCGAATACAAGTATTCAGGATTCGAATACTTTTTGGTATTCATATAACATACATACTTATACAAGGTCCGGATATGTATAAAACACGAGAGAAAAGCAAACAAATACGGTGGAAAAATATTTAACTGATAATAAAAAACTCATATTGATAAATATTTTTATCCGCAGTGCATGTTTGCAGTGTCTATGTCTGGTAGGATGTCAAGTCTTTGTATATATTTATGTGTAGAAATGTTTTTTATATATGTTTTTGCTCTTTTTTGGAAATAATGTCAGGCCTTAACTTTAATTTATTTTGTTTAAACTAAGTTAAGAATTTATTTGCATCTACTTAATTATTTTTAAGAAAGTTATTGATTGTAGTATTCAAGATGAATATTTTTTATCGAAACGGCGACAATAATTTAACTTAATAAAACAGTATAAAGTCCGAAAGCTATTATTTTATTTTTTTTTTCACCTGTAAAAAATAATACCACATTTCATTAAACTTTGGAAATTATTTTCTAATAGGTTCAAAAACTTGCCGATTTTCCCGAAAATGATGCATCTCATCCATGTACAACATGACCTTTTTATTAATTTTCATTCAGTATTCCGAAAATACCACACACAAATTTTTTCAAATAAAAAATCCCCCGGCACTCTTACCTCTCCATTATTTTCATAAAACATATAAAATAAGTCGTATGCCAAATCATTAAATCGTTACTCCTAATCAATTATTTACTATTTCCTCTTTAATATTAGCCATTTTCTGCTATGGGGCATTGGAGTTAGGAAAGCAACCATGATGTATGATTTTTCCTATAAACTTCTTTTCTAACTGCGCCTGTGATCATTTTTAATAAAATTTTGCTTCCGCCAAAATTCGTGTCGTTGATCGTTCCCTCGAAAAAATTAAATTTACGTTAGCCTACTTCAAAACGGACCTTCATCTTATAAGTTCGGAGCCCTTTTATAAATTCGTATTGCAGTAGAAATTTAAATGCGCTTGATTTATTAAAAAATAAAAACGATGTAATAAGACTGTCATGTCATAAAACTAAATTTCTGCAATGAATAATAATTCAATGCGGGTTTTCCGTTGCCCAATATTATTTTCAAATGTTAATTCGCTTTCTATTATTTGCTAATGTACACTTTCACAAAGGTCTCCTTTTAACGGTATTAGTTCCTTTTTCAAATGAAAGATAGGCCTGCTCTGATAGACATAAAAAATTTGAATATAATTACGCAGCAGTTCAAATTCTCAACCCGAAATTTGATTCAATATCGAAAGGATATTACTTCGTTAAATAGAGACCATTTAAAAAAAATCGAAGAAAATATAGACAATTTTATTAGCTATAAGGTTGCGCAAACTAGGGACCTGGACCGGAACATCCTTTTTCGAGAACCAGAAAAACTTTATTTTTATCTGGACCGGTACCGTAATAGTAATGGTAATGGTGGGGGAGGTTGATGCCTGGCAAGTAGGCTGCAAACGGGCCCTTTTTGTCCATCACCAGCCGTCCCCGCAGCCAGCTTCTCGGTTCCAAATCTAGCTAATTCATCAGACTTCTCGTTGCCTGGAACCCCGATATGTCCCCGAACCCACACTAGTCTTCCTTATTTATGCCCGGCAAGCTCTTCTGTGGCGTGCCCCTGAACGAGAGCTAATCTTGTCCAAGGGGAGTAGACCGCTTTTAAAGCAGCCTAGTTGTCGGAGCAGATATATACCATCGGTCCTTATCTCATCCTTCACCTCTAGGATGGTGTAAACCTCTGTCTGGAAGACCGTGGTGTATGATCCTAAAGCAAAGCTCTCCTGCGCATTTTTTATTAATTTTTTTATACTCAACCGTAATCGATTAATAAAATAAAATACAATACCAGAAAATTCTTAGCAATATTTGTTTATAAATGCGTAAAAAGTTTCTATCAATTTTATTCAGATCCACAAATGTCACTTTTGTTATTATCAATGCGTTGAACTGGTGAATTAAATTGATTATGGGAGTGATTACTAACACATTTTTTTTTAATAAAATGTGCGTTGTTCACCGAAAAAACTGTAGATACCGGGACCAAATAGGAGTTTACAATTGTATAAGAACCAAACCGGAACCAAAAGCGTTATTCAGTTTTACTTCAAACCGGAACTGTGATTTTAGTTATGCTTAAAACCGGAACCGAACTGGAATCGTTATTTCAGTTTGGTCCAGGTCCCTAGCACATGCAGATGCCTTAAAATCACTACAGTGTTCATTCTACGAGGTGCTGATTCTAAGTGTTACTCAATGGTCGTCTATTAAACAATCCTTACATTTTTTTATGAACGTGGCCAAAGAATTTATGCTTTTCTATTTTGGCTTCATTCCACAAAAACGTATACGAATAAAATTTTAATGTTTAGGTTTTGAGCTGAAAAAAAACTTTCACGTATACAGGGTGTTTCATTTTTTAATTCCAGAACTCTAGGATATTGAGGAAAAAATAATTTTAAGCAGAATGTTTCTAGTAAACTTATACTACTATTTGATTCCTGAGAGAGCTACACCCCAATAAAGGAAGGGGGGGTGAATCAGTTTTTTATAAATATCTCAAACTTTACATACTCTGATATACTTTTGTTTAATGACATTAATGGCTGTTGCCTCAAATTTCTTTGATTACACTATACCTGTGTTGAAGTAAGATAAACTGAGGCTTGTCGTTTGGGGGGGGTCCTTTAAATTTGTTCCCCTATTTTTTTTCTAATAGAAATTTCATCAAATTAATGGAGGATTGTTAATCTACGACAAAAAATGTATAAATGAGATACTTTTAGTCATAATCGACGCATCTTCACTGGATTCGATGACTTTACTCTCATGCGGTTTAAAGATTATCTGAATGGTAGAATGCAATGTGTCAAATTTGAAAATAATTACTCAAATTTTTTTAACAACTAAATGTGGCGTCCCTCAAGAGAGTATATTAGGACCAATTTTATTTTCAATTTTTATTTTTGACATAAGAAATACATTTACTCACTGCTCCTATCACCGATACGCTGATGATATACAGATTTATCTGTCATTTTCTGTAAACAGTATCGAGGAGACTATTGACAAAATAAACTTCGATTTAGATAATTTTTCTAATTGGTGTCAAATAAATGGACTCAGAATCAACCCTACTAAATCTGTAGCAATGTGCGTAGGTAATGACAATATTAAAAGAAAATTGGATTTAAATAACCTTGCGATCATTTTGAATAAAATAATACTGAACTGTCGTTAAATAGTCACTCCAAAAATTTGTGTAATCTTAGACGACAAACTAAACTTTGAAAAACGTGTCAATAAAGTTGTAGGTGTATCATATTTAAATCTAAAAATGTTGAATAAATTTAAAAAAATCTTTGGACGTAGACAAAATTAAAAATAATACAAAGCTTAGTTTACCCTCATCTGGATTATTGCTTGTCGGTATATTACAATTATCTGTCACAATACAATAAAATAAGTTACAAAAAATTCTAAATGCAGACATGCGATTTGCATATTGCATTCCATATAGAAATCATATTACGCCATACATTAAAAACGAACTAAAAATTGAAAAAAGGTTTCTATATCTATACTGTTTACTTATTTCCAAAATAATTTCATCAAAATGTGTCCTTTATCTATTTAAAATGTTAAAACAAAGATCAGAGGTTCACTCTGTTAATATTAAAACTGATATTTATACAATTCCTCAACACAGAACTACTAAATTTAACGGCTCGTTTTCTTATAATGCTCCATCAATATTAAATAAAGTATTACATTTGTTGCGTTTCTGAAGCTTCATTTAAAAGATCCTTAAAAATATGTTATTAGAAATTGATTTGTGTTTAACACTTCTTTTCTTTTCTTCTTCTGTTTTTTTTTTCTGTTTTGTATCATATGATATGTTTATTATAATGTGTTTTAACCATTATTTTTAATACTTTTCACTATATTAGGCGAAGTGGTAGATCGGCTAGCCGACCTCCGTCCTTTTGATAATAATGTATTATGTATTGTTACTGAATAAATATTATTATTATAATCAGTATATTATTATTATTATTATTACCTTCTTCGAGAAAATTTCTTCACAAACACATTTTCTTCACAAACAAAATTTTAGCGCCTCTGGTCGACCAGAAGCCCGCGCCCTTTTTTAAAGTCCTGATGCAAATATGCCCTTAACTTTTTTTCTTACCTCGATGCATGCTATTCTCAGAAGTTTTTGGGGGTATTTTTGAATCACTGTGTATGCGTTTAAAAAACAAAAGGAAAAAGGAAGATAGCTAGCAAATGGAATTAATATTAATGAATGATACTTACCTACATTAATCCTCAAATTTTAATAAAGTGTTAAATATACATACACCATAAATATGTAAAACACACCGATTCACAAATAAAAGATTACCATTTCCGAGTCTTGCCATAGACAACTTTCACCTCGTTTATAATTTTACCTTGACGAGGTGAAAGTTGGTGTGTCAGCGAATCTAAAACCATTTTCAACGTTGTATAGAGTTCGACATAAATATGTATATATATGCGTTTTGAAGAAAATACGTTCATAAATAATGTCAACCTTATTGTCAGTAGGAAGTTAACATTTTAATTAAGTACCTAATTACTCATCCGTTTAGCATTGAATAGAATTTTAAAAGTATGTATTAAAACAGGCTCTGCTCTTTTGAATGGTACGTGAAGACTTGCCCTCTTTAAACAACAATAGCCCGTTAATACAAGAAGAGTATGTATGTACTAGTTTCTATTTTTTATTTAAATAACTATGTTACATGTTCGCAAAATAAGTGTCTTTTATACGAAACACATTAGGGTCAATCCATCTCAATGGATCAAGAAAAAAATTAATTGGTTGCTTGACCATTTTTAAAAAATTTAATTTTTTGTGTATGATACCCCTATATGTTGGTAGTTCAAAATTATTATTGTTTTAATTTTATATTGCCCCGGTTATTTTTGCCTTATGCAGCGAGTCATTTTTTCATTTTAGAGATTTACGGAGAATTCCATATTTTAGTTCTGGTTAGCAGGGCCCGATCTAGCCCTTCCGTCGCTCTGGGCAAGAATGATTTTTGCCGCCCTTGATATTTAATTGTAAATACTTATTTTAAGATATAATTTTTGACAGTGAGTGAAATTTTTTGTAAGTAGGGAATGGCGGCGTACAGTGGACCCTCGGGTACACTGGTCACTTTTAATTATTAGATATATAAATGCGTGTTCTAGTACAGCCATCTGGTGTGAGAGCTTAAAACTTATAAGAGAAGACCGTCAGAAGTTGGCAGGCGCCGTTTTCGGATGAGTCTATTTTTAGTGAAGTGGTGGCCGTTCTGACCGGTGAAAGTAAATTACTTGAAAGTATAACATATGGAGTGTAGAGAAGGAGGAACGTCTCTTATGGACGGTACGTTCAAAATGTGGTCTGAATTCTGTAAGGTATGAGATGTGGCGCTGATCGTATTATGGGATTGAGTCTGAAGTTAAACACTTACTATATCTCTGAAACTAGCTTCAGATTCTATAAACTAACGAAAACATAATATTATGTAGGTATTGAAAAGAATTATACAGCGTAAAAAAAATAATAAAAATAGTAAAAACAAAATCACGTAGAATACCTCCTCTAAATCAGCGCCACCTATTCTTCCATCGAAAATCCGATCACATTTTTTAACACGGAGACGTTTCTCCTTCTCTACACTCCATAGTATAACATTTATATAAAATCGTGTGAGACAAGTTAAATATATAAAACCTTCTTTTCTGTATAAATATAGTAGTGGCGCAAGTAACAAACAGTAACTAAATAATGTAGCTTATAATTTGAATCATTTTAGATAATGTTTTTGCAGAGGTTAATTTTGTTTACAGTGGCCACCTCATAGTGAGGGTACACTGGTCACCACATATTTTAATACAATATACATTAGGATACTGTGGCCATATGTAAGAACAGTGTTCAGGTTCAATAAATAATGATTTTGTAGCAATTCTTTTCAGTACATAACATTAATTTGCCTTAATGTTAATTTGGTCTGGATAATCAAGCCTTAAAATAAACATATTTTGTCTAATGATATTTCACATTCAAATGCAAGTAAGGTATAGCCACTGGATCCTCTGCACCATGAAAACATTGTTTTGTGTAAATTATATGCTTTCAGGCACAGCTTTTAATGTAATCTAGATATACAAAATGGCCACACTTACCTTACGAGCAGTGACCACACTACTCTAAGGTGGCCACTCAACCCGACAAATGCGGTATAGTGGCCACTTAGTAGCACTTGAGAAAAAGTGATGTATTTTTGTTATTTTCATAGTTTTATTTTCAATATAACATCAGGATACCTAAAGTAATGTGTTTTACTTTATTGTACATGCAAAAGTTGGTTATCTTTTATATTTTCCACAAAAGAGTTCTAGTGAAAAAGGTGGCCTTTGTACCCCGCTCTCCCATATTTGTTGAATAACAAAACAAAAAAAATCGATATTTTATTACTATTACCCTATAAATACGCCAGTGTTGCGCCCCCATTAGCCAAATCTTAAATCCGCTACTGCTGTGGCTTAAGAAAGAATTCGGCAAAAACCGATAAAACACCCTCTGTCTTGGTAATCAAGGTTGTTAGGTATTAGCCATGCGGGTTATTTGGAACCACCTAGGTACCTCACATCCACCGTTAACATATGTACATTTCCCTATGAAACACCCTGTATATTGAAGTTGAAGTTTACTTTTATTGTAATGTCACATTTTTCAAACGCCCGCCACGAAAGTTTTCAACATTTGCACTTGGCTTCTGGTAGTTTAGCATGTTTTATATTTTGTCTGCAGTAATACGTCATATCATGCTTATGGTTCCGCCTCCAGCGTCGGTTTTTTCAGAAAAACTTTTGTCTGTTTTTTCTGTTCTTATTCACGAGTTTTTCACTCAGATAGTTAACTGTTTGTGTATGTGACTATATGTTTGTGTTGAATGGTGTGCAAGTGCATTGCAAGTAAGCAGTAAGGAGTAAGGGGTGCTTCTTTTTTTCTGTTTATATGAGGAAATTGACAAATTCTCTTAAAAGAAAAAATTGTGACTGAGTGGGAGACTGAATTACCGGGAACAATATTTCCCTTTCTCATTCGCAGAATATGTTTCCTTTCTCCAAATACAAATCATGAATGATGAGCTTGTTTATCAGAATATAATAAATAAGTTCCCACTTATTGACTATTTTCACTACCCTCGATCCCCCCCCCAGAGCGTAGGTCTGGATACGCCCCTGAAGAGTTTTGTGTGTTATATATATAACTTATTACATTACTTATATTTTGACCTATCCAACATTATGTAAACATTATCACATGGATGAATAAATACTTACTTTTCCAAGTTCATAAAATGTAAGTTAATGTCGCGCACCTGTCCTGGAATCTTTTTGATATTTTTCTCTGTTTCTATGATGTAACTTTTTTTAAGGGTTCTGTAATTTGAAATTACAAATAATTCTGATATTTCACATATAAACCTAGGTTCGATTTTACGTATTACATTGAGTACTGAATTCTTCATCTGATAACGTAAAGAGTATAGATCTTTTAGTATCTTCCCTCATTTTGTTACTAAATCGGCTTAAATATTATTTTATTAAAAATGAAACTTGTCTAGTAGGCGAGAAAAAGTACCATTACCATAACAACAACTTTTCTTCCTTGTCAACAATATTTGCTGATTTGGTGAAAATTCAGAGTTCATAAGAACACTAGAGAATTTGAAAAACAGTGTAAGAGATGTTTTTAATAATATTACCCTGATGCAATGAAACAATGTGATGAATGAACTTATTAAAAAAACGCGGTTGTGCAGAGACGTTAATGAACAGATCGCACCTTCTTTCGGTATTAAGCCAAGTCTATAAATTATTTAAAAGAAAATTGATAAATAAACCTTTGTGTCAAAAGGATCAATCAGAGGTTGGTTTTTGAAAAAATGCTTTACCAACTTAAAAGTAAGGGTCGTAAAGTACGTGGGAACTTTGTAGTAACCTTTTCGTAGTATCGTAGTAAAGGCCAGTTTTAAACTACCAAGAATATGACGTCATTCGTCGCATTTGCTACTTTTTCATAAATTATTATTGAATGATGACGCCATATTGACATTGATAAAAATATAATTCTGAAAACCATTTTTTTTATTAAATATGGTCATTTGCAAACATCTTTTATGATTAGATCATATAAATTCATCACATAAACAAAAAAAAAAGCCCTCAAAAATTTTGCATTTTCGAGTATACACATAATTTTTCAAAAAAAATTTTTTTTTTTTGAAAAACTATTTTCCAGAGAGCGCATCTTTTTTTATCGAAGTATCATGTACACATTGTACAGAAAACAAGTAGTCGTTTTAATTTACACAGAGTGAATGCAAAACATCATGATTCATCACCTACAAATATTTCATTCAATCGATTTAACTTGGACATATTGACTTCAAACTCACAATCAGTAGGTCCGATTGCAACACATAATGTGTTTCTATCGAACGAGAGAGAGAGAGAGGACAATATAGTTTGCTCTCATACCACTAAAGAGCTATTCCAAAAGTTAGTAATTTCTACTACTTGATTACATTTCGTTTACATAATAACCTAGTTGTCAACACGTAATAGGGGAGGTTCCGGAATAGTAATTGCTACGTAATAAGTATTCCCTATTTTGGTGAATGCTTGGTGGACGGATCGTTTCCATTACGTAACCGTCGTTAGTTGCGGAACCTTTAAAGTTCCACTGACTACTAAATGTGCTGCTTGGGTGGTGACACGGCTATAAGATGGATTAAACGACGATTGTATCCTCGTATAAAAAAATTTGGCGGTTCATGCGTCGCCTGGTCTCAGCTTTCGGTGTGATTGAAGAGAGGGCCTGGAGAATATTTTTTATTTTTATGAGTTTCTATTCAAATTTCAGAACCCTAGCTCGAAAAAGTTTTAATGTCACTTTTTCCTATTTCTGGTTAAACTATTTCGAATCTTACTAGCACAAATGACTGACGGTCCTTTTTAGTATTTTTATGGATGCTAAGAAAGTTATGTTTTTTCAAGATAATAAATTAGAAAAACGGTGTGACTCACCAGAAGGAGCAAAATCGTTTGTTTTAATAAATCAGCGCGTTGATATATTTCGGCGGGACTGTTGTTAATGATTTCGTAGCAATGCCGGGCATTGTCCTGAACATTAAAAAATCGGGTAAAGAGTTTTTACTCTTAAAAAATCGGGGCACTGAGATAAAAAAATTTCTGCTTGCACTGGGATGATGAGAAGACAATTTTCTATCGGCCCGCTGAAAAAAAAGTTAGGTGATTTTTTTTTGAGGACTTAAATTCCACCGCGGCTGTCGTATATGGTTTTTCGACGGTTTGAAAGGGTGACCTCTCGTTGGATGTTTCGTCATTTTTTGGCACCTGTTGGGTTTTTAAAAAAATACTGTTTGTTGAATTTTCGATTCTGTAGCAAGGTACTGAATAACAACAAGTATTGCAAGCAGCATGACTCGAGGTATTCAAATGGAATCGACATTGAACGGGGATATTCACGAAAGATTTCACCCCTCTTAACTTTTTTATTTTTTTGTCCTAGAGAAAAACGGTAAAAGCAAGAGTTGTAGGAAATTCTCCTATTATCTCAACCCATTTACCGCAAAAAAATTACAGACCCAAATTGCGACTATTTAAATGGAACACACTGTATATTTTTAGCTTTTTGAAATTGACGCTTCCTCCCGATTACAACGATATGTATATGTTGTATGTATATTTGCTCCAACCGTTTGCCAGTTACGCCTAATTTAACGAATTTTGCAACAAATCACTGTTGCCATGGAAAATGTTGTTTTGTTCTGTAGCAACATACTGACAGTTTGACATTTATTAGGTAATTTAATTACTGTTAGTGCTTAAGGCAAAATGTCTTATTATTCGTATCACATTAATGAAGAAAATGATGTGCTATTGGATAGGTAACTATCATTTATAATAAAATACAATCGATTAGGAAAATATGTTTGTTATCAGAATATATCAAAGGTAATTTTTTTCAGTAATAGGATACAAGTACCTAATAAGGTATTCAATAAATGTCAAATTGTCAATATGTTGATAAAGAACACAAAAAAAAATTTCCATGGCAATCTTGATTTTATGAAAAATTTAAAGCATTTCGTTAAATTAGTCATCAATTCGAAACAGTTGGGGCAAACATACAACATATACAGGTAGTTTAGGAGTTATTTAGGTTTCGTGTATTTTTAGCTAAACTCCGTTTTGCCCACAAATTTTGTCATTCTGGCTTAACTATTAGTGCTAGCGTCATGATTTTTTTTATTGGAACTGAAACTATTTGGACAAAAAAAAATCTTAAAATTTTATTAAAACAAAAATTATTCCTTAACTTTACAAGACTCTAGCGAAAAATAAAAAATTTTAGCAACCATCTTAAATACTTCTCTACTGTACTGGCAATCAACCCGACAAATTTCATTCAGCTAGCCACATGACTTTACATCGAAAATTTAAAATGTTATGCAAAGTGTAAAATGCCAAAATCCCACTTTTTAATTAAGAAGCTGAAGGTATCATGGGTGAAGGATGCAAACCGTAGATACATGTGTTTCGAACTTATGGTCCTCATCGGCACGGTGTTGACTGCTGCTAAATCGAAAACATGTGTACAACTTAGAACATTTAGGATATTTCTTCTCGCAGTAACATCTTCTATCCTCTGTTATTTTACATTCCTTGGGTAAGGAATTCCACGCAGGTAGCTATAGTTGCCTCCGCTTTTCGCCCTGTAAACACGGGTTTTTCAATTTGCAGCCACAAATGAGCGACTGGCTGTCTGTCAGTGGTTTCCATTGTGTCGTTGTTCTAAGTTGTGTCCATCCTTTCAACTTAGCAGCACCATGCCGATGAGAACCATAAGTCTGAAACACATGTGTCCATAGTTTCCATTCTTTGAGCGGGCCTTACCCATGATACCTTTTAATTTTTAATTAAAATGTGGGATTTTCGCATTTTACACTTTGCACAAAATGTCAAATTTTCTATGTGAAGTTATGTAGCTAGCTGAATGAAATTTGTCGGGTTGATTGCCAGTAAAGTAGAGAAGTATTAAGTTGGTTACTAAATTTTTTTCTATTTTTTTTTATTTTTCGCTAGTCTTCTAAAGTTAAGGAATAATTTTTATTTTAATATTATTTCTTTGTCCAAATAGGTTGTTTCAATAAAAAAAAATATTCTGTGTGATAGGCCCACTATTAGACTACGGTCATGAAAAAAATCATGACGCTAATACTAATAGCTGAGCCAAAATGACAAAATTTTTGGGCAAAATCGGAGTTTAGCTAAAAATACAACTTAAATAACTCCTAAACTAACAAATTTCGCATAACACAAAAATGGGTCAAATCAATGCGTGTTGAAGTCCTCTCTCACCCTGCGCCAGTAGGTCCGTCCTCAGTGAAACACCCTGTATATATCGTTGTAATCGGGAGGAAGCATAGATTTCAAAAAGCTAAAAATATACAGGTTCTTCCATTTAAACAACCGTAAGTTTGGTCTGCATCTTCGAAATGCGATGCTCATGTTTTTGCTGCAGGTGGGTTAAGATGATGGGAAAATTTCCTACAACTTTTGTCTTCACCTTTTTTTCTAGGATAAAAAATAAAAATGTTAAGGGGGTAAAATCCTACGAGAATACTCCCTGTATGTAGATGACTCTAGTTTCTTCTGAAATAGAATACTCCAAGGTAAAAAACAACACAGCTCAGTTTTTCATAAATTTGTTTATTTATAAATTAATTTCAATTTCCAAATCAGAAAATTTTTTCACAATTATAATAATTTATTAAAAAAAAACTATTTAGAGCACTTAACATTACAACTATATAATTATATAAATAGATAAATAAATAAGTAAACGTAATACTGTAAATTCCTTCAAGAAACAGAAAACCTGGAGATCGGTAGTAAATGATTGATTTGCTATATATTGAATAGTAATCCTCTTACATTAAATTTTTTTTCTGAGTATTTTCATACAAGATTATTTACATATGAACTACATTTAATTACGAGACTAGGAGCCGCTTCTTGACGATAAAATATGGGGTAGTGTATATATTATTGCTACATCAGAGCAACAAGTCTTAAAACAATTCAAAAATAAATAACCAATGTTTATCAACCAAAAAAAATCTTATAAGCCTATTGTGAAGTGGATCGGTCAAATCTCTCACCAGCAAAATTTTTGAAATTGTTTTGCCCCTTTAAAGATTTATTAGCCTTCTTAGACTTCTTTTGCACTCCAGTATGTTTCTTGAATATTTCTTGCCCTTCTCCATTAAAATGTTTGTCAGTGAATCTGTCAAATGGCCACTCACAAACAAAACTTTTGAATTTTTTTTTACACTCAAGAAAATTTTTTATCGTTTTGCCCTCTAGTAACATTTTTGAATATGTTTTGCTCCTCCACCATAAAACATTTGTTTTGTGACCCTCAGTACAAATTTGGATTTTTTTGTCTCGTCAGCAATTTTTGATATTATTTAACATACAGGACCGTCACTGGCAGAACGTTTGAATAAAAATTAAAAACATTGATATGCATAATTTGACAAATATTTTACTGGGAAGAGATAACTTGGCCGAGCCCTTTCAATACCACTACATGACAGTCTGAATTTACAATTAATCTCATGTATAACAATAAAAACTAATTGATAAAGGAAACTTAATAAATAATGTTAGGAATGTATGTGTCATTGCAAGCACAAATGATCAACAATGAGAACCTTTGGATGAATTAGTAGTTAAATAATGGTTGGTGTGATGAAGATAGGAGGGGTTATAAATAAGCTGGGGTTGAAATATAAAAAAGGTCTATTAGTCTCCCAATTTAGACAGAAACGAGAAGCACGCCATCAGTCGAGGCGATCGGACCGAGCGTTTTCGGGTTTATATCAAAGAGTAGCGGCGTACTTCTCGTCAAATTTTCTAAGTTGGTTACTATACCTAATGGACCAGTCAGCAGAGATTTGCCATTTACATTAAATCTAAAAACTTTGTCAAACACTGAAACTGGGGTTATGGATTAAAAACTTATCATTGTGACCAAAAGCAGTTTATTTTTGAATTTTCAATCATGGTTATAATTTTAATGAAGTCTTTGAAATCTGACAAAATTTAAATATGTCCCTGCTGGCGGGTCTAATCTAGGACAATAAAGGAGCGATCGTGGATGCGACAAAAATCACTCAAGCAAAAATCACTTGCTTAACCTGATCATCTTTGGAACCTTCGGAATACACCTGCCATTCATATCGGCTTATCAATTCGCCACTTTTACAAACTCCGAGTTATCATACCCTCGTGCACCTACAAAAGTTTGTCCGATCCCTTTTCTGTCAATTGATCGCACTCGAACAAAAAGAAACGCAGCTACTAAACTTGCTACAATCAGTACCAAAAGAAGCATCACTAAACCTGCTACAAAGCTAGGCACAGACATGCAAATTGTCTCCGAATCTTGCGAGGAAGCGGATTGAATAACAACAGTTTCGTTGTTCTGTGCAGAGTTCAATGCAAAATTGACGTCTCCTGGAGCAACAACTTGTATGGTCCTGCTAGTATTAACATCAGTCATTTCTTGAGCTTCACGTTTATATACATGACTTACTACAACGTTCATGACCTCAACACTACGTCTTCTCCTAGCCCCTTGTAACTCAGCCGGTAGATTCTCCACAGACCTTGGCCTTCCCCCTAAAGTTGCTAAGTTCCCTTCAAATTCATCAGCAATGTTACTTTTTCTCTTTACGGTATTGTAAATGCCGTGGTGCCCAGGAGGCGGTGGAGGCGGCAAATGAATATCATTACTAGTTTGTGCAGAGACTTGAGGGGCAGGCGATGAGAGACTTGGAGAGTTTGATGTAGACGGGGAAGAAGTTTGAGCCTGTGGAGCAGGTACTATGTCAGCGTTGGGTTCCGAATACGCACCGGTAGGTCCTGATGGATGTCTAGGGTCGGGGAAGGCTGGAGGTAAGCCGTATTCGTTAGAAGGTGGAGGTCCGTATTCTGTGTTGAAGTTACCGTGACCTCCAAAATCTCCATTGCCAAGGGCATTTCCAAGTGGAGGCGCTCCATACTCGCCAGTCAAACCTAGTATGTGTCCACCACCGCACTTAGGTTCAGGACAGTTGTACCTGCATACTTGGATAACACATTGGAAGTGTACATTCATAGAATCTGGAAATTTGAATGCTTGGAAGTATGCGAAGGATACTACAGAAGCTGATGGTCCGAAGTTCTTTATCTTCTGGAACTTGCTCATGATTTTAGGTCTTACTACGCAACCATATTGGTCAACAAGTTGGATTGGCGCTCTCTTTCCATCGTGAGCCACGCAATTCCGCACCAACATATCAAATTTATTCTCATCATCTTTAATGGCTAGGACCATTGTCATAGTTTGGCCAATTTTGACTATGCCCGAGACTTCGGACGCCCAAGGACCTTTTCCAACTTGAATTTGCATCCAGCATTGTAAATTATCTCCCAAGAAGTTAGCAGTAACTGCATGTAACATATCAACCTGGAATGGCCTGAAAGTGACGGCCTTTTCGTAGAAATCGTACCAAGTGCATCTTAGTTTTCTAGCCTGATCCCATACTTCTTGAACATAAGGATCATACTGAATAATAATTGTATTTTCTACATAGCTCCCGCTGGGTGTTGGCCCTCCATAGCTGGCGACATTGGGATTGGCGGAGGAGGACATTCCGCAGCTATTAAGAAATATTTCAAATGTAGCACTTAGATGTCCTGTTCCAGGTTTTAAATGAACACAATGCGTATCACTGTAGAACCCCTTGGAGAAGATCATTCCATAAAACGGTCGATCAAACTCGATGTTAACTCGCATGTGAGTTTTTTCGCACTGTACTTGTAAGTGTTTGATTTGTGGCATGTCAGGAGTGGCCAAGGGCCATGGGTCATCTGAAGGTCCTCCACCATCTCCTCCTCCTTGAAGCAGACCTGCGGGTGCATATCCGGGACCGGACAAGGGAGGACCATATACTGCCCTATGTTCTAGGGGGAGAGACGCTGAATCCGAAAGAGGGGCATCGCAGTTTATTTCCTAAGAAACAAATATTATTATTTTTCGAAAAATTATTTAATGGAGCAGGTTTAGTGACAGTGTTTTAGTGTTTAGGAGTTTCCTTTTTTTATTTTGCCTGAATATACCGGGTGGCCCAGCCCATAGGGACACTCTTACAACTGTTGATTGTGCGAATGGATCTTTTTCAAATTTAGTGATGATATGAGATAGAATTTCCAATTATGTGATTTAAGAACCAAAATGGCCGATGCAATTTATATGAAAATCAAATTTTTAAATGGGACAACCTGTTCTGTTTGCATATTTATCCTACTGTTCAAAATACATATAGTCAACCCTCAGATATTATTTTGATTTTCGAAAAAT
The DNA here is from genome assembly GCA_029963845.1 of Rhamnusium bicolor. NCBI lineage: Eukaryota > Metazoa > Arthropoda > Insecta > Coleoptera > Cerambycidae > Rhamnusium > Rhamnusium bicolor. The sequence continues at coordinate 103,000 of JANEYF010003319.1, read as the reverse complement.
ATATTTTTTTTAATTTTAATTTTTAATCATAGAAAGCTGCGACTTAGTTAAAATCTTTAAAAATTGGTTTGCAAGAACCTGTAAAATATTATCACCTCAAATACTAAGATTAAATACGATTTATTCTTCATTAAGATCAACGATATTAGTTTTTTAACAAAAACTTTTTTTAATGGACCTTATATGGCACATCCTGTTATTTAATTTGACTCTTAAATTACGAAAATAATTGTATGCATAATGTCTACCTTATCTTTGAAATAAACTTGTAATTGAAAAAGAAATGTTTTTAAATCGATTTTTTACATTATTTAAATAAACGAAAAACGTTCTTGTCCGCGCGGCAAGAAAGAGTATTGTCGATAAGTCGCCAGCTTTCTGTCAAACCATATACTAGAAATATAACACATTTTCCAATGAGTAGGCGTGGATGCACACACAAAAATTTGTCATGCTATAATACATTTATTTCATTTACTCTTAATCGTGAATGGAAAACAGAAATCACATTCTCTCCGCGGGTCTTCTTTCCCCGACCAGACAGTAATACCTTGTCATTTCAGCAGGTTCATGCTCAATGTTGTTGGCCAAGAAAGGTAAATAACGTTGACCTGTTAAAGTTCCATCAAATAATATTGCTCCTATTATTTCTATACCTAATATCCCAATCCATATATTAAATCCGAAACGTTCCTGAAATGCTCCTTGTCGAAGGAAGCAGTCGGGAATATTGTTTTGCCCGACATCTCATATTGTTGCGGTTAAACATTCCATTATTAGTGAATTTGAACTCGTCGGAAAAAATAATGAAGTGTTTATTCGAGCTTATTGAGTCAAACACTATTTACACTAGTTTACATTGATAAATAATTAATCATTTTCATAGAGACGCTGGTGTAAGTTGTATTTGTCTCACCGGTATTTGTATTTCTTTAAAATCCTTCTAACACTTTCCTTACGTTCAAGCTCTCTGATTAAAACACTTGGGTTAAAGTCGACATGGGGATTTCTTTGTCTCTGCTTCCTCACTTACTACAAACTTACCATTTTCTTCAGGTTATTTTCTAAATTTTCTATTCAACCTTATAAAAGCAACTTCTTGCAGGTTGCCCTCTCTCTAGATATATTTCGGTGTATAATACATAAGTTGTTGCTTTTTTTTCTACTCTTTCCAAAAATTAACTGCATATCTACTTGTTCACTCCTTGTAAATCTATAATTTCTTATTACAAGTACAAGATTTGAAAAGCAAACGAACACTTAAAGTTATAATTAGAAATGAACGAGAAATTAGACAAGTGGTTAAATAAATATTTTGTTTTCAACACCTACTAGAAGCACAGAATATGCCATACAATTAATCATAAGAAAAACTTTTAAAAAAGTTTTAGGTAGGTATCAAGAGATTAATAAGTATTTTTTTATGTTTTTACTTATTACATTTGATTTATCAAACCTATTCAAAATAATTATTGTAAAAAATCGATTTTCAAAACATTTCCTATTTTAATTACAAGTATATTTCTATCTATATCCAACTTATATGGCTCTAGTAGCGAAGCCATTAGCACAACACCAGTGTATTAAAATATTAGAGCAAGAATGGAAAAAATATTTCATATGTCCACGTAAAAATACATATATTTACTCTTTCAATTTAAGTTTATCTCAAAGAGGAGGTATACATTATGCATATCATTTTTTTGTCGTCTTATTTATATTAACATCCTGGAGGAGCTTAGCACATAGCTATTCCACCACTCAACCAGGACATACACACACACAACAACAACCATTCCCTCCGACATTTGTCAGATGCCGCAGCTGAAACTCGAACTCAGGAGAGACAAATCTAGCCGTGTTCTGACACACAACAACGCTCCAGCCAACTAATGCTACCATCTCTGTATTTTAAAAACGCCACTATACGCCCATGCTCTAGCCAGGATTGGATCTCGGGACCACTTGGTTTCAAACCTAACGTATAAGCACTGAGCCACTGAGCTGTAACTTAAAGGTCTAAATAAATAACAGCAAGATGTCCAATATGATTTAAAAAAAATAGTTTTCGTTGAGAAACTAATATCGTTGAACTTAATGAAGAATAAATCGTGTTTAATTTTAGTATTTGAAGATTTAATATTTTATAGATGGTTGCAGACCGATTTTAACAATTTTGACAAAGTCGCAGAATTCTCTGATTAAAAAAATAAAAAATGTAAAAAAAATATCTTTTGAAAATCAAAATAATATCTAAGGGTTGGACCGTGGGATCCAAATATGCAAAATGATTATCCAATTTAAAAATTTGAATTTCATGTAAATTACATCCAATCTGGAAATCGGACATTTTGGCTCTTTACATCACATAACTGGAAGTTTTTCTCATATCATTATACCAAATTTTACAAAAATCCATTAGCACAAATAAAAGGTACAAGAGTGTCCCTATAAGCAGGCCACCCAGTATGTTGAAAAATTAATTAAACCTCACAACAAGATTAGTTAGAGAGAAAAAGGTTAGCAATAGAATGAGTGAAAGCGTAGTACATGAGCAGAATGAGGTCTAAAAGAATATGGTAGGACGTATAAGTGAAACTGAGAAGCGAAATGATAAAATGGTGTGGGATGAACAATTATATGGAATTGACATAGATAGCAGGGGCGTTTTTTAAACAATAAACACGAGGTAATAAAACTTTCTGTATCCTTAATGTAACCAAGCTGAATGATATTGATATTATAAACAGAAATGAAAAGGCTGCTGGTGTCGATATCGCGGATGAAATATCAAGTATCTTGCAAATTCGCTATTTGGTCGGTTGCCTGATGATTGAAGGGAAGCAGTAAGTGTAAAATATAGAGACTGAGTAATACTTTCTTGGAACCTTTTCCCAGTATTGTTACATAGATTTATAATAAATTTGATGGAGAACCACAGAAATCAATAAGTTTCATAAATGGTGGTGCCAAAGACAATTTGCCTCGCATGAAACAATTTGAATACTTGGTGCCAAATATTTATTTGGAGCATTAACTTTTATAAGCAAAAAATTATATCACGCAAATGGCCCACCTCTATTGGTGGTGCAGTGACGGGCACTTATTTTATGGCATTTTCCATCACTTTTCCAACGTATCGGTCGCGATTTCGTGTACGTGGGCTCTCAAGGCTGTCAAAGTATCAGTACCACTGCCAGTTTTACAACTAGGCCTCATTGGCCCGTGCCTAAGAAGGCGCTCAGATACAACTGTGTTAATTTTAGAATTACCTCAAAAATATCAATTTAATATTTCTTTCAACCCTCAACTGGCATTGTTGGTTCCTGGTTCACCCAGGTCATTTTGAAACGCATGTATTTAGGTGGGTAGAGTGGGTAAATTTGCATTCTATTTTTTTTGTTAATAATTTTTTTATATAAAATACATGGTTATAAAATTTGGCTTGCTTACCTAAAAGCTCCCATGGAATCCAGTGTTGTAGCCGTAAGTAAAGTAGTTCCCATATTTTAAAAGAAATCGCGTGCTGGATTTTTCATAATTTAAATGTTTATTATTATTATAAATCTACTAACACTAATCTTACTATGCTTGTTATAACTATATAGTGTATTTTCCTAAATTCATCACGTCTTGACAATTTTTTGTTTTTACGATAGGATTTTGATGCATTGTTGAAAATTATGAAAGAAATCATCATAAAGACAAATGTTGGTACCAAATTTGTCTTTTATGATGATCAAGAAAAAAATTATATTTGAATGTTATGTTTTAAATTAAAGCAAAATAATTCTTCCAATGATTTTTTTTTTAATATGAAACATCAATTTTTTTACATAAACATATATTTTCTTAAAATTATATTTCCAAATTTAAACGTAACTTGACTATTTTAAATATGTCTGCATATTCCAATAAATTTAAATGTTTGTTTCAAGTAACACAATTGTCTTTTCATCAAATATATTTTGTCAAACTAAAGAGGCAATACTTTTATTAAGTTCTGATAAAGGTTAGACAAATATACAGTAGCATTTTATTATTATTATTCCTTATTTTTTTAAAATATCACCTCTATTAAAATGTACAATATTTCTTCCTGGATAATTTGAGAGTGAGGCATTTATCTAAATCAATTCCAACAAAGTGTTGAACAAAGGAATTCATGAATTGTCTTATAAGTCACTGTTTTAATACAGTTTTAAAATGACAAAAGCTTGGAATTTTGTCATGCTAATGTCAGGAGAGTAGTCACGAACGGCAGTGTATGGACCGTGGATGTAATCCTAGTCTTTTGGTTACCTTCAGGATTCCATCAACGGACTAGGCGTTTTTACCTAGCCACTTTTGCCAATCCTCAAAATACGTAATAGTTTTGTATTATTAGAATGCGCCACAGTCCTTATTAGGGTTGGTGCACATTTTTAAGAACATCGATGCTAGTAAAAACATCGGCTAGAAAAGACAAACATCGATGTTTGAAAATAATGGTGATATTGTTAATTGTATGTTCTTTTATTATAATGTAAACTTTTTTTAATGCAGTTAAAAAAAAATAAAAGTTTGTAGCTTTGTAGGAAGTAGAAACGTATTGCGGATAATGCAAATAAGTTTCAATAAAAATATGTGTTTGACAATAAAACACAGTAAAAAAAGAAGGTGTAAAATAAAAATAGAAAAACTAAACTTTGCTGTTAAGTAAATCTATTGTATACACTAATATCAAAAATCATCTTAATCAAAAATGGTCATGGAATAGAAAATTGCCGTCTTTGCTTATTACTTCAACAGAACTGCATGTCAAATTTTGACAATTAAAAATTGATTGACACTGTAGCCTCGACAATTATTTTAGAATCCATGACCTTTGACCAAGATAATTTTTGATATCACAGTATTCATAAACTTCGTCGGAATTTAATACTTAACTGCCTTAACGTATTCAGGTATTTAAAAACTTTAAAACTGAAAAATACGTATTTTTGGGATATTTAACGATATTTGGATGTTTACGAGTAACATCGATGTTAAAAAAATAATATCGAAATCACAACATCGATGTTCAGAGCCATCCCTAGTCCTTATTGTTTCAATAAGGTAGAAGTTGGACTTTTTACATTACAGTAGCAGTTTGTTAAGACGGGCAGAAAAAGTGTATGTAATATGCACTCATTCTGTAATAGATATTCAGCATATTGATCAAGGAAAAGTGATTTTTTTTATATAAGAAATATAATTTCTTTTCTAGGACAACGGTATGTTTTTAAATCATATATTTAATAATAAACTATAATGTTGGCTAAACAATATGACGTATTTCAATAACAATATTATGTGTATTCGCATCGTTTAGAGTTTTAAATACATTTTGTGCATTTTGAATGAGATTTAAAGACCCTTCTAAAGATAATGAATATTTTCTTAATAGTCGAATATTGTCCAGATTGTCCTGATATAATTACTGTTATGAATCACATATATCGCCGCTTCTACCTCATCATCTAAGCCTCGGAGGAGAATTTTGATGCACTCAGATTTAACTGCAGAATAATAGAATATTTACACATCAAGGTTGAGAGTACTACAATTATAGCCAACCGCCAAGATTGTACAAGGCGTGAGGGCTATAATGGTAGTCTCAACCGTGGTGTACATAATATTTTTTCACTACTAGCACCTCCAATTTTATTATTTAACGATTTTTACAGTTTGATATGAATACTTATATATTAATACTCACGAAAATTAAGTGGCCTGCATTTGAAATTAAAGTATCCTTTTGTTTCACGATTGATTTATAAACTGATCTAAGGTTTGTTTGAAGTTTTTATTTAGAAATTAGGTTTCTAATAATGTGTAACAAAAGTGGAAGTGAAATGAGAGCAGTGGCACAACATATGCACGACCAATTACTGGCCAGAGAAATCGAATAGTATATAAAAGCATACTCTGGCTTTAACGACTGGTATCTGACTAAGATCACCAAAATCTCTGAAAAATGTGCTCCTAGTATGTTTCCAGGAGCAAGCACAGAATAAGAAGGCCTCCACTTTATGGGCCACATTTTCAGTTCTAAAATCGACTTTTGCATTAAAAGAGAACATAGATGTTTCAAAATATTTCAAGCTACTTGCGTTTTTAAAGCGCCAAAACACTTCATATAAACCAAAAAAAATCTGTATTCTCGAAAGAAGATATTACCAAATTTTTAACAGTAGAGCAGTAGATGAAGCCTTTGTGTCGATTGAGGTATTTTCCTTTGTAAAATACTAGAAACTCGCTAATTAATACTACAGGCTATTTTAGTTAATGGAGTGACTGGGGCTTGCATAACTGATGACAAGGTCTGTAATATGCTCATGAGAGATATCAATGTTCAGGACGATATTATCGTCATAAATATCCCAAATAGTAAGAATGGATCTTCTAGAAACTGTGTCTTGCTAAAACCACTCTGGATTGAAGTTATGAATAAATATCTGGGTAACTGGGCCACTCCCCACATGTAAAATATTTTCATTTGTGCCCAAAGTGGCAAACTATAAGGACAAAAATAATTGCAACATTTTGAAGTTGCAAAATTCAGAAAGTTATAATGGGTTTACATTGCGACGTACTTCCACTACTATTTTGGCAGAAAGTGGTGGCAATATATTATCTCTGAAAAAATACGGAGGTTGGACGTCCGCCACGATGGTAGAGGTGTATATAGAAGAATCCCTCGCGGATAAGAGCTACAAAAATGGTTCAAGGGATATCAACTTAAACATCTAATTTGCTACCAGTATCAACTGCTGTCACTGCTAGTCAATGTGATGCTCTGCTATCCCTTTAGCTTCTTTATGTCATTGCCCCATACCTCCTCATCCAATATCAACGATGCCAGCTAGAGATTTCTCTTCAAAATATGGCAATAACAATTCCTGTGGGAAATCTCGGTAGTACCTCAATGAACACGGGTACTGCAGGAATTATTATCACCTGCCACAATTATATCATTAATTATTACTTTAAATACGTTCCTACCTACTATTGTTGATGTTTTATGCTTTGTATTTGATTTAAGTAGTTAATAAATGTGCTTTTCTTGTGTTTAATAAGTGAAATTTTGTGTGACAGTTTTCATTACTGACCTAGGGTAATAATTACTTTATTATTGACCAAATTCTCGGCTCAAAAATAGGTCAATAGTGGTATGTGTTCAGGCTAGCGGTGAAATAGTCTTTATTCTTTGAAAAAGTATCCAACTGCCGCTAGCCAGTTCCCAACGTGTTTAAAATATGTTGCGGCGAAAATACAGGACAAGCCAAATGGAAACTTAATACATTCTGGGGCTTCCTCGATTAACTATTTGTTTTGAATTTGAAATTAAGGCATGAAATTCGTAGATAATTTTGTCGAGCTTCCTCGGCTACCAAATGAGTTCATGAACAATGCAGGTTACGTATATTAAATTTGGGCATATATTTTTCAGCAATTCTCCAGCTTGACCATATATCGTGACTAACATCAACACTTGTGAACTAGTTCACTAGTTCTTGTACAGGGTTATGCACGTAACATTCTACCCCCCTATCTTTTTTTGTTTTTTTTACCTAGAAAAAAATGGTGAGGACCATAGTTGTAGGAAATTTTCTTTTGCGATTTTAATGCGCTATTCAGGAAAACAGTTGAACCACTAATTTTGGAGATATAAATTAAACTTTTATTTTTTCAATTTATATCATTTTGAAATCCTCGCTTTTTTCTGATTATAATAATAAATGTATATCATATGCACATTCAAACAGTTTGCACAGTATTGTGCTTTAAAATAGTGAATATTGTATAATGGATAAAATTTTAAGTGCCATGGAAAAATCAAAACAATTATTGTAATATGGTTTGACAGTTCTAGTTCTGTTTCAACAATGTTAAGAAAACAATTGTGTAATTTTTACAGTATTAATAGAAAAAATTAACTGTCTCCCAAGAAATATATATACTATCGAAATCACGAAGGAATGCCGTTATGTCACAAATTTATTTCTAACCTACAATGTACGCTGTTCAAGCGATCGTTGTTTACATAATAGTAAAAAAAGAGAGCGCAAGGAAGTCCATTTTATGTGATTCAGACTAACGTTGATGGGTTATACGAAAACTTAACTTCCTTGATCAAAAAGGAAAAGAGGGACTGATTTCGTAAGTCTCAGTAACAAGCAAAAATAATATCGATCAATCTGATCGAACGCTTTTGTCTAGAGTCGTTGTCACATATTTCATGATTTTCTGTTTCTGCATGTCAGCTGTTAAATTTGGATTTGTTTATTTTTGAGTTTAATTGTTACCGTTTTCTTTGTGTTACTGATTTTTGTATATGAAAAACAGATCTCTTCAGAACTAACGATAGTTAATCTTCAAAACAAACGGTATATTTCAATGTGTAATATTAATGATTCTTATAAAATACAAACAAAAACCTTTTTCTAAAACGCCATCCGACAGTTTTTTATTTTTAATAATGTTAATTAACTTAAATGAAATTATTAATATTTATAAGCAATCAACATTTTGCCAAATTAGATAAGAACATAAAATTTTTTCAAATTTAAAAACTGACGAAGTCATTAAATTATTCTGAATTTTTAAGGGAAAAGTTGAGGTTATGTTTTCACTTTTAACGAGTACAGTTTTTTTATAGCTGGATGTCATTTCAACAAGCATGAATTTGACTAACACAGTGCTGATTTGATTCATGTGAATTATAACGATGACGTAACGGCACCCTTTCGAGATTTCGATATTATATTATCCTATAAACTACAAATAAAACGAAAACAAACAATAACAAAATAACTGCGAGTCGTATCGATTGGCCCAAATGGTAACCTCGTCATATCGTTTGGCCCAAGTACATCAATAAATCAGTTACCACTGTGTTACATCGCCCTTCTGTTTATAACAACTTCAACACGTTTTGCCATTGTTTTTGCTACTTTTTCACAATCATCACGTGTCAATCTTTCAATTCTGGAACACTTCTAACCGGCCTTGCTCTCAATTTCTTTTTCATAACATGCCACAGTGTCTCAATTGGTGATAAGTCAGGGTTTCTGGAGGTCTAGTCTAGTAACCCAATATCTTATAAGTGAAAAGGTCGACTTAATGTGATAAATCTACATAGTAAAGGATAATATTGCCTGAAAATCTTGGTAATGCTGATAATAACAATTATTTTATGGATTCCACACCAAATTTATAATCGAACGATCAACATAATGATCTAATTTTAGAAACAAAATTTATAAATGATATTATATTCACTTTCAAACCTGCTGCTGTTAAAAAAAATGAAGATATCATAAATAAACAAAAAGCTCACACCTTGGGCTCGGATGGAATATCAGCTAAAATGTTACAGCTTGCTTTACAGTGGATAACGGCCCCACTGACACATATTATTAATGTCATTAGAACTAGGTGATTTATCTTCACAATGGAAAATAATATATTAAACCAATAACTAAGAAAAAAAATTCTAAACAACTTAAAGATCTGCGCCCTATTAGCTTACTTTCGGTACCTCTTAAAATCACAGAATCAGCTATACATGAACAACTTTCTGAATATATCCTTCTCAATAATTCCTAATAATCAGTCTGAATTCCGAAAATGTCACAGTATCTCTTCGCTTCTAAGTAATATAACTGATGAAATTTTGCAGGCCATTGACAATACTCAAATCACCTCTTCGACATTACTTGATATGACCAAAGCTTTTTATTTATTAGATTTTAATTGCTTAATTGCAAAATTAAGTTATTATGGTATATCTTGAAATACTTTTTCTTGGTTTCAAAACTATCTTCATGGCAAACAGCAGTTTACTAGTGTGAATACAGGAACCTCGATACAAACATCACAATATATTCTTTTATTTGTTTTTATTTCATGCTGATTATTATAAATGTATATTTTTGGACGCGGGAAGTGTTATACAGCAACACCATTGATCCTTTTGGAAAAAATTGCATGTCAGTACTTGTTTTTTTTTTTTAATAAATGTGTTGTATTATATTGTATTGTATTATAAATTGCAACTGAGCTAAACATTATCATTCTGGGCTTGTACACTCAATGCGTACACAACCCATTCAACTGGGCATCAATGTCTAAGACACAGTAAACAATAACCAATAGCTTATCTCTCCTTGTTGCCAGGCCTCGCCGCTGGGAACCTTCAAGAGCTGTTACTCTGAAATCTACTCTGAAAAGCATCAGTGCAGTAGTGGCTGTCGGAGCGGAGTGTATGTTATCAGCGAAATAAAAAATAACTCGTGGTGTACGTGCTTTACGTGTAATTGGTTTACTGTGACAATCCTATGCATTTTATTTTATTTTAAAATGGGGGACGTTAAGAAAAAAAGGGGAATGGTTTGCTCATGTAAAGGGTGTACAAATAAAAGTTACTGGAGTAATAAAAAGTTTTATTAATTTCCTCGTGATGCCGAAAGGTACGTGAAAAACTGTTATATTATGCAAGAATAAAACATACTGATTTTAGTATAAGAGTTAGGTATTGTTTTGCAAATACAAGAACCATTAATGAAGTAATTTTATGATTATAAATTGAAAGTATAAACAGAGACTATATGTACAGTCTCTGGTATAAATAAAATAGGAAATAGAATAAAAAAATAAAATATTTAGTTTTCTATTTACAATTAGACGAATACTCTTTTGCATTTATTTTGGATAATTTTTAATGACATTAGAGAATGAATTTTAAAATGTGTGTACATATATATGTTGTAGACAAATTACAAATTTGTCACTTTATGAAAATTTTAGTTATTTTATAAATGATATTGGTGCTTTCGTTTTGTAAATACATATTTTTTAATTATATCTTGGGGTTTTATTATTTGCGGGCCATTTACAGGGTGAAAGGGTCAAATAAAGTTAAAGCATATACAGAGTGTCCCATAATTAAGTATCTTTTTTCAAGGGGGTGATAGGGCTATAAAAAATATGTTGAGTTTTGTATATAAACATTTGCCTCAAGTCAGTTCACATGGGGGTACACCATAGTTATTTGAAAAATGAATTCGAAACGTCTTAAGTTGCAAAATTTAAATTTGGACCATTTATTACTTTCATAATGTAAAATTTTTATCTAAATATCATGCTTTGTTGGGGTAATTACAAGGGAAGTTAAAAAGGTGGATATTAACCTGACCAGCAAATAATTCCTTAAACTGGATCTGCGAAATTTGATTTTTTTGCAAATTTGGTAAGGAGCGGGTGCTCCATCTTGCTGGAACCACAAACCATTATTGGGAACATCGGGTACGTCATGTTTTGGGTATAGTACGGCTAGAGCAGGAACGAGATGGTCTCTGAGTAGTTCCAAATACTCTTCATCTGTCAGTGTTTTTTTATGCATATTAAGTATAGGCCTCCACTATTTAGTGTGAATTCTGGTGAGTCCAATAGCGATAATTGGTTTATTAACCATTCCGCTAAGATAAAATCTAGTTTCATCAGAAAAGATTATACGGTTGGCAAAATCAGCCTCAGCGTTGCACCTCTCCGTCATGTTATCACAAAATTCAATCCTGCAATCAGGATCGTCTTCGTTTAACTCATGAACTAAAGTCTCTTTGTATGAACAGAAGATTGATTGATTTCTTTATCAGCAACCAACGCTCATGTAGTGTATATGTGGATTTTCTTGCAATTGCAACTACATACATATTTAATATTTCCTCAGGCACGTTTCGGTGGTATCGATTATCGTTCCAAGTATGTCCCATTTCAGAAAAATGTCTTTGAATTTTGCTTTCTGTGGAGCGCATTATGGGATCCTGATCGGAATATTTAATATTAAATAAAACACAGCCTTCTCCTTGTGTTTGCTTCCTGTGCCCATATTGCCTCATAATCAAAATTTCAGTTTTTTTTATTTTTCTGTTAAGTAACAGATCATTTTTCAATAGATCGATGGCAATAAATAACAAATTAACAGTCAGATTGACTTTTCGGCAAACTGTCAACTTGTTATTCGTTTGTTTTAGATAAATTGATAAAATTCCGCAAATATTTCGCTTTTTGTTTTCAATTTTTCATAAATCAGTTTTTTCATAAATACCAATAATGTCGCTAACTAATTAAATGAACATTACACATAACTGCATATTGCTTATTTAGAATTTAGAGTCCTTACAAAAACTGGGGGTTGACATTTAAAAAAAAATTGTGGACGTTATTGGAGAAAGAGGTGAGAGTAAAAAAATTGACAACTATCGGAAAAAATGCGCGTTAAAAAATAAGGTTGGCCTGTCCGAGGATTTTAACCGCAGACCATCGGGGAATTTTTAATTTGCCCTATTGAAACAAGGACCGTAACATATATGAAGATTTCTTAGGGCTGTATTCTCACTAGTGTTTATATGAACTTTTATAATTGTCTCAGTCTAAATAACACCCTCAAATTTGCAAAGATTGAAACCATAAACCAAAAAATTAAGAAAATATTTGACTAACGTTATTTGAAGGAAATATGTTGACGATATTTTTGCAATTTGGTCTCATGGGATTGATTTACTACGGAATTTAAAATTAGAACAGTAATCTAGATGAAAATCACAAAAAAATGCAAAACTAGTTTTTTTCGCGAATTATCATCTATCAAACATAGTTGTTTACGCTGTCAGCGAAAAAAAACATTATGTAAGAGCGTCTTCTACACCTTTCAACCCACGACTGAATACGCATAAGAGTTACATTACGAAAAACGTAACTAAGAAGTCAAAAATGTGACTTTTTCATCCGATTGTATTGTTTGATTACTCCAGTTTATAAAAAAAAACGTTGTTTCGTTAAAAATACTGCAATACAAGTCGTATCTCTTATTCTGAAGATTTCATTACGGTTTATAAAAGGGTCCAAAAACCTTTGTCCCATAGCGTACAGGGTGTCCCCGTTTATAGCAGGGCTTCGCCAATCAATAGAAAACCTCATTTCAAGGCAAAAAGTTCGATTTAACATGTGTTGAAGAGTTCTTCGTTTTTGAGATACGAGGTGCTGAAGATAAAAAAGATAAAGTTTTTCGGTAGTTACTAAGAAACTATATAAGCTTTCGATTTGAAATTGGCACGTGTTTTTTGCTTCAATGGTGCTATCTTTTTGTCAATACAACCAATTTCTCTCAATATCCAGTGGCGTGGAAACTGGTGTCTGAAACCTATTTTCTATCTAGAACTTGTACGCCAATAGATTTTTCTCAAAAAATCATTATTTCTTCAATTGCCTGTATAAATTAGAACAAAAAAATAATCTTCCACTTTTTCCGTACGAGAAAAACGCCATCAAATTTGACAAGTGTTGTATTTTATTCAAATTTAAGACATTGAGAAATTGAGGTTGCTATGAAACAATATCTCGTCTGAAATGCCAATAACAGCTATAGGTCGCGTGCACGTGACGTCACAGTCCCAGACTGTAAGAACACAAAACGATATCTGTTCAAGTTTTGTGGTGATTTATATACATTTTTCCACAGAATCATTAAATTTGTTATTTTTCATAATATTTGTGTTTTTGTGGACTTATACAAAATCGGGATATGGAATCGCAAATCAAAATTCGCAGGCGCAACAAGGGAATATCAAAGACCATTTGCAAACAGGATGCAACAAGATCCAAGCCTTTTTGTTAAATTTCATCGTTTTGCTGATAATGGACTAAGAAAAATAAACAGGGTTAGAAACCAAAATAATAATAATAATGTGAGATGGACTTGTCGTGGTGGAATCCATGCTTGACCTGTTCGTTCTCCCGATATAATCCCGCATGATTTTTTTGCATAGGGTTTTATCAAATATAAGGTTTATACCACTCCAGCAGATACGAGGGACAAATTAATCCAGAGAATACAAAATGTGTGCAATGAAATACGAGAATATCATTGCCTTTGTCGCATTTTACTATTTGTTTTTAAAATGTATTTAGAATTAGTTCCTTTAATGTTTTTATATTTGCAAAACTGTGTGTAGTTAAGCTGGTCACATTGCATTACCGACATGTGGTTGATGTTTAAGAACGAACGTAGTACACGTCTGGTCTCTAAGAAATATTCACAAGTTTTAGTTATATGTATTACTAGTGATAGTGATATTTTGTACCAGGAAGAAATAAATACGTCTATCTACTTATCATATATTGGCGTGTTATTTCCAACGATAGAAAAGTTTGTAACCAGCACTTATACAGTCCGCTTCCAGTTAAGGCATTTACATTTTACATCCTTCGTGTAAGAAGATCCATTGCACGCCACTGTTAGTTGTGTATCAAAGAAAAGGGTTTCCATTTCGAATATTTACTCTAGTTTTAATTGACGTTCTGTAATTGTACTATTTTATTTAATTTATGTGGCGGATTTTTTGTTTCAATAACAATTTTAGGTGTATTTCTTGAATAAAATTACAACACTTTTCAATTTTGATGGCGTTTTTCTCGAAAACCGTGCGTCGCACAGAAAATGTGCTACTTATTTAATTTGTATAAGGAAATGTCAAATCGAAAGCATGTGTACTTTCTGCCAAAAAAATTTTTTTTTAAACCTCAAACGAAGAAGTTTTCGACACGAGTTAAGTCGAACTTTTTACCTTAAAATGAGGTCCTCTATCGATTGGCGAAGTCCTGCTACTATAACCTGGGACGCCCTGTATATTTGTCATGTTCACATTACATAAATGGTTTGAGATTCGAAACATCAGCAAAATATTCCATTTCTTTAATTTATTTTATTAAAAAATTACCACTTCTTCATTTTTTTTCTTAGTGGGGAAGCAAATTATTGTCGCAAATTTGTGGAGGTGTGGTAGACTTGTTGCATGAATCGCAAGTGACCGCGCACAAATGTGTATTAGTACTTCCTTTGTTTCATGTGGATGTTTCATATTGGATGCGTCTCCGGAAAAACACAAAAGTCGTCTTACTGAAGCAGATATGGATTACCCTTGAAATTTGTGTGGCAAAACTTGTGAACATAGGATGAGGAACGTTTGTGGAACAGTGGATCAGTATGCGCATAGTATGCGTACCCGAGGGCTCAATCAAAGAGTAAATACATGATGGTAGCGTGAACAGAACAGGAGGAAGAGCAATGCCGTGAAATACTAGATGATGATGAAATTTTCTGAAAGCATGATGCAAAGGTGTCTAAGGAAAAAAGTAAATACGAAATGTATGGACTTATAGTCGGGCCGGTGTAAGATTGCAACTTTTTTTAAAGTCAAAGTCATAAATAATTTTATTCGTTTCAATTGTCAGCACATCAGCTGTGCCAGATATCCGCATAAGCGACTTATTTTTATTTACAATTATTTTGTTGGATGATTGTAGTGTAGAATTGGTTAACAGTGAATCTCAAACAGTAAATGAATATATTTGTGCTTTTACTTTGAAATTAATTTAACAACCGCTGAATTGAAACGAATAACATTATTTTTATGGATCTGATTACTTAAGATGAATGTTGCAATCTTACAGCAGCCCAACTATAGCTACGAATTCTAAGATGGTCTCGTAATGTTTGTGATGGAGGAAAGAGGTTCTTTGACTACTTTTTATCGTAATTTAGAGGTTTGGGCATAATTTCATTTTGGCATTTTATATTTAACAAAGCGCGAGGATGACACTAGAATCCTGATAATTATAAATATAAAATAAGGATAGATAGATGCTGGCCACGCTCTCCGCCAATTGGGAAGTGTGTAAGCCGTACTCATATCCGACCCACGTAATTTGATTTCTTGATAGTTTCTATCATATTGCATTGTCATCCTCGCGCTTATTATTAAATGTAAATACCAAAATTGAATTTTGTTCAGTCCGTATACCTACAAAGCTGTTGTTTATCCTATTCGATTTCTTTTTAATTAACGTTCTTTCTTTGTTTATTCTTGTCGGTTGCTTTCATCCCAAATGATACGAGTTATCTTAGAATTCGACTGCTGATGTACCTACTGAAAATTACAGCAGTGTTGTTTATGTCAATATTAAAATAGAAAGCTTACCCCTAATAATAATACCACAGCCAGAATCTCTAGTAAGTTGTGCTTCAATGACCTTGTCATGATGTTTATTGTGCCAGCGTCCAGCCGTTGATTCGTTTCTGAAATGAAAATAATGAAAGCACCTTGACATTGAGATACAGCGAGAAACGCCTAGCTTCTCTGCACCTGACGAGGTCTGACCCACTAACACACTCCGTAAGCACAGTTCAGCGGGCCGCATCATAAATGCAACGCCGATCCATCTTATCTAGTCACTTTGTACCATCATAATTATGTTATTCGTTATTTTTACTATTATTATCTATTACATTTTTATTACAAATTAGTATTTTGTTCACTAAAAACCTTTTCAAGTGGAATAAATCAGTTGCGTATAATAATCAGGGCCCCGCATGTTACTTTAAATTTAATATTATTGCCATGTAAATAGCTATATACAGGGTGATTATTTTAAGTGCCTTCCTTGATTTCACATCTCGATTTTTCACCTAGGAAAAAAATTCCACAACTATGCGTATGTCAATTTTTTGAGGAATCCGAATTCGAAAAGAAAAACAATTGAACGTCAAACCTCAAACAGAAAATTTATAGCAGAAGAACTGAAAAAATACAGAAACTGACACCCTGTATATTAATGCAGAAATGTGTCATTATACTGACAATAAATGCGTATCATAAAATTTTCCACTTCCTGTTTAAGGGGAAATTACTTTGCTTTCAAAGAAGGCCCTCAAATTCAAATTTGAAAGGGTATCTTTTTGTATATATAGGTTTTCGTAAAACTCAAATGTCACAAAATATATTTAGTACTTAAAATGTGTCCTCTGGTAATGAATATGTTTCCTCAAGTGATGAAGAAGGAAACAACGATGAATGTGACATTTTTTAAAAACTTTTAAATGAAGGATTACCAGGCACAATAAATGACTACTTTGAATATAAATTACTTGTCATGGCTGAAAATAAATAAGGTTTAAATGGCTACAATGATACCATTTTTTCATTTTTAGATAAAAAATAACAGAGGAGGGATGTATTTTGTTTCATTACATCAATTTAGCAGAAAAATGTCATTAAGAAAAACTGATATCTGATAAAATATAG
The DNA here is from genome assembly GCA_029963845.1 of Rhamnusium bicolor. Taxonomy (NCBI): domain Eukaryota; kingdom Metazoa; phylum Arthropoda; class Insecta; order Coleoptera; family Cerambycidae; genus Rhamnusium; species Rhamnusium bicolor. The sequence continues at coordinate 85,832 of JANEYF010003319.1, read as the reverse complement.
GTCGCCAGTCAAACAAGCCACATCGACTAAGGACTAAGAACATATAAAAACATTTCCAGCCGAAGTATCAGACTATTCACGGAATCTTCACCATAAAATGCTTCTTAAACATCATCTCCATATAATACAATGCTAAAAAAATGTACATTAAATAACGCGAAGACAAAAATATTTGCGACAATTTTATGGTGAAACTTTCCTCATATGTAACAATTTTTTCCACTAGGTTCATCCTTTCTTTTGGGCATCGGGAAAATGATACATGTAGTCTGATTCTAGACAAAGTACTGATAAGCATATAGAAAATTACAAAGCAGGTTTGAGACTCAACGACGAGATAGAGAAAAAAAATGTTGTTGATAAAAATAAGTGTTACATAACTATGGATTTATGGCAAACAATGCGACTTCCGAAACTCAAGGCTTTTTATTCGAGGCAAATGTTGCTATATAATTTCGGTGTACACAATTTAACTTCTGCGGGATATAGATCTATTTTTAATCGAATAGAAAATATGACAAATAGAGGAAATAGTAAATGGTTTGTATACATTCTGCCCCTGCTCAACGAAACGGATGAAAATATTAATCATCTTGTAATTTGGTCGGAGTCATGCGCCGCGCCGACGAAAATAAAAGTTTTACCATTGTTTGTCTCTACCAACTCCTAATTTTAAATAAATTGTTCAAGGTTATTAACCACAAATTCCCGGAGGATGGTCATAGTTACCTAAACTCCATCAGAATTTTTAGTCAGATTAAAATATCTTTTCAATCCGACCAATCAGAAGAGTGGAAAATGTTTACTTGCCTGAGCAATACCACTGTCTAATAAAATTTGCAATCCCATAAAACAACTATGTGTGTAGATATGAAAACTTACTTTTATAATTTTGAAGTTATTAAAAAAATTAAACTTGTTCAATACAACAAAAAAAGTAAACTTTAGACTATATTACCACCAGAAAAAAGAACTTTTCCTCCTTGGTTTAACGTAGATATAAGGAAAAACATTAGGCTAAAAGAAAAGGCTTGGCGGACTTATGAAATGCCTGCAGATACTAACGTTTTAACAAATTTCAAGAGATTAAGGGCCAAAATAAAAATGGATATAGACATCTCGTTTAAGAATGATACCACCAATGTAAAAGCAATGGTGAATACCGAATCTTCTATAAATAACCCAAATAACATAGTCAACGCATTTGCTGATTTTTTTGAACAATCCTATTCTCATACACATTACAAGCCAACGCCAACAACTATGAAAGCTACCGAGTTAATAGCAACCTAATAATAAATTCCTTTTCTGAAATGCAAGTATTACAGGGTATAAGACATATTAAACCTAAATGCACTGCTGGAGCTGATGGAATCCCTGCCTTTGTATTAAGAGATTGTTCTAACGCTTTTGCCCTCCCACTTAGCATTTTGTTTAATCTTAATAATCACTGCATCTCCATGAACTTAATAATAACATTTTTCACTTCATATCTTACTAATAGAGTACAGTATGTATCTTACAATGGTTACAAGTCTGTAGAACACACCGCTATGTCTGGAGTAACTCAGGGGTCAATACTGGGCTCCCTTTTCTTTAATATATATATATATATATATATATATATATATATATATATATATATATATATATATATATATATATATATATATATATATATAAATGTAAATGACATTATCGATGATTTAGATGTGTCTTGTCTACTATATGCAGACGATTTCAAGATATACCTAAGAATTGAATTCATAAACGACTGCATTAAGCTTCAAGCAAACATTTCAAAAATATACTCTTGGTAGGAACAAACAATTTGGATCTTAATGTCCAAATGTGTAGTATAATGACGTATACCACAAAAAAATCTGAAATCAGACATTATTATCATATAAATGACCAAATATTGTCCAGACAAATTACTTTCAAAGACTTAGGCGTAACGTTCGATAAAGTGTTGTCATTTTCAACTCACATTGAGAGTATTGTGGCAGAGGCTTACAAATCATTGGGATTTATACTATGCAATAGTAACGATTTTAACAACTGCGACACTGTTAAACTGTGAATCAATAATGTACCAATCCGTAAACGGTAAATTTTTAGATTTCGTTTTATGTAATAGACCTTGGACCGTTATAAAAGGCTATGATATAATATAATGTTACCCGAAGATAATTCATAATTTAGTTAAAAATAATAACATCTTGATTAGTCCTGAGCTAACTTGTAATTTCCGTAAGCCAATTATAACCCTTTATAATAGCAGCTAAGCTTAACTGATTGGTATTTTTTGGACGAACATACCGATCGTAATGAAGTACGTAATCATTTTTTTTACAGAGTAATTAACAATATCTTTGAATTGTGTGCTACTAAAAAAATTTCTCGGATCAAGAAATATCCACCGTGGTTTTCTAAAAGGATAGTGACTGATACAAAAAATAAACCAAGACTACTGAATGAATATACCCGTACAAAAGATGATCACACGCTCGTCAATTTCAAATTCCTTCGGTAAAAATTAAGAAATATATTAATATGGTATTTAAAAGTTTTTAAATAACATTCAAAACAATATTCGTTGCTACCTCAAAAGCTCTGGTCATATGTTTACTGCAAAAGATGTGTGAATTCATTACTCAGCCAACCTGCTGATATCGCAAATACTTTTGCGTCTTTTTTTAAATCTAGCTTTTAGTCAAGTACCTTAGTTGTTCCTGAGTTCAGTAATGTTACAAATAATACCTTTTACCTTGTAAATTTTTCCGAAAAGGATGTATACGACAATTCGTCGAGATTTTTAAAAGCAATTAAACCTAAATTTACCTCTGGTCCTGATTGCATACCTGTGCTTTCATCTTACGCAGCTGTGCTGTAGTGTTTGCCTGTCTCCTTATGAAACCATTATTTTTATTTAAATTCCACTCCAGCACATTACCAGATGTGTGGATGCATTCTAGAATTTGTCCTGTTTTTAAGAAGGGTGATTCTGTGATCTATAAATTTTCTAAGGCTTTTGAAATGTTAATGTATATGCAGATGATTTAAAAATTTATTCTGACATTAATTCTATCGGTGATTCCCTTCAGTTACAAATTAATTTGAATAGAAATAATGACTGGTGTATAAAAAATAACTTACCATTAAGTGTGCAAAAGTGTAACATTCTGCATTTAACAAAATAATAAATTTATAGTTACAATTATTATACACTCAATAATATTTCCCTAAATAAAGTAACCGAATTTGATTTTCATAACTAGCAAATGAAAAACGACTGGAAATAAGTCAGTTACGTAGGATGTGCAGGAAGAATTTGTTTTGTGTTTCTGGGTATCGTCAAATGGTCAATGGTCAACAGTTATTGTGGTTAGCTTTTGTTAACATATTAAGTAAAACCCCAAATTTCTAATATTATTTTAGTTTTTCATTAGTGTCAAAGATAGATCCTCTAAACTTTATATGGCTGTATTTGCATTAAAACAACGCTATCAAATCTGGAAGAATATACAAAGCATACTATTTAAATCTCAGTGACGTCACAACTTTTTTCAAATATGCCCGAAAAATTTCTGACAATGAACCAGTAACACAGACTTTTTGATATAGGGCAATACCTCGTATCTCCATTTTTGTCAAAACTCGGTTTAGAATTTTAAATTAATGTCCACTCCTATGTCCAACAGTTCCCAATATCTTGTCTCTCCAAGATTAATATTGATACCAAAAACTCTACTTAAAAAATACCTCGTATAACAATAAAATAACTCGTATCTCCATGATCTCCATGATAAAAATAACATGTAGGTTTCATATCTATTAATAAGAAAACTTAGTTTTTTTCGTCTCCTGTAAAACTGCTAATTTGGAGATAAGAGGTATTGTTTCTTAAGCGTCGATATGTCACTGTTTCTCCTCACAAAAATATAAATACCCAGACACATTTATAACATCATTTTTAAAAAAACGAATAAATAAATTTTACAACAAAAATACACAAACCACAACAAATAATTCCGAGCGCACTTACGTGTCCAGCCCATATACAAAAGACTGTCAGAACAAATAGGAAAAAAATTTAAAAATTGGCATAAATATTAGCGATAAAGGATATAACTTGTTAAAACCTAATTTCAGTAAACTCAAAAGTAAAATATTAGCAAAGAAAACAAGTGGTGTATGTGAAATATCGTGTAAAAACGGTGACAAAGTATACATAGGAAAAACTTTCCAATATTTAGAAGGAGAATCCAATCTCATAAACACGATAAAATTAATAAAAGAGTACCCACCAAACATACAGACACCAAAACACAAATCCGACTTCGACAAAAATACTAATTATAGAAAATCACACCAAAATAAAAAGAGAAATTCTAGAAACAATTTAAAGAAAAAACCCCAAAAACAATAAATGACAAAACAAACACGCAAAATTTAAACAAACTCTACAATAACTTACTCACCAAAAATCAAACAAATTATATCCTCCCCTATAGAACAATTATTGGAAATACGTCACTGCCACAATAACTTATGTCAATCAAAAAACCTATAAAACGTTCGGTAAAATCTAAGTAAAAACACATGTCTTGGGAATTTTACAAATTATGATTTTAGGCCAAACTTAGTTATCAAAGCAAAAACATCATAATGTAAAAAGTGATGCGCTATACGTAAAATTAAATATTACTAAAATAAAATGCCACATTTTGAACTACTTTGTTTTAAGGTAAGCCTTTGTCAATCAAAATTTGTACACAAATTTAAACTGATAATTATATTTCAGTTCTAACAATGAAAAAACTGAAAAATAATTATTACGTTCGACATAAAAAAAATAAACATTTCTTTTTAAGATTCTGTTTTAATATAAGAACCAGAAAACCTAAGAAAATATATACTAAATGTAATGTGATACTAAGGGTACAAACATGCTGAGGATACCTCGCTACTCGCGGTGGAGGTCGCGATCACGGTAGTTACATCGATGTCTTCTTTATGCAAAACAAATCTGCTTCTTTAAATGTGATCGCACATACCGAGGATGCTAGAAGTTCACCCTCGCGATTTACATCGAAGTTTGGCTCGACGTCGATGCAGAGGATACCTGGCTACTCGCGGTGGAGATCGCGATTGCAGTCGCTACATCGATATCATTTCTATATAAAACAAACTTGCTTCTGTAATCGCACATATCGAGGATGCTAGAGCAGCAATTCACCCTCGCCGTTTTCATCGAAGTGTAACGCGATATCGAGGTCGATACAATAAATTAGTTTTTCCAGCTGTAGAAAGAATAGCATCGCGGTAGTTTGCACTAGATTGGTTGACTCTGATCACTTAACACCCACTCACACGCTTCATCGTATACTACACAATTGGCACGGAACACTGAAAGAGTTAACCTCTTTAGTATGTCCACTCATCATCGACATCCATCTCGACTACAACCGGGATGGCGACTTCCACCGCAAGCATTGAGACATCTTCGGCATGTCCGTACCCTAAGTTATCTACAATAGCAACGTCTATACCAAGCAATGCAAAAATACGAGCATAAGTACACATCCAGACCCCAGGAAAATCTCATTCGAATCTGTCCAAGAAGATACTCCCAATGAAGGAGAGCAAAGGGTTACCCATTCCTGTCCCTTTGTGTTGATCCAAGAATTTGTTCTCGAACTGAAAGCAATTTTGCTTCATACAAGTTTTGTGAGTTTACTTTCCACTATTCTTTGCTTCGAGTAAATGCTTTAGATACTCCAAGCAGTTATTATTATAACACGTCTACCCCCTTCCGCAAAGTTTCAAACGTGGACTTCTTAAATTCCCACAGAATATTTATTTTGAATGCAGCCACAATATACCTCGACGGAATTCTTTATAAAATAAAATTTCGAACACAAAACTACATTCTTAAATTTGTAAATGCCAAAAAAAAAGGTAGAAAACAAGAATCATTTTTATATTTTAAGTGTAACTAAAATATACGCCACTACAGTATCCTGGGCTACACCACTCGAATGTCAACACCAGTGATAAATATACAATACGTATTTAGGAAAATGCAATCGAGATGTATTCTCGAATCTTTATTAAGGGCGAAGTTAACCTTAGACATATGGTTCTCTAACAATTAATCCGATATATATTGTATTCTGCAACTTTAAACTATAATAGACGGTTATTATATATTATTAGATAATTTATTTACCAGTACCTATAGTAGTGGAGTGCCATCTAAAACAAATCTATGCAGGAATACTGAAAATATCCATGAATCTGAGGAGCTTTTAGATCCGCCAGGGAATCCCAGGTTTCATCATAGGAAATCAAAATTTCACCTTGTACCTGAATTTTATTGACCTTATTAATAAAATCATTGGAATTAATGACTAAAAAACTAATTCACTGGATAAATGTTCGTAAACTCCATGGGAAACTGTGTACACTGAAAACAAACTATTCTGAAACATGTGTATTAAAGTTGTTTTGAATTAAAGCAATAGTACTATTCAACTGAATTATTTTTTTATTTGATGACATAATACATCAACTTTCTTTACACAAACAAACATTTTTCTTATAATTATTTCTAAATAAAAATATAATGATCTAAATTCTATTGATATCATGTTTGTGTGTTTAAAATGTAATTAATAACAATTACTTTTATATTTTTGTTATATACATGTATACCTACCACCTCAGATTAATAGTAATAGTTATTATGACAAATTATTTGATGCTTCGAGTCCTTGTACAATTTACGGATCAAATATTTTAATAATTGGTGATTTTAATATCCCTCAATTTGCAGCAAGTGCCTAAAAGGCTCCTCTTTGTCGTAATTATAATTTATTGTAACATTTTTTTTTACCTTCTTAAATTTACAAAGTATAATATTGTTTTAAATCATCATAACAGACTCCTGGACCTTGTTGTCTCTAATTACGAATGTATTGTTTAAATCGGGTCATGTTTTATTAGCTGAAGTTCAACACCATCCAGCTCTAGTCCTGAAGTTCAACACCATCCAGCTTTAGTCATTGAAATCATTTTTAGTAAAGAAAGCAGAAAATTTCCGTAAAAATGTAAGAAAGGTTTTAATTTTAAAAACAAAACTTCCCAACATTATATGAAGAACTAGCCTTTACTAACTGGTCGTCTTTATAACAACATATTAGTGTTAATGAGATAGTTTGTGACATGTTTAATCACAGAAAATCGTAACAAATAAATATTATCCGCCGTGGTTTGACGGAGAATTAATTTCACTTCTTGTTAAACGAAGGATGTGGACCTGAACAACATATCGTTCATCTCAAACTGATGACACTTATAATTATTTCGATAAGTTAAGGTCTACAGTAAAAATTGAAGTAATGTGATTGAACATATGTGAATAACATCGAATCTGATACAGAAAACGGATAAAAAAAATACGAATATATAATTTCAATTATTCTGTCCTCTAAAGCTATTAATATTTATTACATTAGGATTTACTAAGATTCACAGTTACTTTCGAGGCTTTTTTTAGGGACACACTGATGACGTAAAAATGTAGAAAAACGTGCCTTAAGAAAATATAAGTTTTGAAGTGATTGTTCAACTGGTGAGTACTTTTGTTTTATTTATTTTTGGTTTTACTAAACAGAGTAGTTAAAATTAAAATTAACATTATTGAGTCACTTGTACTGAACATAATGTGCATATTATCTTTTTTATAATCCAAGTTTCAATGTTTTGGCAAATAGCCGGAAAAATAATTGTTGAAAAAGATATATGTTATATTTATCTGTGATAAGTTTTATGGCATTTTTTATATTTTAATTATATTCATATTTGAGTTATTCTGTGATAATAGCAATAGTAACTTACTACTTGACAAATGTTACAAAACAATTCACAAAACACGGAACTACAGAATACAACAATTTTCTGAAAGCTGCTTTTTACAAAAGTGTACCAATGTAAACTCTAATACAAGCGTTATGCGAATGATGGTTCCCACTCTAAACGACCCTGGCCCTTTGGGCATCTTTATCTCACTGTCACAATTTGTTTGTCAAGTACCATACATATAGGCGAGCAAGTTACACTTACTTTTCGGATTAGTCGCGTTCGGCAGGCTAATTTAATTTTTAATTGATTGTATACACGAAACGAAAGACAACCATGTATTTTTTATTTATTTTTTAGCTGGGGAACTTTGGAATATTCCTCTATGAAGATGGGCCCGCGAGAAATATTGTAATGCTTTCGATTATGTTAATATTTAATGACTCGTAAAGTTCAAATTCATCGAGATTTTCTCAGAAACCTGTTCGAGATGTCCAGTGTAAAATTAATCAATGTATTATCATCTTAATTGACTTTTTTAAACAGCAAACTATGTTAAAATACTATGCTTACGTTTCGAGAGACGCGTCGCTTCCAATAATTATCGTAAAAATGAAAAAACAATGCATCGTAGCCAAAAAAGTTTTAAACAAAATTTGTAGAGTATAATCCTCTCTTTAAAATGAGTACCTTACAAACTCATTTTATCAGCAATTAACAACTCTAGAGCAAATTTCATACGGGAGTGAATGACATAAATTTGATGTAAAAGGTTGTGGGCCCCTGACTGGAAAAAAGTATTATCCAGCGACAGAAATAAATCCGATTTGACGAGATTTCTATGGTGTGGTAAATAATGAGAGCTTTCATGTGGCTTAAGACCGCCGCCAGCGAGAATTACCTTCTCTAAGAGAATTTTACTATTCGGTAAATTATTTTGTATATAACATACAAAATAATTTACCGAATAGTAAAATTCTGTTAGAGAAGGTAGTTCGTGGCGGCGGTCTTAAGCCACATGAAACTCTCATATTTATCACACCGCTTTTTCCATGTACCGAACACAACGAATAATTACCCTGTAGTTGTTAGATATATTGATTCTGTTAATTGAACCTTTCGAAAACTTCGCATCAGAAGCTAAGTATTTTTTTTACTGACAGAACGTCTTTCATTGACCATCGTCGTTACCTGTGAATAAATGCCTTCGTAAATAAATTAGGACTCACGTTGTTCTTCCAACTGCAAATGCTCTTTCTGGATGTAGTATGGTGTCATATCTGTTTAGCATTGACAAGAAATCTGCTTTTCAAGCATTGAAGAGGATGCTGGAGCCAGATCTACGTTTGATTGCCATGATGCATATGGTGGCCTATTGAAGCAGTGACGACCTTCCTGGCTGATTTATGTGATCCTAAGAAAAAGTCGATGGTACATCGGCAAATTCATTGCAGTGTCATTTAGCAATCGAAAAAATTCCGTCCATCGACAAATTGCCTCCATCGCTGCCAACATTACTTCAACATGTGCACCGAACTTGCTAGGAATCTAATAATTGGGCTCAAACTATTATGTATCAATAGAATCATGGAAGCCAACAGAAAGTGGTTTGATTGAGAATGGAATTTATTTTATTAATTTATTTTAAAAGCAATACGGCATTTAAATTTGTTTACAATTGTTTTTGCTCTTGTGGTGGATAATCAGCAGGTGCGCATGAAACTTGCTTAAGCATTTCCATGAACTTGTATTGCTGCGATGTTTGTCGTTGTTCTGATAGATGTACTAACAAATCTTTTGAGGTTACACACAATATACATATGTATAAATCAAGATGCTAAATATATTAGTATAAGCTACCTCATTAATGTATCAATAATATACTTTGCCGTAATTTTTTGTTTAAATAAATAGAATAAGATGATAGTATTGATAACATATTGATTAATTTTACATTGGACAACATATCAAACATGTCTCCAAAAGAATCTGAATGAATTTGAACTTAATGAGTAATTTAAATTTACATAATCGAAAACATTACAATATCTTTCGCGTGCCAACTTCATAGAGGAATATTACAAAGTTCTCCAGCTTGAAAATAAATATAAAACTCATAGTCATTTTCCTTTTTATGTATACTATCAATGGTATCAATTAAAAATTGAATTATCCTGCTGAACGCGCTTGTTTTCTGAAAGTCTTTTAGAGGGTAACTTGTTCGCCTAATATAATTGAAGTATATTTATATTATTTACTTGTGTGTATACTGATTACGATTCCTATTAAAATAAATTACTTACTTAACGTTTCACATTTTTTAGACTATATTTTTAAATTCTTATATGAAATTGATATTTAGAAATACTGTTCATCAAATTTTAAGACCACGGGTCTGCATTGTTGAATCTATGGCACTTGACTAGACATTTGCTAGATATAAAAGTTCCTAACATCTGTACCACGGAGAGCTAGAAAAAAATTAAAAAGCTTTCATATATTTATCAAACAAATAACCTAGTTTTAAGACACCGAATTAAAAGTGCGCGTATTATACACACAATGCTTTTGATTTGTTTACGTTCGGCGTCTATTTGTTGAGAGTTAATGTACAATTACAATAATTACACAGTCCTAGTTTATTAACCTTATAAACAAACGTCCTTGCTATCAGTCGCTCTAATAACAGGAGAAATGCACAAGCAGCGTTATCTTTTCATCATCGACCGACATTCTTAATTCTTAGAAAGTGGAACAAGTGCTCCGACTTCAGTGATCTAACACTTACCGTCTACATTAACAAAACTCGATCTTCCCAAACGTCCGTTTATGGTTTTTTATAAACGCTTCCACAATTAATATATTATACCTCCGCATGCAGTTGAGCGTGCATAGAAAGTACTAAAAGTAGGCACCAAACGCAGTGACCTTGGATTTGAAACAGTTTTTAAAATGGATTAATTCATCATGTTTCAGTGCCTTAAACTTGTTGCGTGTCGGCTAATAAGTTTTTGTAGGATACCTAATTCTATTCTTAATTTAATTGGTAAAATTTCTCTTTTGCCATTGTGTTTGGTAGAGAGTTAGACAATCAACATACCCTCACAAGCATAATGCAACATTACTGAAACAATGACATATAATAAATATTGTTTTGCAACAAGCATGAGTGGGTTGCTCTTCCAAAAGTGAAATCGTTGGTGAAAATATAGCATTTTTTTATTACGGAAAGAAAAAAGTGTATCGTTTCTAAATTCATTAAGTTAAGAACGTTTCATAACGATATAATGAGTAGGTACAATCAATAATAGGAAATTTTGTTAAGAGGATAATTTACGCAGAGGATTAATTATGTATTCGATTTATTTTTTAAGATTTAAACTTGAAATTTTGCACACGTTTATTAAAATATTTATTCTTTGACGTTAAGTTTTTTAGTTTTTTGTTCTACTTGCAGAAGTGATCAAAGAAAAAAAGAGAGTCGAAAAATTTGAATCTACAAAGATATAAACGTGCCGTCGTGGACAATACATTAATAACTACGTGAAGTAAATATAATTTCTTAATTTTCAAAAATAGATTCGAAATTTTCTAAGAAAGATTACTGTTCTCCAAATCAATACCTATAACATCCATAAATCCGTAAGAGTACCATTTTCAAAAACTAAAAAAACAATATTAAATTATTCAAACTAAATTCGTCTCTTAGCACTAACGTACTATACATTATGCTTAAAATTTCAGTTCGCGATGATATAACACAACCCAAACTCCTCCCACGGGACACTGCACACTGTCAATTATTATACAGCACTTGTTGTTTCGCAGTGCTCACATTATACTCTTGAACTTTTTAATAAGTGACTTTACGAGCGAAAGGTTTTTTTATAAAATAAATTATTTGGAGATGGACTTGGTAATCGTAAAGGCAATGGTGGGGGAGGCAGACGCCTGGCAAGTAGCCCGCAGACGAGCCCTTTTTACCAACCCCTAGCTGTCCCTTCAGCTATGTACTTCTCTTACTTCCTCGTCGAATTTTTCCGTTCTTCTAATGAAAGTCCCAAGAAGTGATAATATGTTTTTTCCTCACTCCCACATCCTGAACATGTAGGGCCTTTCTCAACACCTATCAATAATAGATGTCTCCTGAGTCTACGGTGGCCTGTCAAAACTCCGAGTGAAAGATTCTTTCGACTCCGGGCGATCTCGACTTTTTCAGCCCCGTTACAAAATCTCGAGTTTGCCTACAGGTCCTGTTAGTCCTGTAATGTTTTCTCAGTGTCTCGTAGACCCACTCATTGAGAACCGTCGTGACCTGTCTTTGTGTGATGCCCAATATAGGCTCAGGCCCGAGACAGGGCTCCTCTGCTCTAAGTCTAGCCAATTAATTTGACTTCTTGTTGCCTGGAACCCCAGTATGTCACGGGGACTACACCAGTCTTACTTTTTGTGTCCGGCAAGTTCTGCTAGGGCGCTCTCACACTCCTGAATGAGAGCGGATCTTGTCCTGGGGGAGCATACCGCTTTTAGAGCAGCCTGGCTGTCAGGGCAGATGTATACCATCTGTTCCGTACCGTTCCTTACCTCACCCCTACTTGTCACCGCTAGAATTGCGTAAACCTCTAACTGAAAGGCCGTGGTATCCGATCCTAAAAATGGATTTATTTGTGCAATAAACTGGCTCACAACCCTCAAGCCTGTGTCTTCTTTCGATAGATTCTTCTCAATATGTCTCGACATGGATTACTGTACAATTTCATCTCTTCATTCTTAAAAACAATAAATGGGACCTTTCCAGGGTGATATCACAATATTTATTTTTATTTTATTAGTTGTACGAGTGTTATACTGAGTCCCTAACTGGAATGACTACCTAAGTTACGGTCTCTATGCATTAATGCACATCCTAAAAAATTGAGGTATTTCCTACGTTTCGTCATAGACGGCAGACAGAAAATTATTCTCTTAACTTTCGATTAACCGATTGTCCCGCCTCTTAACGGTTAGTTCCTGATTATGGCCTCTCATTTTTTATTTAATTAAAGTTTTTTTTTTAATCCTAGCAAGTGTTAAAACTTTTTTCGAGCATTTTTGAAAAAGTTATGACGTCAATATTTTTAATGCACCTTGTATATATTTCCAAATTTAACATTAACGAATGAGTGAAAAAAACTTGCTATTGCAGGTTGAAATTGTATTAATTTTTATCATTTCTTTAGGTGTAACTTTTCATTTTATTCCCACCAATAAAATATTTAGTTATTATCAATAACAGCCACTTTTTATTATAATTGGTGTGACCTACAAGAAAGTCGATAGCAAAGTGTTTTATTCAACAGATCTTTTTCCCCTTTCTTTTCTCTTTCCTTCTTTTTCTGTTTGATACACGTGTCGACTTAGTATATTACATATTTTTATCGGAATGCGTCGAAGAGAAACAGATCGAAATCCTCATGGCAATTAGATATGGAGATCGAATAAAGACTCTGATTAGCAAAAGAGGAAGAAAAAAAAATTAGGGTAAACGGACTATAACAAATATCTGCCCCAAATACTGAACGTTCACATGTAAAACAAGATACAAAGGATACCAAGTATACAAAAGGACACAAAACTATCAACGTGTTGATAATCCCCATTCTTCAATTTGGCCTAATTCGTGACATCAATTATAAGACAATTTTAAATAATTTTCACACATATAAAGTCAACTCATACATTATAAAGTCAACTAGTCAATAAAGTTGCCGAGAGCCAGGGCCAATTCTGAAGACATCTGGAATTTTGTGAACAATTGCAGATTATTTGCAACAATAATGTGTTCGTAAGAATTGTTTGATATTCTGATCACACAAATTCTTGTTTTTACATGGAATTAACAGAATAAACTGCAGATATTTGGTATCACAGAATAGAAACTCCACGCCAGAAGTACATATACAGCATTCCCAAAAAATCAGCGTTTGGACAGGTATAGCACAAAGTCACATTTTAAAGCCATTCCCTTTTGAGAGAAATATTATAGTTAGAATCATCCTTTTCTTCAGTAGAACTATCTGACCATCTAAATGAAACTGAATGTTCCAAGACATAATATTTGGTTCCACAAGATTGCGTACCCCAGTATGAAGCTCCTGTTCATTTATACCTTGATGATGTTTTCCCAAATCGGCGGATATATATTAAATCTCAAAATTTTCCTCAATTATTTATAACAAAAAAAAGGTATCTTACTGTGCTAGTCGCGCATGCTGGGCTTCGGCTATGGCTGCGTGTCACTACTTCCGTTTCATAAGTAATATGTCTACGTCACTCATCGGCACTTATGGTGTTGTCACGTGTTCTTGGTAATGTATCTGTTTGTCACAGCTGGTTTCCATGTACCTAGGTATATTCTGTATTTTTTCTATTTTAATGGCTTCTTTGGTGATTCTTTGCTCATATATGGCTCATGCACGATGGAGCACAGCTCATGCCAGCTTTATAAGCAGAACTCATTTAGATAATAGCTACTCTTTAAGACGGATTGAAAGATACGGTCCCGTTTCATTGAGTGCAAGGTCTCTAGATTTGAATATCTTGGATTTTTTCTTATGGAGTCACGTAGAGAGTATGATTTACGAAATAAGGTTTTCGAATCCTGCGGAAATGCAACGTAGAACAAAACATTACTGTGAAACCATTCGAGCTACGCCAGGAATTTTTTAATGGGTGTGTAGGTTATTATGTCAACGTGCATTTAATTTGGTGGACGTCATTTTGAACAACTTTTGTAAATTACGGATGGAGGATTACAGACTTACTCATAACATGCAAAACAATCATAATTGCTTAATATTAACTTTTAGATATGATCCATCCTGTTGGTGGGGTCGTGCCAAAGGCATTTTAACTGTTTTCTTCCCCACATTTTCTGTGATCAAATCTAGAAAACTCTGACTAGGACTAGAATTAGGAATCCTCAGACTGGGAATACCTAAGATATGGGCCCTTTTGTAAAATTATTTTTTTTCTCAATTTTCGAAAATTAAAAACTCAAATAGGGTGAAACAAAAACGAATATTAGGCATTTCAAAGAGCTCCAATTGTTGTTGAAATTGACATTTCAAGTAACGGATTAAATAATGTTGACATGTACCTCTAGGGAATTTGCTGCACTTTTAAGTTTTCAGTATGAACGCATACATTTTTCTGGGGCGCATGTGAAGGCATATCTAATACCTGTACCGAGTCTTACGAGCCGGAACCACACCTCGGTTACAAGTTTTGTTATAATATAGTACAAACTTTTATTGATAGAAAAATTCGTTTCTTAAAGAGGTTCGTCACCTAACATACCATTAAAATCTCTCAGAGATGTGATATTTTTAGAACTTTAAAACAAATATATTTTATCTGAAAACGTTTTAGAATATTTTTGTTTTCGTACATCTATATGTAATTTAGTAGAGGCAATTTTTGAAGCAAATGAGGCAAAGATCCACCTAGATTACGATAATTAACAAATTACTATAATAATTTAAAATTAAAATTCATAAAGGAAAAAAATAAATAAACGTTTGGCCATAAATAGGTTAACTATAGAGGGTTACCCGTCGTAAACGAAACAGGTATGTTATTTTGCACTTAAGGCGAAATAGAGTTCGAAAATGGGTTTAAATGCAAAAACACACGCCTGTTTTGTTTTCGGTGGCACATCTTGTATACAAACATATGAACATACATTTAACTTACACACGATAAATCATCATGCATATAAAAAAACTATAGGCATTTATAATACCCAACTTTATTTTTTTTCTAGAAATTTTGTAGATATTATAAAACGCCTAGTTTCTAGAGAAAGAACGCCATATCTATCCAAAAGAATTGAATTTTCTATACCCCGATTGGGATATACCTGAATTTGAAAAATTGAAAATGTTAAGAACCTTTGTACATATTCTATATTACATATATAATTTTGGTATAACAGGCAATCAATAGGACATCCTCATTCTAATTTCGATCTAACGAAAGTAAAATATAACATTTGAAACCAAATACATTATTAAATAATTTACAAATTGAGGACTAGCGTTTTAAAAGCATTAGACACTACATGATTTATATATGATTAAAACCTAACTTGTTATCAAATAATATGCCCAAATCTTTCGTTTCGCAACACCTGATGAGTGGAGTTACGTCAATATTATATTGAAATTCAGTTATATCTTTGCTTCTGCAGTACGAAATGACAACACATGTGGAAATATTTAAACATAAATGATTCCTAAAATACCAGTCATTCACTATATTCAAATCATTTTAAAGGGATATACAGTCAGTTATAGATGAATCAATAAATGTTTACACTTAATGTTATTTGACAAATCGTTGATAAATATGAGAAATAGTAAGGGCCCAAGTTTAGAACCCTGTGGCACTTCTGAAGTTGTTTCATACTGATCAGATCTAAAACCTTCATATCCAACAAATTGTTCACGATTGAACAGGTAAGAATTAAATAGTTTAAGTAACTGGATCGACAGGCCTGTAAGTTTCAGCTTTATTAAAAACTACAATAAACCTATTTGATCAAAAGCTTTAGTTATGTGCATACAAATTGCATCAACTTGGCATTGTCCATCTAGAAATTCGGCAACTATTTGAGTAAAATAACAAAGATTGATGACAGTGGATTTTATTTGAATGAAACATGGCTCAATGAAAGATATATGGTTGAAAATATGTGGTAGACAATAAAATGCATGTCAAGCTCATCTTGAAGGTTGGTCCACAGGAATAAAACCACCATAGGGGAAAGGTAGTTTTGACGGTTTTGTAGAAGGTAGTTTATTTATTACTATTAGTATTTCAATCAAATAATATTGGTGACCACCACGAAAATATGAACGCAGTTTTTTTGAGGATTATTTTAGACAAATGCTTGGCTCAGTAATAGTAATGGACAATAACAAGTGACTTTCAGAAAAACAAGCGGATTTTAAGGAAACTATGGCGAAGAGAGAATTATTAGCTATATTAAACTTAAATAGATAACGTTTCACCAATACATCATCGACGATATGGCAGCAAAACGTGGTATTACTGTATTTCGACTACCAAATATATTTATTTGCTCATCATAACAAATGTTCATAAAATTCAATAAATAAGTCCTTTATGTGTTTAATAGTTATATTTCATAACTGAAGTAAAAATACGAACCAAATCCTATTGTTTCTTTATCATGACTTATCAGTTGTCGCGTCTCATATTTACAGCTATATAAATAAATTTTAAAATATATTAAAAAATTGCTACCTAATAAATTTATTAATATTAGTAATATAAATACATTTCGTTATTAATAAAATAAAAAACACATACCTATAATTCAAATACATATTTTTTGGTTTATGAATATTTAAACTTGCTCTAACTATTCATTTAACGCATAAATGAATAGATAAAATGTCGGTTAATAAAAGTGGGTACTACAATTAATGGTTACATTTCATGTTCTAGAAATGATACTCCAATAATTATCTCCATTCATATATTTATAAACGAGACTCCAAATAAACAGGGGCGGACACACCCAACGTACTAAGTAGATTTCTGACGTCAAACCAACGTTTGGTAAATGTGCTAGACGTAAATAGTAGGTTTGCGAGGTTCAAGCTACGTTGCTCTGACGTTGTGTCATAACTATAAAATTTAAGGCGCCACTTGACTATCTGTACTAATTCTGATGTTGAAATTAGTAAAAAAGTAGTCAGTAGCTGGTGAAATGATACTTGGGCAGGTAATCAAAACCAACTATTATATAGACATTAAATTGACTACTTAACAATTGGACTCTTAAATCATTTATTGTTTTATGCAGGGCCATCTATGCAAAAAACAATTTACAATTAGTTGTATGCCAAACTTTTAAGTATATTATTTAATTTAATAACTTACTTATTGAAAAGAAATAACACTAACGTAGTTTTCCACGAAACACCAAAACACCATATACTGCACTCAATGCGCGTTCCACCAACCAAGTTGACATCATCTAGGGATGATTAAAACGTTTCAGTTTTAATCATCTCCAGGTGATGCCAATTTCGTTGGCGAAGAAGAAGACGAGAAAAAGAACAAATCTGTATTCTGTCATTTTTCTGATGTTCAAAATTACTCCATGTACTAAATTAATCACTGACTTTTTTAAAATTTAAAATTGTTGACTATGATTCCTCAAGTAAGTTATTTTAAGTAAATTATTTTATTTATAATGAGAGAATTAAAGAGGGCAATGGTTTTCTATATAATTTTAATTTGGATTAACTTATTGAGTACTTTCGCTGCCACTACTGTCTCCGATATTTTCTTAAGGTATTTTCAACCTAGCATATATAGGTTTTATGTGCACCCTGTATACAACGTCTTCTATCGTAGTTTAATGTCATCGTTAGCCACTTTATCTCTAAAGAAATTTGCAATTAAATCTTCAAGACCGCATCTCGATACCTCCCATCATTTTAAAGGTATTCTTCTTCAAAATTACGCAAGAAAATTACATTATTAGTTTCATTTGACCAGATATAACTTAACCAATTTTTTTAGAAGTAGGTATTCGACATACCTGAGAAGGACATTGTCAAAAATTGGAATATAGCTTCGGTTCCTATGGTAACACGGGATCGTTTTGCAACTAATACGTAGCTATCCCAACGAAGATTTAAAACTAATGTGTTGTCTAAAGGTTAGACCAAATATCAATTAGGATTTTAAATGTTAATGTGTTCAGAGAAAAAGCAAAAAATTTATTCGATATTACTGCTTGTAAATGCAACTTTGATTTATTTGTTGGTGCGAAAAATCTCAGAAAGTTTCTGTCAAGGAAAAGACATTCGTATTAGATCAGAGAATCGGAAAAATAGTTATAAGAACAATTGACTGTGAGAATCAAGAAAGCTGTGGAACGAAAAAATTAACAGACAAGCTAAAATAGCAAATGAAACTGAGAAATCGTGTACATCTAGATGCAAATCGGATTTGTATATGGAACAAATTGAAAAAATGTAAGTGAAACAATTAGAAGGACATGATAAAGAAAACGTTTATATAGTATTCAAATATATCGTTATGAAAGACTTCTAAAAAAATGTTATTCTATTGCAGACAAAAATTAACAAATTTTATGAGTTGTTAGAGTTCAAAGGTGTAACAAAAAATGCATATATACCTATATAAAATAAATATGTACCTATGTAATTCTCAAGGTAAATTTAATATTTTGTATATCGTAATATCTATTTTATACTTGATATTTTTATCTTGTATATATATTTTACATTGTACTTGGTATTTTACATTATTTCTTATGTGATATCATTTACTAATTTACCTATTTATGTAAGAACAGCCAGAAGTATGTTTCTTAATACATTTAAATCATAAAATTGTCACAATTGAACGGCACCTGCATTTTTTATAAATAAAAAAAATCATAAATTTGAAGGAAATGCAAATGACGACAGTATTTTAGTACCTACTTTAAATATAAATATATTTTATGGACCACTTTCTCAAAAAATAATAATAAACTCTTGAATTTAGAAACCTTGCAATAACTCCCTATAACGAATATTATAACTATTATAAGATTTCAGAGGTAGGTATTAAAAATTTGATAAAAAATACATACAATTTTTTACAAAAAGTTATACGTAAACTCTAAATTAATATTTTATATATCTTAACATGTATTTTATATTGCATCTGTATATGATATAATTGATATTGTATATTTTATGTTGTATTTGGTGCTTCTTTAATTCTTATTTTTAAAACTGGTTTTATTAATAAAACTAAATCTTATAAAAATCGCCACAGTTGTATCTACTGCATTTTTATAAACTAACAAAAAAATATACAAAAAAATCTATTAGTGACTGTAATATAACTTCTAAGTATAATTGTTTATTATGAAAAACATAAAAAAAATAAAACCAGTACCAAAAAAATAAAACCAGTACCAAAAAAAATGTATGATTAGATATCAACATTATGGCAAAAACAATTTTGGACAAAAAAAATGGACCAAGTTGAACCCCCACCATGCAAGTCGCTTATCTTAAGTGATAGTAGGTTTAAATTTGACAAAGTTACTAAATTTTGAGCTCATTAATAATGCAGAAAAAAATATCAAACCTTTTGATGAGCCCTAGTAATTCGAAAAAACAAAAACAAAAAATGAGCATTTCATTTTTTGGCCATAACTTTTTTATCTATAAGATTTTTTAATTCTATATAAAAAATTTTATTGCAACTTTTATACCAAATTTAATAATGGTTTCCATTTTTTTCTATGTCGATTGGTTATTGTGTTAATTATTCATAGCAATTAATAATTACAAAATTCTCTTATAAATAAAAAAGTTATGGACGAAAAACGAAAAGTTCATTTACTGTTTTCTTCGAATTACTAGGGATCAGTAAAAGATATTTGATATATATTTTTTTTATTATTAACGAACTCAAAATTTAGCAAATTTAAGCCTACCTTATTCTATGTCTTAGGATTAGCAAAATGCCCATAGTGGAGTCCAATTTGAATCAGCCTGTATACCACCCGACATTACAGCTAAAGACCAAAAATATTATGAAAAATAATGCATACGAATTTAAAATTTTACATATACCGAGTGACAACGAAATCGTTTTACAGGACGCCATTTTGTTACCGTTTAAGCTAGCGATTTGAATTTTTGGTTGAAGATATGGTTGATAAAGATGTATATTTTTTATTAAAAAGTAAGGTTAGGTTACGAATTTCAAATGTATATTTTCTAGCGAGTTTAAATGGAGATTTTCTTTTCAATGTTGTATCACAAGTTGTCTTTGTTTTCAAAATGGTGGCGCAGGATACAATTTTTTAAAATTAAATACGTCTCTAATACAATTTTCTGAATTTTTCGCCCAAAACCAATTACAATTTTGTAAAGTGCGATTCATTTTAGGACAACTAATTAACGGTAGCATGCTTTTCTTTTTTGCTTTGAGTCGTAGACCATGCAGCCAGCAATAGCATATTATGGTATTTTAATTTTTTGTACTTTTAAAATCATGGAGAAAAATAGTTCATATTTAATAAAAACTAAAACCTATCTTATAAAATATTAAATTACTATTTTTGAAAGGAATCATTAAATACCAAAAGAAAGTTATCTACTTCCAGCGTTTTGCTAAGCTATTAGAAAAAATACTCGATGTGCTTAAATTGTCGTCATATTGAATTTTAGGAAATTGTTTCCTGCGTCGCCGTCTTCAAAACAAATAACAATACATCACTGAAAAGGGAATTTATAGCTCTATTTAAACTCGTAAGAAAATATACAGGGTGCCATTTAAAATTCGTAACCTAACCTCACTTCCGGACAAACCGGACGTGTTATCCAACTGTTTTGTAAAACGATTTCTTGTCACCCGGTATATGCTATATATTTTAAACTATATCCGGTAATCAATGTCTATCATATTTTTAAAGTAGGTACCTAGAAGATTTTTTTTGTTTATTATTAAAATTGATTCTTATAAAATTCTTTATAATTATTAGTATGATGGAAAACTGACTTTCTATAAACTTACTTCAAGAACGCGTCACAATGACATCTACGACAAACTGTGGTTGAAAACTAAAAACCGTAAAAATAAAAAAAAATTAAAGCGACGACTATAATTTAGTCTTTAGAACAATTATATATTTATGCATTTTTCGCAAATATAAAATATATTTTTGGTTATCAGATTACCATGCAGTTAAAGTAATAAACAAGCTTCTGAACCTGTTTATTTTTATCACAGTATGACGGATCCGATATAAAAATTGCAATATTTACATAAACCAAAGAAACTAGATGAATGGCCTCAGGCGAATTCTAAGTAAGGTGTATCAACTAATTAGCACCTGTAGTATTTATGTCGTATACGCGTGCGCCTGTGCAAGGAAGCCCATTGACATACTGACTCGCTTTCAATTCTCCTGTGTGCTCAATATTATATATTATACACAGAGATGATTTAGCCGGTAGCTATCCTGTATATATATATATAGATATATATATATGTATATATATATATATATATATATATATATATATATATATATATATATATATATATATATATATATATATATATATATATCACACGCACATGCTGCGAAAAGGACGCGGTTGTAATCGGTTCAAAGATATTCGGGTTGTACGTATTGGCCAAGGGCCAATGTTTTCTTATTAAACTGTCACTGTCACTGTGCTTCGGGAGTGTTTTTTTGCAAGTACAACTTGCTACTTACTTCGTAATAATCCGAAATCGGTTCACTAAATATTGCACAAAAAAAAGTAAATCCTTATTGCACTTGTCAATTGGCACTTATCACTGGCACTTTTAACGATCCAAGGTGAACCGAAATGATTACACCAAATTTTATGAATGTACAACACAATAACGTGTTGCTGAACGAAAAGTAATACACTTTAAAATGTCCCAGTGGTTTTATATTGATGTGAAAGTTAGCCCCACTCTTTAAGAAGGGTTACTAGTAGAACAATGTTTTAAGCATTCCTACTCTAACAGCCCGGATCCTCAGTTAACTTGTATGTATGTATATGAAATCCGGATTTTGGACCGTTTGATTCACTTTCTTTTGGTTGACGCATTGTTATTTTACGTGGTCGTTGCACAATAGATGGTTATATCCGACTAGTCACCCCATTATCAACTTTCGATTATTGGGTTTTAAACTCAGTGTTCCTCGAATTTTCTTAAATTATTAAGTAATATTAGGCGCTATACGTACTTTATTGACAAAGTTAAATAAGTAAGTGTGTTATAACAACATTATTAATTAACACCGAAAAAGGAAATTTTCCTTTTTAATCACGCTGATCAATAAAAACTTGTATATGCAAAACGACACTAAATAAAAAACATCAAATTCATATTCCGGACTTGCAGAATGTTGGTTTTCGTTATCATGTTATCACTATTATCAATTATCTTGAATAGAAAAGGTATAAGAGAGATTTACAGATTTATGTTAGCCACCTGATGAAAATGCCGCCAAAATTAAGAAAAAAGTGCTTTTTTTAATTGAGTGATTAGGTCATATCAAAAACAACATAATAAGTCATATAACTAAAATTAAAAAAAAAACATGAAAACTGTATAACTTAAAAAATAGCAACATTTTTAAAACTTGGCCTACTAATTATTATTTTTGGGACTTGTGGCATATATTTTCTTCATTTACTGTTTCTATAGTAGTTCGAAAAAAAATACTTGACAGTACAGAATAGAACCCCTTAACTTGAAAACTAAATTAGAACTTTTTATAATGATACATAATCGTATTTTTTCATCAGATTCCACATTTCTTATTAGTGTTTCTTCTACTTCTACTGACAAATTGAATATTTCTTGATAAAAGTACTTATGATCATCGATAATGCTGTTAGACCTAGAATTATGCGACAAATAAGATACCTCATAAGGTACAAAAGTTTTGAAATTATCGAGTGAAATAACTTTACATAGATAGTAAATAACCGGCTGTTTGTCAGTGCCTAGTGGTTAACTTTCCTAGTTGCAGCCTCTCAAATTTGGGGCAAATTATGGTATAGATAAATCACAAGGTACATACTTACGGCGTCATCCGGGATATACATATGCCACACAGTGAGCATGGTAGCCGCGTGGGTAAAGCGCTTATAGCTATTTACTCGGTACCGAATATAGATGGTTCGAATCCATCTCGAGCCACAAATTTGCTTCGGATTAAGATGGGAGTGAACTGTCTATGCCCTAGATGTGGTTTGGACTCCACAATATACTGTAGGACCTCGTCTCTCTCTACTCAACACAAAATCCTAGGATTTTCTGGGAGTTATTTCGGTGACTTGAAAGGCGGTTAAGAAAACACTTTAAGAAACAGACATGAGGTTTGGGAAGGTCCTGCCCTGCATGAATTTAAGACGCGCTCCTTCCCATGTTTGGAGGCGTTCTGTGACACTCTCCATCCACGAGGCGCTCGTCCCATCCACACAGATGATGAGAAGCCACCCAGGCCGTTGTGTGCAGCCTAGGAACCCCATCTGAGGACCCTCGTCTGGGATTGCCTCTACACCTTGCATTACTGCCTGCTGTAGTGCTCCCATATGTGTGCTAGTTAGGATAGTTGGATAGTTGGAATGGATTATGCCCACTCTGACCCCCTCAATAGCTTCCCTGGTTTTACATCTCCACCTTCCCGGGGCTTTTTTTGCCCGCTGGCATGGTGTGCTGTCGTCGGAGCGCAAACGCTTACCAGTTACAGCTTGCTGAGAGGAGGTTTGGTTTGCCGTTGCTCCAACACTTTACTTAAGGCGGTTTCGTATGGTATTCCGCTCTTAAGGAAACGACCAAGGCGTCTTCTTGCAGCATCCCCCAGTTGTTTCCTTTTAAGGGTGAGTCCATCCAATTCTTTGGATACCTCGTCCTCTGAAGTTCTCAATTCTCCAGCCCTTAGAGACGGGGACTTTAACAGCTCCCGCTCGTGGTCCGATGAAATTAAGATTTCTGATGGAGTAGGATTGATCCCAATCTCCATATTATATTCTCCAGTTTCTTGGAGAACGAGAGCTTGCATTTTCTCGTTAAGGTTGTCAGTAGTACTAGCACCCTCCACAGCCCGACATCCCACTGTGGGTACTGAGTAGTCGCTGGCTGACGGTCGGGTGGAGCCTACTTTCCTACTCTCTTCCCTGACCGGAACTGGGGTATCCCTCCCCTGCTCCGTAAACTTTTCCTTGTTCATGTCCATTTCCATTTTTGTTGTTTTTGGCTATGATCCTGGGCCCGCGCCACTGAGTACCAGGGAACTTTTTTTGTTGAAGAGGTTGTTTCCCTCTGTGCAAGCCTGTTAGTCCAAGGGTGTTGTTTTATTTCACACCTACCGGGCGACACCAGTGTCACTGAGGGCATACCCCTATCCGTCACTTAGGGACGCGCCCGGTTGGGGTTACAGCTATCCCCGCCGGGAATAATTTACAATTATACATACAATAATATACCACCTCTCGCTGCACATCAGTTAAGGATCTTGGAATATACTTCAACAACAAATTATCTTTTGTTGATCATAATCATCAAACTACCTCTTCGGCCTTAAAAATACTAGGTTTAATTATAAAAAACTGTAGATGCTTTTCTAACTCAAAACTCTTTATTTTGCATTAGTCCGTTCTAAACTTGAATACGGTTCATTAATCTGGCAACCTGACGGCATCTATCCTGAAAGAGAATACCCTTACGGAGCACAGAAGAATTACTTCTAGCATAACTGTTTTACATAAATTATTGCATAATCTGATTGACTCACCAACTTTTCTTTCTCAAGTTGTTTTTTACTTATATATCAAATCTGGGCAGTACAATTGTAAAGTATTAAATTTGATGGTGTGAAACGATGGGAATTTCTTTTCTTACACTATATTGTCTAAAATACTTGTAATAATAGATAAACTTATTAATAATTCAGACATTAATATAGATATTAAAAAACAACATACTAATATAAAATTGCATCAGCTAAAATTATTTTAAGTTTAACGGGGAAATTTAGAAATTACTAGACGGACTACCAATGGGGTCTCCTATTTCTCCTCCGTTAGCCGAAATTTTCATGGCCAACCACGAAAATAATCTGTTTCAGTCAAAAAAATGTTTTTCTGGACACGCTATGTAGACAACGTGTTTTGTATTTTGAAAGGGACAGAACGGCAATTAAACCAGTTTTTAAATCTACTAAATTCAATTAATCAAAAAATCCAATTTACGTTAGAAATTGAAAATAAAAATAGCTTCAACTTTTTAGACGTTAATATAAAAAATTAAATATGAGGTTTTAAGTCAAGAGAAGGTATTATAATAAGCGTGTTACATGATGCCCATAAAACATCACATCAACAACAATCAAAAATTTGAAGGAAAGGATACTAAATGCTTTTAGAAGTATCACTCCTACACTTTTATGAACAGTAGAAACCTCATTTCAAAGACGCATAGAAATGTGTGTCAATTAAAATGGACAATATGTGAGGCACTTTTTATAATATCTTCTCTTGAATTACAAAAAAATATATTTTTAATTTTTATCGCTGAATTTTGCAATTATTGTTCAATAAATCGAAAATGGTTACAAATAGCTATAGGAATGTACGTACAAAAAATGTCCGTTTTCCAATTCTACATCACATCGTCCAAAAATATACACGATGTTCCATTTGAAAAAAATTCAGTTCAAATAGTTATAAATTTAAAAATTATTTTTTTGCCACCCTATATACTTTTAGAAAGTGAAAATGGCTGTATCATCACACAGATGTCTCATAACTGGTATTAACTTTTTTTTAAATAGATAATGGTGACTGTAGTGATTTTTTTAATATACACGTGTAAACGGCATAATTTCAACAAAAAAAAATCATTACATCCAAGTAGTTCGGAGAGAGTCAATAATAATAGAGAACTGAAAGGAGGCCACAAAGAGGTTTCAAAAAAATGTTCTGATATACATGGCATTCCATTTAAAGAAATGTTAGTTGACCCTATAGAATCGTCTTGGCTCACCCTGTATATTCGAAAATCATTTCCGGTTATAGATTTTTTTGCCTAGTTTATTTATGTTCTTAAATCAAATTTCTAGCAATCATAGAACTCGACATATCAAAATCGGACGCACTATTGCCCCTGTATAAGTAAAAAACACGATTTAAAATCTAGTATCATCTGTACTATTGAGAAAGGCCTAAAAAGCCAAAATACGTGTAGATTTTAAATTAAATATTTTTAAAACATTTAAAAGCAACAAGTTTCTTTATTTTTAATAATATTATTTTTTATTGATGATTATTTCTGTTATCTTCTATGCATATTTGTTAACTCATACAATATCTTATATATATATATATACAGCTCTAAAATTGTTAACTAATATGTCTATATATGCGCATCTTTAAAACGCTGTTTTGTTTTAATTGTTTTGTCCTGTAATTGGATTAATTTCCGTTGGGCAATAAATGAATTATTAGTAATAATTTTCTCTATTTTTGTCTAATCTTTTTAAATTTTCTCAGTACTTTTGACGAAGTTACAGCCTTTTAAAAGCGGATTAAATTTCGGCGTACTAAATTCAATAAGAAAGCAAAATTGTTTAAAATGCACACAAATTAAACGAATTTAAAAAAAACGCGGTCAGTAGATACCAGTATTAATATTATTAGCGTCAAAAGTTTAATTAATCGCTTGTTAGAATCATAAAATTATGATTTTCGTTGAATAATTATTTAGTTTTTTTTTAATAATTTAAATTTCTCTAATGAATTTACTTGAATATACAGCATGTAATAAACGTATGGAATAAGAACGTAGAATGGCTTATTGATTGTCGTTAATTAGGGGTATAGCATTAAATAAATCGCATACCTACCTCCTGTTTCGTCCGAGTCCTATCACATAACAGTCATAAATAGGGCTGGGAATTTATATCGATATATCGATATATTTATCGTTAATTCGAATAACGATAAATAAATACAAATATATCGATATATCGATATAATTGTATTTAGTTATCGTTATTCAATAGTTATCGTTATATCGATAACTATAGATATTTCGATAAGTATCGATATGCCGAGAGATTGATAACTACCGATACATCACTAGTCAGAAAATCCATTATACCCCTATATGGATGATCCTATACATATATAAACATTAGATTTAATATATACTTTTTATGGGGCTTTTCCCCAATATATTTTTTATTATTAGTTTGGCGGAAAACAATATTTTATCAAAAGCTTGGTATGAGATTGAAATTTTTAGAAGAACGAAATATGTAGTTTGATTTTGACGCGAATTATAAAGAATTCTGGTAGTGGTGCCCAAATCAAACGCCCGGTTGACCAGTTAATATTTTTAAACAATCATATTAATAATACAGAGAGTTATATGCGATAATATCACACCTATTGAGGTGTATATCGGTAAATCGATATATCGATAATTATCACGATATCAATAATTATCGATAAATATCGAAATATCGATATCATTTATTGATATTTATCGATAACTAACGAAATATCGATAACTATCGATAAATATCGGTATATCTATAATTATCGATATATCGATAATTATCGACAGTGTGTCCCGTCTCAAGAATGATTTCAAATTTTTCTCTATTATGAAACTCTTCAAGGCGCATCTTTTTATGATTTTCAATATATTTTCAATTGTCACACCAACCCACTGCGTTCACAAGAAAATACGGCAAGTGTCATAAAAAAGGTCAAACGTGTACCTGTGTTTTTTAAATTCTTCTCTTGCACAATGGTTGAACAGTGGTTGAGTATCAATGAAAAAGCTGAGATAAGTAAGTAGACTTACTGGCGAAAATAACCGTTCTACCAGAGCAGTAGCTCGAGAATTTAAGGTAAGACATCCACTACGTCAAATTAGTTACTCAGTTGTTGCTAAAATTAACAGACTTTCCAACCAAAGTGGTAGTGTAATAAAAACCAAAAGAAAAAGAAATAATCATCAGAATGTAGACCAAGTAATTTTAGACGCTTTCAATGACAATCCTCGTAGTAGCATACGAGATAAGGCATTAAACTTGAATTTGACTCGCAACAAAATTCGGAGGTGCCTTCGTCGATACAAATTGAAGCCATTTGAACCCAAATTTTTACACACCTTGGAGGAAGGTGATGATAACAGACAGCTTGAATACTGTTTCTGGGCTTAAGGCGATTATCTTAATGATTGACATTTTTTGGAAAAATTATGTTTAGTGATGAAGCGACATTTACCACCAATGGTGTAGTATCGTCGCAAAACTGTAGATATTGGACAACAAAAAACCCACATTGGGTAATCAATTGTAAGCGACAGTATTCTGAAAAAGTGAACGTGTGGTGCGGTATTTTAGGAGAAAGGATAATAAGCCCTTTCTTTTTCTTGCAAACTTTAAATGCTATAAGACTGCTACACTTTTTGAATAATGAATTAATGGAGGTAATTGATGATTTTCGACTGGCAGTGCTAAGGGATATGTTTTTTCCACTGGATGGAGCATCGATTCACAACTCGATAATTCTACGACGATGGTTGAATGTTAACTTTCCTCAAAAATGGATAGGGCGAAACAGTCCTTTAATCGAGTGGCCTCCTAGATCTCCGGATATTACTTCGCTTGATTTTTATTTTTGGGGTACCATAAAAAGTAAAGTTTACAAAACCCCGAACTAGGCGAGAATTTTGTGATAGAATCAGACAGGCTTGTCAAGAAATTATCGTTTAAGAACTACTACGAGTAGCAAGGAATATTGAAAATCGCATTGAGAAATGTATTGCTATTGATGGTGGTTTAGTTGAAAAGGCTACATTTATGTACTTAAATACTGTGTTAATATTGTTGCATTTATGGTTATGATTTAGAATTCTTACACAATAAACTGATTTTGAGTACTTTTTGTTTCCGTTTCCACGGCAATCTTTGCTTAAGTCTAATGCTTAAGAATTAAAATTCTGAATAATTGCAAAATTTATGAAAAATATCAAAATACGCATATTTTGATAAAACTCAGTATCTAGGGTATTTTTTGGTTCTGAACAACTTTTCTTAATAATTTTTTGCCGTATCTCTGAGTAAAATATAGAAAAATCACATTTTTGAATGAACGCAGTGGGTTGGTGTGACAATTGAAAATATATTGAAAATCATAAAAAGATGCGCCTTGAAGAGTTTCATAACAGAGAAAAATTTGAAATCGATCTGTCGAATAATAATCGAAATATCAAGGTGTATCCACTTGAGATGGGACACACTGGATATATCGAATTTATCGATATGTTTTAAGTTATCAATATTCGATAACAAATTTTCAATATTGCGCACCCCTAGTCATAACCATAACCTATCATGCAAGCGCAAGCGACTTGTGCATAATTAAAACTGCCCAAACTAATAGTTTGCACAGTTTTTCAGACATATAGTTCGGCCTGTAACGATTGACTTATGCAGCCTATAGTTACTTGATAAAAATAGTTAGGACATATAGCGAGAGCAGGCATATTCAGATTAATATGCAGTTGTGGTATTAATCGGCGAAAACGTATATCACTTTAACTCGTGATAACACCGTTGTTATATTACCAATTTCAATGCATTTTTTTTGTAAAGAAGGACTAATTAATTATTTCCATTGACGTTTTATTATTATTTTTTTCTAATCTTATGGGGAAACGTGTACAGCATTAGTAACAAGAAGTAAGTGTCGTGCTACTCGATTTTTTTCAAGCAACAGATTTTTTTTTATTTTTGAAAATATGTACTAACATAATGTTGTGACAAAGAAAGTAAGTGAAATGGTAAATCCATAACAATTTTAGAGTAAGTTGAATTAAACGTTCTTAATACACAAGACTCCCGCATTGTCGTGTCCAGATCGCATCGGCTTAGTACAACATAATATACAAAGTAATCCAATCGATTTAGCTCAGGACATAAGCATAAAAATACATTTTTCCTAATATTGTTCAATTTCTTAAGAAAATTTAAGGTTCCAGTGAATAATTATTGTTTCTGCCACCCAGCGTGGGTAATATGTGTTCTAACCAACTAGGGTCATTTTAATAGCAATAATTCAGCGATAGAAAGGCAGAGCCAGAAAGATGACTGCCAAGCAGTCCTGAAGTAAATCCACTGGTATACTTTGCATGGTCATATTTTCTTCGAAAAAAATTTCGATTTAGTCCTAGACACAGAGCTGGAGGGGGTTAGCTAGAGATGATCCTAAAACGTGAGACGTTAGTATCGAGGGAGGGGGCTCAGAGGCTAATGGCATAGGACTTACATTTTTAGTATCGAAGAGATTTTAAGCAATACTATAAACATATCTAACATGCTAGCGCTAAGAGGACATCCAATGGCACGATTCCGTCAAGTACCTTGGCGTAATCATGGACAAAGGCCTAACATGGAGACAGAACACCGAAGCCATCGTGGTAAAGGCCAAGCGGATGAGAGCTCTCATCTATCCAATGGTAGGGAACCAGAGCAGGCTCAGTCTGAGGAACAAGCTTCTGCTAGTCAAAGCACTCATCAGACCACAGCTGACCTACGCCTCCGTAGCATGGGGATACCAAGCGAAGACCTATCTGTTGAAGATCCAAGCCGTGGAAAACGTGGCCATCACGACAGCGGTTGGCGCACCATGGTACGTTAGAAACGCTGACATCTTCAGGGACCTGGAGTACACACAGTCACCGAAATCATCCGGGATAGAGCGAAGAAACTGTGCTGATCAGGAAGGCCACCTCCTATGATCCGGCCGACGCACCGAGGCACAAGAGGTCGAAGGTACAGTTACTGGACAACGGGTAAGTATAACTAATCCTTTCCTTACAGATGGACCAACCCACGGAAAAGACATGACGCAACCAACCACCTTCCCACAAACCTTGCGGGCGCTGGTCAGTAAACCGACCAGTGCCCGTTGTCCCCCTGGCTCCGTGAAGGACGAAAGTGCTAAGAAAGCACTTAGGCCTTCACCTCCCAGAGCTGCATAGCTCATCCTCACCTTATTCGATGATCCAGATAACAATGTGTCAAATGACACTTTGTGTACTGGCAGTCAATCCCAAGTCACAGAATATCCGCACAGTCCCTGACAGACCAATGACTACCCCCGGGGGTGACAAGCTGGCGAAGAAAGAAGACGAGGACAGAAGAACGCCAGAAGAGGCCCTAGCGAGCAGGGTTCATCAGCCAGGACCCAGGGAGGTTGGCCGAAATCTTCAGCACCGCTCACATTTGTGAGTGGGGCCGTTCGTAAAGTAAGCTAACCCGCCCTGCATGAGGTCGGTCCAGGTCTACAGCGATGACTAGGGTCAAAAGGCAATGGTCCTGCCTGGCCCTAGCATCCGAGACCGTCAAACCAAATGGATATTGGCGGGCGGTGCTAAGAGGGAGGAGCATAAGACTTAGAATTAGATTTCGGATGAGAGATGAGCTCAGAGGCTTTTGGCTAATAGCATAGGACTTAGATTTTTAGTATCGGCGGGAGATTTTAACCAATACTATAGACATATATTAGATATGTCTATAGTATAATATGAATATACAGTATATTTTCATTCCAGTAGGTCAGTAGGCATACTAGCATAAAAAAACTCGAGACAACAATTTTATAGAACTTTTTTAATTAAGCTTAGGTAAACATTAAACAACTAAACACTAAACAGAAAGTCTAGCTAAACTTTGTTAGTGTTGTAGTTGTGTATTATTGTGTTGTCTAATTATTATTCGCAAAACAACAAAAATGACAAAATACAAAATATATTATCAGGTGCAGCAAGACGAACGTATCAAGAAATATATCCTCAAGATCGTGTGCCTAACAAACAAACTTTTATTAACATTCACTCCCGACTTTGTGAAACGGTAGTTTTAAGAGGTCTACTGCCCTTGTAGGAAGACTTAGAATAATACGGACAGTTCAGTAAGAGGAAGCTGTCCTTAATGAAATTGAAGAAAATCCTGAAGCTAGTTCACGAAAAATTGCGGCTCAATTAAACTTTACACATGTATTAGTATGGAAAACTTTAAGAGAACAGCAACTGTATCCCTATCACATACAAAGTGTATAGGCTCTTTTGACGAGGGTTTTCCCCAGAGTAGCTTTTTGCACTTGCATACAAAATAAATTAGTGATAAATCCAAGGTTTCTATCCCAGGAGTTGTTTACCGATAAGGCAATAAAAAATTTTCGCAACAATCATATGTGGGCTGAAGATAACTCACATGGTATAATTGAAAACAATTTTCAAGAGCAGTTTTCAGTAAATGTTTGGGTTGGAATTGTAGGGGATTTTCTTATTGGGCCTCATTTTCTGCCTCTCAGGCTTAATGATAACCAATGCTGTCAATTTATAGAGTATGTCCTACTCGATCTCTTAGAAGATGCCCCAAAAAGTGAAAGACGTCGAATTTGGTTTTTGCATGATGGTGCTCTACCACACTTCAGCTTAGTTGCACGTGAGTATTTAC
Source organism: Rhamnusium bicolor (assembly GCA_029963845.1). Lineage (NCBI taxonomy): Eukaryota > Metazoa > Arthropoda > Insecta > Coleoptera > Cerambycidae > Rhamnusium > Rhamnusium bicolor. The sequence goes on along the minus strand of JANEYF010003319.1, from coordinate 52,825 downwards.
ATCAAAATTATGCCAATCGATGGATCTGGCGTGCCGGACCACAACCGTGGCCAACCAGGTCGCCAGATATTAATTCTCTAGATTTTTTAATATCTTGTATATGGAAACCACCCTATTTTAATTAAAAATTGTATTTTATACAAGAATAAAAAAAATCCGTTTTCATTGTGTTATGTTTTGGGTATATGAATTTTTTTATTTTCTAAAGATACCTGATAAATAAAAAATCACAATAAAAACTGTTCCTCACCCCGTATTAACATTAAATTAATTGCACGTCAAAACTACGCGACGTATGATTTATCAAGCTGGTGTCGTAGAGAAGTCCAACAAAGCGAATATTTAAATAATAAATATAATGTGATGCACTAATTATGCTGGTGAGTGTACTTTGAGGATGGTAATAAATAACAAAACTGAGCAATTACGGATTAATTATGTAAAAGAAATACTTCATTGATGTTTCATATCACGCATCTTAATATAAATGCAGATTGTTTCAACTATTTAGAAGAAACCATTTCAAATGTGTTACCAATTTTCTGTGACCTCCTTTTTATGGGAGATATTAATATTAACTTCTCTTAAAAACAATAATACCATTAAATTTAACACACTTTTAAATGATTTGGATTTTAAACACTTAATTAACAAACTACATGAATTTAATGTCTTTTATTCATGTCATTATGTTTTCTACTGGGGTAGAAATTTATAGCAGTTGTGTAATAAATTAAACTATACTAATTATAACGGGATGATCTAAGAAAGTTTTGTCGTAGGATGTTATTTATTATATTTTTTTTCAAAATACAATCACTTTCAATTTGCGAAAATCATGGTTGACTAGATGACTAGATGAATTTTATAAATTTTGAAAAATGGTGAACAACGACTTGATTTACATTGAATTAAGCACATACGGAGTGTCTGTTTAATGCTTCAAAAATGTGTGAATTCTTGGGTAAAGATCATGATCTTCGGCCAAAAATGCGCCATTAAACCTGAAAGTGTTAAGTTACAGTTAGCAAACTTGGTAATAATTTTTAAACCTGCCACAGACCTAATGTAATGCAAATGAAAAAAAAAAAATTAAAACGAGAAGGTTTGTTTAAGAGCGATGGGCCGTCATTCCTCTAGAACTTATTTTCTTCGAAAAAAATCAAGGAAACAATTAAATTAACTAAAATGAGCATTTTACCGTTCTTTCATTAGGTGCGTTATTTCCAACTGAGATCTCAAGAGATTTCAGTAGGTCGCAGTTTCGGCAAAAATATTGCTGTTTTCATTAGTTATATCATTTTGATATTAGTTTACCCATTGCCCCATTTAACTTAACTTCTCTGTGATTAATTCCAATGATTTCATTAATAAGTTGAAAAATATCCAGTTGCAAAAAAAGGAAAATGTTGGTCTCCTTTGACGTTTATTCATTGTTTCCAATTGTTCTGATACCACTGACCTTGAACTGCCTTGAGGATTTACTCGAATCAAACAATCTCAATCAAGATGTAGTAAAAGAATATATTCAACTCACTTAACTTTGCATGAAATAAAATTACTATCGATTCAATGATAATTTCTTCGAACAATATAAAGGGACAGCAATGGTTAACTTTTTCACCACCATTCATTGCCAGATTTTTCCAATAACTATAAAATACATATTATTGATACTTTATTATCAGATCACATGAGTATTCACTTAATTACCAGTATTGATAAAATGACAAAAATCCAGCGGGTAAACTACCGACCCATAAATGATGAAGGTCTTATCGAATTAAACAGTTATCTCCTAAACCAAGACTGGGGCTTTATATATAACACATACTTAGATATAAACAAGAGATTTGAAAAGTTTGTTAGCGTTATAACTGATACAATTGATAATGTCTCAAAAGAATTGCGAAAAAAATAAAAAACATTCCCACGATAATTTCATAGCATCACATAGCAATCCTCAGCAAGTGATGTGGAAAATCATTACCAATAGCATTCTCATCAAGTTACTGATAGAATTACGTCTAACGATTTTAACAAATATTTTATCACTGTAGCTGAAAATATGATTAAAGAATTACCAACCTGTAACAAAATCTATACTGATTTTCTAAAACATTTCATACCACCTAATACATTCAATTTCACTATGGTCTCCACAGAAACTGTTCTTTTAATTATAAACAACTTAAATAATAAAGAAAGTAAAGACTTAGGTATATGATATGAACACTAGAATAATTAAATCAATAAAACACTATAATATTTCCCCTGACAACATTAATAAATATTAGCATCGACAGTAATATATTTCCAGACTGCTTAAAAATGTCTAAGGTAGTTTCCATTTAAGAAAAAAATTACCCAAGTAACCACAGACTTATCTCTCTCACACCATTTCTAGCTAAAATCTTTAAGTTAGTCCTAAAAGTTCAATTAACAAATCATTTTGCAGGCGAAAACTTATTTAATCTAGACCAATTTAGATTTAGAAACAAATTATCTACTACGTTGCCTATAGACAAATTAACCACCCAAATTAATTTAGGATTGGGACAAAGGCAATTCATTTGCTCTAAGTTTCTGGAATTCACTAACGCTTTTGACTATGTATCATATCACATTCACTTAAATAAATTGTCGTTCTATGGCGTTACACAAAATAGTATCATCCTTATAAAGTCATACCTCAGTAATAGTCAATAATATGCCATTTACAATAATATTAAATCAGCAAGACTGAATCTAAACATTGGAGTTCCTCAAGGTTCAATACTTGGCCCAATTCTATTTTTAATTTATATTAACAATCTACCTATATCAATAGATACTTCAACGTCTACCATTCCATTTGCTGATGATGCTAACCTTACTAAACGTAATATCAACCTATTTTAGATGATTTATTGAGTGAAATGTTCCAAACAGAATTCAAAATTCAAAACTGGTTCCTTTCGAATCAACTAAATTTCAATACCACCAAGACTGAGAATATGGTCTTTACTCCCAGAAATATAGATCAAATAAACTAGACGCCTGTTAAGTTTCTTGGTGTTTACTTAGACTATACAATGCTATGGTAAAGTCACACTGACTATGTTTGTCAAAAAATTGCGAAAAATTCTAGCTCATCAGGTATCTCAGATATCTCTTCTAACAACCTATCACAGCCTCATTCATTCATTGATATCTTATGCTATCTTTGTATGGGGTCATGCGAGTTATACTGCAAGTGTGTTCTACATGCAAAGACGAGCAATAAGAGCAATTGTGGGACTCAAATACAGAGAAGACTAGAGGTCTTTCCTAGTGATGGGAACTATCGAATAAACCTGTGGAATAATTCGATAGTTGAATTACAAATGAATGGATTTAAAAAATGTTGGATTTAAGAATGGAAGTTATGAATATGCATAGACGGAGACGGTATTTTGTTCATAGATAAGAGACAAATTTTATGTTATACAATGAACAGTGTAAACAACAAAATAAACAAAACGCAACTGCCAATGATCATGACATGTGACTGATACAAGGCTACGAAGAGATCTGATTCGAAAGACCAGTTTTTTATGAGAGGTGAAACTCGGCAACATTAATTAGCAACTTAATAATATCATTCAGATTATGTTTTCTAGAGAAGTTTTAATTGAATGAATTTACTCGAATAAATTCATTCGATAGTTGACATCAATCATGTATCCAAATCAATCGATAATGGCCATCACTAGTCTTTCCCTCTCTTCATTGATAAATCACCCATGTTCGTCTTCTGGTCCTAAATGGTTGTTGTTAAATCCTTCCCAGTGGCCTATTTATTAGCCACGGCTAATGTCTAAGTCCTTGAACTGTTTTCCTGGTTGGAGCAGGTAGGACAAATACGTACTGTATAACCCATTTGGCCACAACGACAGCATTTAACAATTTTTGACGTGTAAGCCAGAGCTAAATGTTGAATGCTATTGCACTTAAAACAACGTAAGGAATTTATTTGTCGCTGTTCAATGCCAAAACAATACATCTAACCTATCTAGTATATCCTGTATTAAAATTAATTTTAGATGTTTTAGTGACTGTTCAAAATAGCAGTACAGTTTTCTAAATCAGAAATAGTATCTAAGTTTCTTACGGAAACAAATATTCTACCCTTAAATTCTTATCTTAATAGTGCATTTAAGTTTTGTGCTATAAGTCTTTAGTTTTATCACTAGATTTAATTTCTACACCCCGTATATTCGGTTCACAAATTAAATTTCTATCTAATAATGTGGTATAGTTATTTGAGCATTGTTTTATAGTAACTTTTTATATAGAATGAAATAAAACACAAGGATTTGTTTTTTTCTTACAGACAAAAAAAACTTCTGATGTACGATAAAATAAAGAAAAAAAATTAGAATGTATGCCAATACCAATCGAATTAAAGACAGTTTGAATTTCAGGTAAATAAGAATTTACCTATATTTTTTACTGTTTTAAATTTTAACGGTCCTCAAACAGGACAATTTGATGAAGCTGCGAAAGGTCAAAGAAAAGAAGCCTGAAAAAAAACTGTAAATTGTGGTGTCAAAAAGCGTCAGCTTATTTATATTTTTAAGTTAATTCAGGTTTTAAACCTCAGCATTCTTATAACTGGTAAGTTAAATATTGTATTTTATATTTTCCTACCTATCCCAAAACATTGTCCAATTTGGATTCTGAACATATTTATAAAACAATGGTATTTTTTTCCTTGTGAAAAATGATTGATCTAGATAAAAATAATAAGTAGAGTAAAACGGGGTGGATAGGGTCATTTTTCGCGGGTTTTTTCTTGTAACTCGATAACATTTTGTCAAATATTTTTTATCATAGAGGAATCGGTTACTGTAATAATCTAGCACAATTTTGATGCCGTTATGCGATATAGCGGAAAACCAAACATATGTAAAGGGTGATATGTTAGATCTTGTGGGAAAATAATTTCGGGGTATTTAGATGTTGTGAAAATTAGATTTCGTGGCAATTAGATCTCATGGGACGCACTCATCCGAGGTGATCACGGACACGGTCAATTTGTCCTAGTTGTCCAAAATTTTAAATCTGCTATCATTTCTCTTGAAATTTTAATCATGACATTTGACAATTGATGTATGTCAATTACCTGTTTTTGATTAAAGAAATTTAAAGAAATCCTAGATAATAATGGATATCACTAGACTTTTTAATTTTCTTTTTGTTTAAAAAATGTCAAAAGTTGGCAAGGAACCCCTCATGTGGGATTTTTTTTGAAAAAAAAAACAATTGGTGGTAGTATCAAATACATGCTACCAGTGGCGGCTAGTGAAATTTAAATTGTCATATTAGTTTTGAAATTTTATTTTAGATTCATTTTTCACTGTGCAAATTTAAAGAGGGTGCCACTTTATAAGAAAATTAATATTTTTTATGAAAATTGAAGCCTGTTCCTATATTTTCATCTTGATTTAAAAAAAAAAAGTTTTGCAAATATTTTAAAAATTATTTGAAAAAAACCTGGTGGCACACAATTTTTTTCAACTTTTTTTTCGCAAATTTCAATCGCAATGGCCGTTTTCGTGACTCATCTTGACCGGTCTCGATGATCCGGTCAGTCACGGAAACATTGTGACCGGTCCACTACCCATCACTACTATACGCACATAACCATGTAAACAATCCCACGGGGCATAGGATTGATGACATGGGTATCTCGGTTATTAGTGGAGATAGAAAATCGCTTAAATTAGCAAAGTTGTGCAGAATTTTATTCCCATTTACCATGGCGTCCAGAAAACATTTGAATTCCGAATGGTTTAGATTTTGTTTAGGAAAAAGTCAAAATTGCCATTTTTAAAAATGCCTTGTAACTTTTTTTATTTGTGATTCATTTAAAAAAATTTAAGATCATTTTGCACTAATTTGTTAAGGACTTTACAGCGGCGTTCTTAATATATTTTTCAAAGCGTAGTTTTTAGGCATAGTGGGTGATAAGTGTATCCTTTTGGTGATCAATGCTTCTACTCGTCAGACATCACTGATGCTTTAGTGACCGATAGCGACCTGCAAAGCTGGTACCAAGAGTTGCGACCTATAACCCTGGTGAGCTATACTATATACTAAATAAGATTTACAGGAAACAACTACTCAGCGGACAAAAGCCCCGACCTGCGATGAATTAAACCTGCAAGTCTTGTTTGGTAGCTAAGATCATTTGTCAATTCCTCACTAGACATAGACCGATTTCGAACTTGTTATGTTCTCGTATGTATACCATAAGTAATAGTAAAGACAAGCAATAATAGCAAACCAGGCTAGCCTAAAGCAGACTAGGCAAGACAGAATTAGTGAGTGATAAGTGTATCCCTTTGGTAGTCAGTGCTACTACCCGTCAGACATCACTGATGTAGCTACGGTCACTGGTAGCTATGATCATTTGTCAATTATTCACTAGACATAGACCCGTTTCGAACTTGTTATATTCTCGTGAGTATGCCATAAGTAATAGAAAAGACAAATAATAATAGCAAACCAGGCTGGCCTAAGCTAACTCACCAAAAAGGAAAAGTTTCGCACTCAGGAAGAATGAAAGTAGATATATATCGGACGAGGGGATTTCGTTTTTTGTATTGTAACTGGAAGAAATCATTTCTTGAGCGCGAAAATTATCCTTTTTGGTGAGTTAATATTTTTGTTAATCTCAACATTTTTTTGCTTCTAATACTAAGAACACTGTTATTAAATTCAATGCAGTTCTTGCTCCTAGACTGAGTAGTTGTTTTAATAGTTTTTATGATAAAATGTATTGGCAGTATTGGTTTTTGATTTATTATATGCTTAGTTAGTTTTAAATACCTTAGTTACTTTTATGGTATCTATATACTTTTAAAACGATTTAAAAAGATATTTTTTTTAAAGACAAAAAGATCCTAGATACTTTCATAAAGTAAGTAACTAAGATACAGTTACTTTTTGTCTCTGAAAAAAAGTAAAGATACAGTATCTTAATTACTACAAGTATCTAATTCTCTTCTAAGTATCTTTTTTTCTCAAGATATTTCCAGATCTGCTTGTGGGCCTTCCATTGCGGCCATCAGCAATCCTGTTATGGCCACCATTTCCCATAAAATCAATACTGTACTTTAAAACCTTGTTCGCACTATAACTTTCATTTCCAACATAACTTCACAGAGCCCTAGTAACTTTAAAATATTTTAGGTGTTGTGTTAGTATTGTTGAAAATGAGTGATACTGCATCTGTAAAAGTTGCTGTTAGAATAAGACCATTAGTCCCTAACGAGATCTCCAGAGGGTGTAAAGAGATAGTGGATGTTGTAGAGGAAAATGAACAAGTTATAATCAGCAGTACAGATAAGGACAAGCCATTCACTTTTAATTATGTGCTGCCTAGTCATACTCCTCAAGATGAACTATATAATAGATGTGTTCAACCACTCATAGGAAATTTATTCAAGGTAATTAAGCATTATGTTATTGATCGATGTCAATATTATGCAAATGTCTACTGAGCTCAGTTCTCTCACTGAAAGAATACAGATTAGGGAAGAGAAAGCAATGTAGTCTCGTGCTGACATGAAGTGAGCATTTCTAGTGTGTATTCTGCTTTACTTGATGGGTCCGAATGTGCATTCTCGACACCATATTCTTTTAGTATGAGACTTATGCATGACTCAGAGTTAGCACATTGTGGTTAAAGGTATATTATATTGCAGATGTTTTTAAATTACGGTAGGCTGTGGAAAATCTGAATTTAACATGAATGACACTCCATAACGATTTTAGTTACTGAGATTATGGGTAAAGTCAAAAATATTATCGCAAATTAGTTTTACATTGTCGCCAGTGATGCCTATTGTTATTTTAAGAAAAAAAAAAGTATTCTTATAGTACAATACGTCATATAAATGTCACTTCAGTGGTTTTTCTATAATATTCAATCTAACAAAAAAAATATCAACTCAAATTTGAAATCTTCTAGAATGGAATATATCTTGTCCTTTGATGAAGGCCAATGCGATTATTTAATATTAAAAAGTGCACCCAGCAGGAAACATTACTGGTATCGTTATGCTAATTACAGGGTTTATAATTTAATCACACACAATTGTGAAGAAAGGCTTCTTCTTTTTTCATTATATAAAGAATCGTATAGGTGATACGAAGTATCATATTTATTTTATAGATCTCTAAAATATGGGAATATCCTTTGTATTGTACCATTATGATTTTTACAGGGATACAATGTTACAATACTAGCATACGGCCAGACTGGATCTGGTAAGACTCACTCAATGGGCACAGCGTATAAAGGCGAAGGAGAAATGGGAGTAATCCCTAGAGCTATAACTGAAATATTTAGTTTTGTAACAGGCAACTTGTCCTATGACTTTACTATATCTGTGTCCTTCATGGAATTGTATCAGGAAGTTCTGTACGATTTGTTGTCCAGTAAAACAAGAGATCAATGTACTCTGGAAATTAGAGAAGACACAATACGAGGTAATATACATATAGTTCACACATATGGCTGCATTAAATTTCGAGAAATCCATTTACGATCTATTAAAATGACAGTTATCATTGCCCAATAGTTGCCATTTTTTTTGGGATTTGACTATCTAACTTGCCACTTTTCTATCTGTACAATAATTACACGACTACTTCAGAGATGCTTAGAGTTCTAAAAATTGAGGGACAAATTTTAACACCGACTTGCTCCTTCTCTAAAATAGTCTTTGGAATTATATATAATTGTATCATTTCAAGAAGCAATTTACTTATCTTCTAAATTCACTTCCTCTGAGGTATATGAGAGATTCAAAATGTTTACTACGTTCGTCAAATTTAACTTCTTCTAGGTATACATATCCCTGGACTAACGGAATTGCCTGTACAATCAACCTCTGAGGTCTTGGAGGCTCTTGCGAGAGGTTCACTTGGCCGAGTAACAGGCTCAACTGCGATGAACTCTCAGAGTTCCAGGAGTCATGCAATATTCACTGTTAACATATCAATGAACACTAAGGATAACTGGTATGTATTGTATGTATTGTATGTATTCCATTTTTAACCAAATTTTATCCATGCAACATTTTTTTTTTTAAATATTATATTCTAAACATAGTAGTACAGGTAATTTGGTATTTTCACAATTTGACGAGAATGAAAGAAATGCCGTCTATAATTCCGACTTTTGTGTGCCAAAAATTTAGATAACAACAATTTTGGAACTAAGAATTTTCTGCCTATTTTAGTAAAGAGAACGATAAACACGCAAAACTGCATTTGGTCGATTTGGCTGGTTCGGAAAGACCTAAAAAGACTGGGGCTATTGGAAATACATTTAAGGAAGGCATTAATATAAATAAAGGATTATTCGTACTGGGTAATGTAATCAGCTGTCTGGGAGACGAAAAGGCACAACATGGATTTATACCTTATAGAGATAGTAATTTAACGAGGCTTTTGAAAGGTATGCCACAAATCTGTTTATTGAGGTTATGCTAATTCAAATTTGTATATGATTTTGATTTTATTTTTTTATTTTGTTTCGTAGATTCGTTGGGCGGTAACAGTATAACCTTAATGATTGCATGTGTCAGCCCAGCTGATTATAATGTCGGTGAAACCTTATCCACTTTGCGTTATGCCGATAGAGTTAGAAAAATTAAAAATAAACCTATTGTTAATCAAGATGCTAAGGTAGCAGAAATTAATGAGCTGAAGAAGACGATACAACACTTAAGGTTACAAATCGTAGGGCAAGGTAATTAATAATAGGCAAATAGTTATAGCAACCCATTACTGTCTTCTACCTGATTGGCTGTTAACGTCATTTGTTATTATTTTCAGGTGGACCAGTAATCTGTCCTGCAGAAATTGAGTTACTTAAGAAGCAGATAGTCGATTTGAAGCTTAAAATTCGTGAAATTACCGTACAGTTTTCAGCTGTACTCATCGACAAAACTGGCCTACACGAAAAAATTATTATTTTACAAAATGCCAATGAAGTTCTAAATAAAAAGATATCGGAATTGAAAGATCAGTATGACTTTACATTCCACAATATAAGCACCGGTTTAGAAAATACCGATACTGACTTAATAAAGGAAAATTTAACGAAACTGCAGCAAATTCAATGTCAGTTTAATGAAATCAACTCCGAGCAGAAGAGAGCCGAGGAGGAAATTAGGTATTGATGGTGTGCAGAAATACAAATTATAGGTTGTGTTTCGTTAATATTGAATAAGTAACTACAGCAGTGCTGCCGCGAGCTTTTATTCGAATGTACTATTCATGTCAGCGAAAATGTGCTGTAATGTACTATAACCATTGATTATTATTTATTCACCGTCTCTTTTTAGTTATATGAGTAAAAAGAGATGGAGATAAAGAACGTATTTTCTCTTTGTAAATCATGTCATAATAATGACAGGTTCAGCTGCCGCGAAAATAGGATTGAAAAAATCGAGTCACTTGATTAATAAAAGTGTATAAGACGCTACAGAACGCAGAGCCGGATTTATCTCTATTGCTCGCTCGTTTACTTTTTCAATGTAGGTTTTTGTGCTCAGTTTAGCTAGCAACAATTAACAATTGTAGAAAAAAGTATTAACTTAGCAATAAAAGTATTGAATTTAAAGTATTGACTACACATACAGTAGTTGCAGTATTCAAGTTCGCTTAATATAAATTGTTACTACCCAGCAAGACCCGATAGGAGGTATGAGCATTTCTTGTCAGGAAAGGATGGGTATGGAATATTAGTATAGAATAAAGAAATTATTTAAAAAGTCACAAGAAACCTTTAAAAACAAAATAAAAACAAAAAAAGATACTCTCAAAATAGTAAAAGAAACAAATATTCTTCTCAATAAATAAACTAAAAATAAATTGTAATAGTAAAGTTATTACTATAATAAAAACAGAAAGAAGTATTTTTGTCAAAATGAAAAAAAAAATAATGTTAATAAATAGTAACATCCTGAAAAAAGAATATTTCTCAAGCACTAAACTATGAAAGCACAAAAACGGAAATAAATAATACAGTTGATATCACAAAATTCACTTCTTCACTTCACTTTACCTCACCTCACATCGCTTCTTCCTCTGAATCCTCGCCCTTCTCACCCTCTTCTTCATTTTCAGGTGAACTGCTATCCTCGTTCAAATTTATAATAAATATATTTCTACCATTTATACGACATTCGGCAATTTTTAAATAATCATCCTCAATTGTAATTACTCCTAATTTTTTTTTCCAATCTTCCTTGTTAATTTTCGACACTTAATTTCGAATTAACTCTACGACTTTTTTATCGAATTTCGAAAGAGTGTTTCCTTTTTTGACATTTTTCTTCAATTCACACCAAATTAATTCGATCAGGTTGAAAATACAGAAATATGGCGGTAATCTCAACACTTTGTGGCCATATCTCTCAGCTACAGTGTCTATAATATACTTCTTCTCATAGTTTTTCGTTTGCAGGGCTTCCAAGAGTTGTGCTTTATTATAATTTTCCTCATAATAGAGATCATGTTCCAATAAAAAAATTTGTAACTCCAGCTTAATAGAACTTTTGTTAGGAATTTTACAGTTGTCTCGATTGATACTTCACATTGTCAAGAACAGTAAGCTATTCGGTTTTAATTTTTGAATTAGGGTATTTCAAACCGTTGCTCAAATATTCTCCCTCCATGTTCTTGTGGTATCCATGTTACAGTCTTCCATGTTTCTTCCGCACAATTTTAATACATTGTCAACCCATCCATCAACTGATCCACAGTGTAATATAATCAACCGAGTCTCTTTATTAGGGGGCAATAAGATTGGGTGACATTTTCTAGATCCATCAGTCCATCCTTTTTTTACGGTGTCATGAGTATCATACCAAGTTTCATCTAGATAATAAATCAGTCTATTTTCCCTTCTGAGTTCTTTTATCTCTCTAGATATGAATCTTGCTAATCCACAATTCGTCTGCTTTCCATAATCGCCACTTTATTAATAGTCTGATATTTAAATCAATTTTTCTCAACCAAGTTCCTAAAGTTCTTTTGGTATATTTTAAATGATAATCCATTTCTTTTAGTTTTCTGTCTACCACATCAATAGTTGGGATTTCATTTTTCTGATACGCGTCGTAAACTAAAGTTCTTAAAAGTTTTACTAACGGTGGGTCCAGAGTTTTCGATTGACCGGAGTAGGATCGTTGTTTTCTTGGGAGGCCACCTTCTTTCACCAGTTTGTGTATTGTGGGACAGGGAACGTTAGTTAGAGATGCTGTTTCACCTTGTACATCTAAATCATACAAATCAGGGTCATTAGCTCGTCGCTTCAAAAGATTATTGTAAACATTAATGCAAATTTGTTTCGCTTGCTTGTTCAAATGTAGCCGATTTTGTCTTACTGAGAACACAATAAAATGTAGACGTAGAGGCCTCCCACAATCGAAACATTTTTACGTTAAATACGATAACCTAAAATTATTTTCAAAAACACACCAGCAAATAAACAGATATAAAATAATTACTTAAATATTACACTTACCATATATTACACTTACCATATATTACACAACTCACTGCAACAAGATAACTTTCTTAAACTATTTTCAAAAACACCCCAGAAAATAAACATAGAATAGAATAGAATTTTCAAACACATATATATAGGTACACAATAATTAATTATCATTGTTACATATCATTTTTATATGGTAATGGTCAAAATAATAATAATGAGGAAATACTTACATGAAAAATGCTTCTCTTGAAGCAGTAGAGAAACTGTACAGAAACTAAACTTAACTTACTTAACTAAACTACCAATTGCATATATTATCATTACAATGTGTTTGTAGATTTGTCAAACGTAAATTAAGTTTTAAGATTCAAATTTTAAAATTACAAAGTAGTTCATAGACAGCAAAATTCATTGACAGTGTAAAATGCTATTAAAAAACTTCACCCTTTCGGGAGTTTTCTCTTCCTTTCTTTATTTTTTTTTTTTAACTTCGAACACCTTTAAACACACTCTCACCCCTTTCGGAGTTAACCCTTAAAAATCCAATCGCAAACGCGGTCTACTCCCTTCGAAGTTCGATTTTTTTTATTATTCCCCTCTTTACTTTTCTAATACGTATTGCCTGTTGAAATTTTTTTTCAGACTCAGCATATCTGGAGTTCATACTCAGTGCAATGCCTCTGATAAAAAATAAATATTTTATATAGGCCACGGACGATTCAAATTTCCTCGTTATTAATTTATTATTCTACATTAATTTACATTTGAATTTAATTTTTGATAAAAGATGCGATAGTATTATGTACCTATATAAAATATTTTCTGACACTATAAATAGTTAGTACTATTGTACTAGAACGACAGCACTGAACTACATATTTTTTTAGGCATCACGAAGAGTCTGTTAATAATCATTTAATGTCAGCACTGATGACCAATGAAGGTGATACGATAGCCGAAATTCAAAAGGAGCAAGAAACCCACATTACACTACAAGTCGCCTTGAATACTGAGCTGCTCAAAATTCAAAAACAGCTCGTAATAAAAGAGAGTTTGGCACAACGACTGGCAACCAATAATCAGTATATGGTGGATTATCACGCGTTGACGGAAAATGAGGCAAAAATTGCCCTTCTCCAAAAGGAGAAAGATGAACTTCTGCAACAGCTGAAAACTATACAGACAGAACAAAGACAAAAAAGGGTGCAAGAATTGGAAGCTCAGTTACATGACCTACGTAAAAAAGGTGATTAATGTTGTTTGTCCATGATCTTGTTACACTAGGTATAATATTCTATATTGTTTTTCCCTCAAGGTTCAAGAGCAGGCACGCCTTATTAAATTAAAAGAAAAAGATGAACTACGAATGAACAAGTTAAACCAAGAGATCACGCAGATCAAACAAACGAAAGGGAAATTACTCCGTACAATGCGGGAGGAATGGGACAAATTCCGACTATGGAAAAAAAGAACAAAAAAGGGAATGTCATCGTTTGAAACAACAAGACAGGAAAAAGGATAATGAGATAGTGAAAATGAAAGCTATGTTCACTAAACAACAAAATGTATTTAAGAAGCGAGTTGAGGAAGCGGAGGCGTTAAATAAACGTTTGAAAAATATGTTAGCCATGAGGAAACAGGTGCAAGAACACAAAATCAATGGGAAAGTTGAAAGAATTGGACCTTGGGTAAGTAAGAATATTGTAAGTTTTCACAGCCATTGTTGGAACGACTCGGCACCTCGGTATAAATCAAACGTTAAAAATTTTAAATACAAAACAAAAAAAATCTGCTTTAATGGAGGCCCTGTCCTCATAATAACTTGAGCAACTTATGCAGTATTTTATTTCTTTGTTTTTGTGTTGAACATTTCTAGCTTAAGCAAGAATTTGACGTTTTCATAAATCTAGTAGAAGCAGAAGCGACTCTTACAGGCCTCTTAGAGGATCGAGCAACTCTTCAACATCAGCTGGACAAGCTGAGAGCAAATCTAGAGACCGCAGATACGTCCGAGTGTAAATCTATGGAAGAAGATATTGAACTTCGATCCGTACAAATTCAAGATTTGCAACAGAAACTTTTGGACTCTAATGAAGGTAAGTTTAATGCTTATTGAAAATCTTATTTCTCGTGATATTTATATAAATTTTAGAAAATAAGTCAAAAACCCGATTTGATAAATTTCAGTCAATGAGTGAAGCAAAATTTGCGCTGAAGGTATTATTTGAACAAGCAGGAGAGATCCAAAAAGAAAAGATACAGATGCAAATTAAACTAAACGAATTGCAAGAATCCTATAATGAGGTACGCTGAACACCATTTTCACGTGGTAGTTACTAAAAACTTTTTTTTAGATTCAAGACAAAATTAGAAAATCTGAATCTCAACGCAAGGTTATGGAAGAAAAAAACTTGGAACAGCTAGAATATCTACAAAAATCTTATGAGGAAAAGGTTACCATCCTCTTACGCCAATTAAGAGGAGTCAAAGTAGACGGTGGGTATTAAGACAGATTTTTATACAGAAAATACATTGCTTAGTTGCTAGTCATGTACGAGTAAGTAAGTTGTAAATGTACAAGTACCTTGTAAAATGCTTGTCCTCCTAAAAAGCAGTTTTTGAAAAAAATTCAACATTGATATGATAGGTACCGATTTAACACCACCTAAATACCCAAACTGGCCTGATCCTTTTCTCACATTTTGTCCAATTAACCACTTTTTTATTGGCATCTATTTGATATTCAAGAGTTTTTGGTTTTAGTGTTTGTTAGTATATTTGTTTTATTTGATCTAGATGTCAATCAAACAGAAGAACTGAGGCAAATGTACAATATTCCACAAGAAAGAATTGAGGAACAAGAACGTAGGATACAAGAACTCGAAGAATTAAATACAGTTCTAAAAGACAAACTGAAATGTTCTGAGGTTATTATTATTATTATTATTACTATGCCTTTTTCATAAAATTTAGTAACTATTTTTTTTTTTTTTTTAAGATATTTCTAGTTCACTTGAAATGTTTAGAAAAATCAACGGGTGTGAACGATTTATATGCTGAATAAAATTTACAAATTATAAAAAAAATATTTTGTCCAAATTAAAAAAATGTATATTAATTTTGTCATTCGTTGCGTATATTGCAAAATGAAATTCAATTTAATTGTTTTTTATATTATACAGGGTGGGGCAATAGCGCGTCGGACTTCAATATCTCGAGTTCTACGATAGCTAGAAATTAAAAAATATATACAAATAAACTAGATAAAAAAGTCTATAACCGGAAATTATTTTCGAATATACAGGGCGAGCCAAGACAAAATTACAGGATCAAATGCCTTATTTCTTCAATATGCATCTACAGATGTCATTATTTTAACAAAAAAATTCATTACATCCAAGTGGTTGGAGATAGTCAATAATAATATAGGAATGAATAGAGTCTAGAATGAGGCCTCAAAAAATGTACTGATATACATAGCATTCTATTTAAAAAAAAAAGGGGACTTGATGCTGTAATTTCATCTTGGCTCGCCCTGTATATTCGAAAATAATTTCCGGTTACAGACTTTTTTTACCTAGTTCACTTTTTTTTTAATTTCTAGTTACCGTAGAACTCGAGATATCGAAGTCCGACGCACTATTGCCCCACCCTGTATATTATTAACACGGTTATTTAAATTTATTTTTTATTGCAGGTGTGTGGTGAAGATAGTACACCAGTACGGAGGCCTCGAAAGAGATCAATTTCTGCCGTAAAAATTAATGATGGAACTTGTATTATGAAAAAAAAAGTAAGTATTGCTCTCTTTCGTTAAAAAGAACTTGAAATAGAAGGATGGAGGTATGTATGTATACATAAAAATTTTCACTGTGGATTTATTCATTTATTTTATATCAAATATAAAATTATGCACATTTT
This sequence comes from Rhamnusium bicolor, assembly GCA_029963845.1. Classification (NCBI taxonomy): domain Eukaryota; kingdom Metazoa; phylum Arthropoda; class Insecta; order Coleoptera; family Cerambycidae; genus Rhamnusium; species Rhamnusium bicolor. The sequence goes on along the minus strand of JANEYF010003319.1, from coordinate 36,357 downwards.
CTATCGTTTTGTTTGAAACTACATGACAGTGTTTCGTGATAATCGGCACAAATAACAATTTGCACACACTGTATATATCGAAACTTATTGTTTATGTCCTTTGTTGATTTAGATTAAGTAAATAATTGATTAATTCTAGCAAAACATTGAATTGGACTTCAGTTTGGTAAACGAGGCGAGTGATGATGTAGAGAATGATCCAGATTGGCGGAAAACTCCTTTGGGAAAGAGGATAATTGAGACAAAGAAAAAATGTATCTTTGTCAGAAGTACATTAAGTAAGAAACACTTTTTTTGCGTCTATATTTATAAATACATACAACAAACTGCAGATTTGTAATATACGAATTAGGCGATACTGCAACAGTTGGTACATATACAGGATGTATTTTAACTCATTGTACTCGCATGAATGACAGCTGTATAATCCAATTTTAAAACGAATTCCGGACGTTAAAAAATATAAAAAAAAAGTTAAAAACGGATCAACCTGTTTTAAATATTCTGTATATCCGTACTTGAATAAGTTTCAATTTTATTTGAAGCAAATCGACAAGTACTTTATAAAATGTTTGTCCTCCTAAAAGCAGTTTTTGGAAAAAAATCATCATATATATGAGATGCAGATACCCGATTTAACACCACCTAAATACCCAAAGTGCCCTGATCCTTTTCTCACATTTTGTCCAATTAACCACATTTTTATTGACATCTATTTGACATACAAAAGTTTTTGGTTTCAATGTTTATTAATATATTTGTTTTATTTGATCTAGATGACAATCAAATGGAAAAACTGAGGCAAATGTCCAATATTAAACAAGAAAAATTGGGTCAAAAACCTAGGGCACGAGAACTAGAAGATTTAGATATAGTTTTAGAAGACAAAGTGAAACGTTCTGAGGTTATTGTCATTATTATTATGCCTTTTTCATAAAATTTAATAACTAATTTTTTTTTGTTTTAGGATATTTTTAGTTCACATGAAATTATTAGAAAAATCAACGGGTGTAAAGGATTTTTATGCTTATTAAAATTTACTAATTTATAAAAAAATGTTTTTTCTAAATTAAAAAAATATATACAGGGTGAGGCAATGGTGCGTCCGACTTCGATATGTCGGGTTCTAAGATAACTAGAAACTTGATTTGAAAACATAAATAAACTAGACAAAAAAAGTCTATAACTGGAAATTATTTTCGAATACACAAGGTGAGCCAAGACAATTCTACAGGGTCAACTAACATTTTTTTTAAATGGAATGCCATGTATATCAGAACATTTTTTGAAACCTCTTTGTGGCCTTCTTCCATTCCTGTATTATTATTTACTCTCTCCCAACCACCTTTGTTAAAATTATGCCATTTACACGTGTACATTAAAAAATCACTACAGTCACAATTAACGATTTTAAGAAAAATGTTCGTTTTTCAATTATACATCACTACGTCCAAAAATATACAGGGTGTTCCATTTGAAAAAATTGAGAACATTCAGTTTAAATAGTTGTAAACTTAAAAAATATTTTTCACCACTCTGTATACTTTTAGAGAGTGAAAATGGCTGAGTGTTATCACACAGATGTCTCATAACTGGTATTACCATATTTTTTCTTAAAATCGATAGCTGTGATTGTAGTGATATTTTTAATATACATGTGTACATGGTATAATTTCAACAAAAAAAAATCATTACATTTAAGTGGTTGGGAGAAATAATAATAATAATAAAGGAGTGAAAGGAGGCCACAAAGAGGTTTCAAAACATGTTCTGATATACATGGCATTTGATTTTAAAAAATTTCCCTGCACCCTGTATAATTGTCTTGGCTCACCCTGTATATTCGAAAACAATTTCCAGTTATAGACTTTTTTGTCTAGTTTACTTATGTTTTTAAGTCAAGTTTCTAGCTATCATAAAACTCGAGATGTCGAAGTCGGACGAACTATTGCCCCACCCTGTACATTAATTTTGTCACTCGTTAAATATATTGCAAAATGGAATTCAGTTTAATTGGTTTTTATGTTATATATTATTGAAATTTATATTTTATTGCAGGTGCATGGTAAAGATGGTACACCAGTACAGAGGCCTCGAAAGGGATCAATTTCTACCCTAAGAATGAATGATGTAACTTTTATTATAGAAGAAAAAGTACGTATTGCTCTCTTTTGTAAATAAACACAAAATAAACTTCTGTTTGATTTTCACAATTTTAATAAACTTATGACAATTGTTTCGCCACACAGTGGCTTCGTCAGATGGTGAGTACAAGACTAAATTCTTTATTACAAAGTGTGGGTATATATATCAACTAATCTAGGGTAATAAAATGGAACAGTAATAAAATAAGGTACAAAATAATTTAGAAAATATTTAACAGCGGGGAACAGTTTAAATCTAGCTGGTCATTTAAAATGATATTACTATTTTTTATGTCTCTAATAGTGACAATTTTAAGCCTTTATTTTCTATGTGTAAAATATCAAAATTGTTATTAAAAGAATGATTTTCCTCTAGCAAATGGTTGGCATACGTCGAATCTAATTTATTGTTATTAAAACTGCGTTTATGTTCCGACAATCTTTTTCCAAAATTTCTTCCCGTTTATCCAATGTATACTTTAGGGCATGTACCACAAGTAAGCTTATAGACTCCACTTTTTTGTTCTTTTTTTAGTTTTATCTTTATTGTTCTTGATAAATTTTCCTAGAGTGTTATTAGTTTTAAATGCTATTTTAATATTATGTTTTTTCTTAAGTTCAACTGATATTTTTTCGGTAGGTTGGCCTATATAAGTAAGGGTTTTATATCTTAAATCACTTAATTCACTAATTTCTACTTTTGGATAAACTGCCTCTATTGCTATATTATAATTTTTCTTTTTAAGTAAATTGTTAACCAAAGTTTCTTTAAAACCATTATTCACTGCTATTTGTTTAATAAAATTTAATTCGTTGTTGTAATTATCTTCAGTTAAAGGAAATTTGGTTAATCTGTGTTTATCATACTAATATAGGCAGCGTGTTTATGTTTTACAGGATATGTTGAACTATTATGTATCGTAATATCTGTGTATGAAGGTTTATGGTAAATATTAAATTCATGTGAATTATTAATTTTTGTAATAGTTAAATCTAAAAAATTAATCGAATTGTCTTTTTCATATTCTACAGTAAATTTTATGTTAGGGTGTAAATTATTGATAAATTCTACAAAAGTATTTAACTGTCTTGTTGTACCTGTAAAACATGCGATAATATATCTACATATCTATACCAGTATAAAAAACTTTTACTTAATTTGTTTTTATGTATTTGTTTCTCAATATGATCCATAAAAATATCTGCTAAAATAGGACTTAATGGGTTTCCCATTATTAAGCTCTCTTTTGTTAAAAAGAAATAGACGGACGCTGGATGTATACATAAAAATTATCACTATGGATATATTTATTTATTTTATATCAAATATAAAATTATGCACATTTTCTATCGTTTTGTTTGATACTACATGACAGTTTTTCGTGATAATCGGTACAAATAACAGTTTGCATACACTGTTTATATTGAAGCTTATTGTTTAAGTTCTTTATTAATTTAGATTGAGCAAATAATTGAATAATTCTAGGAAAACGTTGAAATGAACCTTAGTTTGGTAGATGAGTTGAGTGATGATATAGAGAATGAGCCAGATTGGCAGAAAACTCCTTTGGGAAAAAGGATTATGGAGGAAAAGAAAAAATTTATCTTTGTCAGAAGTACATCAAGTAAGAAACACTTTTTTGCGTTTATTGTTATAAACACATATAAGAAACTGCAAATTAGACGATACTGCAACAGGTAGTATATATACAGGGTGTATTTTAACTTGTTTTACTCCGGTGAATGGCGGCTGTATAATCCAATTTTAAAACTAATTCCTGACCTTAAAATTTTTTAAAAAAAGAATTAAAACTCACCTACCTTATGTTAAAATTGAAACCTGAACATTTTCCAACAATATTTCAAGACATTTTTTTCATTTTGTTAATTTTTGTATCTTATGCTTTTTTAGATTTTAATGAATATGGATCTATCAAAAGATCTTCAGATGGTGGATGTACATGTAGAACGAATTGTTTAAAGGCAAGGATGTGTGGATGCAAAAAATTAAATCTTGTTTGTGGCAGTTCGTGCAAATGTGCACCCAGAGTATGTGAAAATAGAAAGAGTGTAAGTCATTTTAAACCTTACTTTTATCCCTTTTTGTCGCGTTTATTATTATGTATTTAAAATGTGCTTTTGAATTATCATTTTTATTTTGATTATAAATCATTATTATTATTCTTATGCATAGTAATGGAATTATTTGTTATTTTCAGGGTGACAATACTTCAGTGAATTCAGATGATATTGAGGATACGATAAAAAAACCAAGGTATGTGGCATATTACAAATTACTTTGCTCTTCTCCGTTATATTAAAAACTTTGTATATATATTTTTTTATATATACGTGTTTTGTATTTTAAAAAGTTTAGAATTACAAAATAATATTTTAGAATTCTCTGGGAATGCGTTGTAAATAATAAACTGGATACTGGATGAAATGAATGCAGAATACTACTCAGGTTATAAAAAAAATTCAATTTAAAAAACAATTGAACTTTTTCATGAAACTGGATGATTTTGTATTTCTGAACACCTTCTTCAAATAATTTTGCTGTATCTTCTAACAATATTTCACTCTTTTAGTAATTTTGTTTTTTCTCACTGATGTAATAATAATAATAATTTATTCATTCAAGAAACTTACATAGTTACAGGATTTACCAAAGTGGTATGTCCATCATATATTCAGTTAGTGCTCAAACATGATCCTCAAAGAAGTTAGATTTTTTTTACTTTCATTGTAAAAGAAGTTATGACAATTTATCCAAAGTTGAAACACACTGGTTTCATATTTAAAAAATTACGTCTGCCTCTATTATACCTCGTATTCCGTTGTTTAACACCCTTTTGAGTCCAGAGAAAGACACCACAGACGAGGTTCTCTCTGTGATCTCTACACTGCTGGTTGTGCTGTGGCCCCGCTCTGTTAAAACGTTATGTCAGGAATCATGGCAGAATACTACACTTGAGGTTGACGACAACCGGCTTCATTTAACTATTCGAGCCATACCACTTATACTTTGTTTTGTTACATTAAGTTAAAAAAAAATATGTACTTTAATTTTTATTTATTTTAACTTTCATAAGAGAGCCAAGATTCGCTTAGCGGTGGTTTAATATTACGCATCATTAGTTGTCAAACCTTCACGGTTTGCAAACAGCTCAACTATTGACAGGTCTTTAATATCTACAGAGACAACCACCTCTGATATCTATTTATTTTCTAGATTTTCTAACACCAACGAAGAAGAGCATAAGAGGCCAAGGAGGGGAGAAAGACTTTTCGATTTGCCGATCTAACGTAACTTCAATTTTGAATGATTTTAACTTGTGATATACATTGTTTAAAGATATATATATATTCTATTATTTATTGTAATTTAATACGTGTGATATGTATTTGTAATGATTTTGAAATAGACCTCTTTTGTCATTTTAACAGAACTAACTTTTGTATCCATATTCACAAGGAATTTGAGACGCAATCAAACTGATCGTAAATTTTAGATCAAACTTAGGTTGAGTCTTATCTGAAGATGTTTTCTGTGTGTGGATTTGAGGATTTTGAACAAGTTTCTTATTCTGAAAATAGGAACAGCTTGAACTAAAATTTGAGATCAGTTTAATCTTGGGGATCAAATTTTTTGTGAATCCGACAATCTAATATAAAATATTGCACAAAGATATCTTTTCTATCAAGTAATTGTTAATTTGCTTTAGATTCGGTCAAACTTACCAGATACAATTCACAATTGTCCAAACGGAATAAAAATTTGATGGGATGTTGTGACGTAAACGACAACAAAATGGTATTTGTCACTTTGACACCCTTTAGTACAACAGAGGTACTTTGAACTTTTTATTACGCTACGGTCTCTAGCGCCAGTTCCTGTTTTAAAGTGTAGGAACACCACGTTATTCTATTAGCGGTATGATAGAAGCTAGGATAACTCAGTGAAGAAACGGTATGTCCAGGGGTCTGTGTGTATGGTGGTCGGTTCCGTGGCAATAGACTAATTCACCTTACTTGCCAAAAATGATTCTCGGTGTACAAACCCCACTAAACGTCGTGATGTGAACAACACATTAAAAATAATGTAGACATCACAAACATCGCACCTCTAATAATTTCGCTGGCCAAATGTGCTTTCCCCTTAAAATCATACTTTTTATGTGATTAAAAATGTTTTTAAATATCAATTTTTTTATTACAGGCATTTGTGATATTTCAAGCGTTACAAATATCACTAAAGTGCCACGTTTTTAATAACGTAATTGTGTAGCTGCAAAATTAACTAAATTGTGACGAGGCGGAGACATCATGTAAAATTACATATTTTAGAACCATGTTTTTATAATGTGATGCATTTAGAGTTGCATAAACCACTGAATGCGAGTGGCTGTGATGTTATGTCTGTCATCATTTGTATTTAATGGAACATTTATTACTTATACCTTTGCTTTAAATAAAAGGCAGAACTTCAGCTTCGCTTACTCCATTTTATTTAAGATTGCTTCACAAAAGAATAAGAAAAACAATAATAAATAAATACAACAGTTATGTTTTAAAGCAACGTAGATACTACGCTATATTACAAGTAAGCAACCAAGGAAGGTTATAATGCAAAAGCAGTGATCACTGATCAGTTATATCAAGCACAGCTAAGTTACCAAAACTACTACTATGGTATTACTATCAGCAGGCAATATTCAAATGTTTACTACAAGCATCTACAAAAGCAAGCGGTGATTCAAAATAAATCAGTTATGCCAGCTACTACATCTGGTATTTACAGCATGCGGTTAGTAACCATAGTCACTAATTCTCAAGGCAGTCGGTGTAGCAGGTATATTCAGTGGTAGGCGGTTACTGAGTACAAGACCCAAGTCCAGGGACAGGCTGTATATATGACTGTCTAATCGCGAGTGTGCTATGTCTTTAGATTAGCTCCTAATTTCCCTTGTTAAGGTTTCATGACTATGTATGGCAGCCAGAACGGTTTGTATATTACAGCCTGAGGCACTTTACTGAGACTCTTTCCACAGATCGAGGCATAAAAACCTCACTGGTGTCACTTGAGTGCACCTGATGAAATTCTTTCCACAGATCGAAAAGTTTTCACCGGTACTTTAATGCAGATATGACTGAGATGGGCTCTTTCCACTGATCGAGGCATAAAAGTCCTATCTTTACATCAATACTAAATAAAAATGACAACCGAATATTTCCGGGGCTTGTTTAGCTATATAGCACATATCAGTTTTACTGACTCAGGTTTTAATTGGAAACTGTTCCTCAAACTTACTAAATCAGAGATGTGTGAGTGACTGAAGATATTCGAGGTTAACTTAGCTTAGCTAGAGTAATCTTATTTTTCCCTGAGGTTTCAAAGACCAAATCTTTCGGAGTAGGTATCTGTGGGGAGACTGTCAGACTGACAACGTAGCTGTTGCGAATTTACAAACAGCTTACGTTTTCCGTCAATTATTACAAGTTCCAGTTCGTCGTTCCAAAATTAATGAGAGGTACCATTCTAGAGCTCATCATGGTAACCAAATAGAAATTGCAGAAATCTGTAACACATTTTCTTGATCGGCAAACTAGTATTACCTTGTAAACTTGATTTAGGTAATTACGACCGCCCCCCCCCCCTAACTAATTCTTTCGACAAATTTAATAACATGCTTCAATTTATTTGTACGATATGGCTTAATACCAAAGTAATATATTTTACAGTATTTTAGTTTAAAGCAATTGTTATGTAATGAAGTGGATTGTATAATTAGGGCTAAATGAGTTCTTTATACCTAAATCTGCCCCCCTCCACATTTGCAGAACTAATTATTATAAAATCAGTGGTAAATGAAACTGCATAAAATAAATACCGTTATGGGTCTTGCACTTACCTCGTGATGAAGGAAGAAAAAATAGCGGATGGATGTCACTTCTTCCATCGGCCGGTGTAACGTGAGAAAAATAATCGATAACGATATCGGTAATTATAAGCATGTATATTATGTAACGCACTCGTCCAGGACGTACACGTTTCTGTCTCTCCACTCCGTCTTTTTTCACACACCAAAAAATGTCTATCGAAAAAAGGAACAGGAGATGGAGAGGGGGAAAAAAAGGGACTTTATTAAAAGTAGAGCAAGACCTCTCTTAAGCCCGCTTTACATTATGGTAAAATAAATACCATTTAAATGATAAATGAATTTACAAGGGTAGAAAATACAAATAAAATTAACGAAGCAATTTGTAAGGGCGAAACAGCAATTATAACAGTAAATTCACAAATGTATGCTTTGTTCTTTTATAAGTATCATTTATTTAAAATAGTCACCAATACAAAGTTCAGCTATTTTACGATTTATCATTTTTGAAACCTTGGCTTGAAACCTGTTTCCTTTACCAGCTCCTTTTCCTTCTAACAATTTACATACTCTAAAAAAAATAATCATTTACACATTTGAAATTATATCAATAACAATTTTCACTTACTTATCCCCCAAATCAGAAACGGCTTTCTCTTCACCATATAACACAATGTTTCCAATAGAGTTTTCATCTCCTGTAGAAAGAAACAAAAATATACTTGTTATTCCTAGTTCTTTTATGAACATGTTCATAAAATCTGGCTCAGCCTCTTTCCTATGTAGTGAAAAGTATTTTGGTGGAGGATTTATGCTTTTTAATTTCTCTACCTCCAAGATTGCGACATCTTTTAAAACACTCTGAATATTTTTTTGTCAAAATCTTTACATTTTTCTGAAGTTTGTCCACCAAGTCCATATGTTGCGATGGATTATTTCTAAAAAAAAAAAAAGACAAATAAATGTTGAAAGAGAACGTATACTTCTGTAACAAATAAAATTTAAAGATAGGCAATAAATAATTACATCCCTCTGCATAACCCATGCATTCAATCAAGTAAACATACATAGTCCAGCGGCCAAGCTGCAAAAAAAAATATTTAAAATTTTGGATTGGAAACCTTTATGTTGAGGCAGCTGTACATATATAGAACTAGATCACCATAATTTACAACCACAGGAACACATTTTTTTTACAGTCTGTCTCAAATTGGATGCGTATGTATTGCTATCTCAGTTATTATTGGAGGTAGAAACATGGTTAAATGGAGGAAGTTTTGGAGAATTGCCTGTTTGTTAAATAATAACTAGAGCATGACAAATCAGATGATTCTCAGAAGCGTCCCATATGGATACCTACATTTCCGATAATTATGACAGATGATGAAATAAGTAACATTGCTTACCTTTTATGTGTTAACAACCGAGGCCAATGGCTAAGATTGGGGATAGCTCGTTTTGTGGTGTCGGTGATTGGCACTGGTAGCGGAAATAGCCCGACGTTAAATAAATTAATAAAAAATCAAAAAAACATTCTCAAAAAAAGCAACAAACTAGAACAAATACGTTTGTCACATCCGTCTGCTATAACCAGTCTCCCATCTGAACATATGGAAAACCTCCAATCTTACTACTCCTCCCTATAGAAGCAGTAATCCTCAAGTAATTCTTTTAATTATTTATAATTTACAAGAGATATTATGTAGATGACAAAACTTACCCAATGAAAACCAAAAGGAAAAACGCTTACTTTAACAAAACTGTCAATTTCTGCTCACGATCTATACATGTATCCAGTCTATTGATGACTCTGTTGCCTACTAGGAAATACAGTAATGTTTTATTTTTATTTTTCTCAGCACGTAAAAGCTTAATTACTTGCAACTGACTAAGATTTTGAACGTGTGTGCCACAACACATATTACTTTCAACATCTTCTATAATGATTACTCTAATATCTCCTTTATGGTCTACCGGTAGTCCACGAGCACTTCGAGCCTAAAATAATTTATAGTGAATTTAAAATAATTAAATTAATAAGGCAATACATTATGGGATGATCTAATAATAAAAAATAATATTAGTATTACACACACATAAGCAATTATGGGCATTGGTGTTTCACAGTAATTGCTATTCATTCCCCAGTACAAGGAATAATATAAGGAATGAGGTTAGGTTATTGTGAGTCTCTATTGGGCCCTCCACTCCTACTTATATTTCACCCAATAAGAGCTTTTAGAGCTGCTTGGCTATCTGAAATTTTTTTATAGATCTACATGCAGATCTCCTGTTCTCTCTGGAGTTTTGGTGCCATCTGTAAACCAGTTTTTCCTCTCAAATATTTTCTATAATTATTTTTACATTTCTACCAGGTGTAAACATAGCCTAAGAGTGTTGTACTTTGGAATATATTGTTTGGGATTATTAAATGAAGGGGTTATATTTTTTGGAACACGTTTAATAAATAAATACCTCTTTTAGCTGCTCCTCAGGTGTATCTTTAGTATAAACTTTTACTGTAACATTTTTTCCATCTCTGATTAATTCATTCACAATCAGTTCAGCTTTTCTTATCTGTTCATGAGTTATTGATGATGTATCTATAACACAGTAACAATCATAAATCTTTCAGTAAAAACAAGTAGATTGTATTCACTTAGAAAAGGGACATTTATGTCATTGTTTATTGGATGATATGTCTGTGACGTGTCCTCAACTTTAAATAAGAATTGACCATAGAGAAACTAAGATCTCTATGGAACTGACAAAGCAGCAGATTAATTGGACGCATTGATGTTACTGTACTGGGTATCCACATGTATATGAATTTTTTTTCACATCTACGATGTATGTATGTCTGTTTACTATATAAATAAAATCCAATATTGAGATCATATCAAGGCTCATTTCCTAACCAGACATATTGTCTGTAACTTTAGATTCAATAAATTTTTTTAAAGCTCTTTATTCAAATAATACAAACATATATATAAACACACAATGAGTGTCATATGGACCATAAATTTAACACATAAACATTATTTAAAGGAACCATTCCAAAGGACCATCAAATTTGATACTCGGAATTTATTTAGTCATACATAAACATTAAACATTATGATGTCTGTTAAACAGAAGTATCATATGTATAGCAATCTTTTGATAATTATACAGGATGCTAATTAGGTACGTGAACAAACTTTAAGCGGCAATTCCTTGTATGATTTTAAGATAACAAATTTATATCAACATATGTCTTAAACATTTAGATTTTTTAGATACAGGGTAATTTAGTCAAATTTGGCCACTCCTGACTTTAAGGGACACTTTTATGTGCCTTATATCAAATGGCAGACCCGCTCAAAAATACCAGGAGTATTTCTTAAAATTTCGCATGACTTTTGTATTCGGTTTCTTTGACCTTCTTTGTTCTGAACTGAGATTCTGTGACTAATGATTTTAAGTGCTCCAAAGAAAGAAATCTAGAGGATTAATATCGGATGACCTGGGTAGGCAAAGTTGTGGTTCGGCAACTTGGATGGTGAAACACGGGTCGAATGCAGTATAAAGTGTTTTGGTGATTCGTGAAAAATCAAGTCAATGTTAGCTTAACATCAAAGATTCTAACCCACTTCAGGATTAATTTTGGTAAATCTAAGGATGCGAATGCTAATAAGGTAGAGTAATATTCTAAATTAAATATAAAACTTTACCTAATTCCACATATGACACTTCTTCACCCAACCACCATGATAAAGTTGGAAATTTAAACTCCCTATCTATAATAGCAGTAATGAGATGTTGGCCAGAATGTTGCTGCATGTGATCAAACCTTCTTTGCCAGTCCACAGTTTGTTTTACAGAGTCCCCAATATTAAACGATTGATTTACATAATGAAGAGCTGTGTCTTGCTTTCGAACAACGTGCTTAACTGGTATTTCATTTAGGTAACCATGATCACAAGGCTGAAATAAACAATTTTCTATATTAATTGAAAAGTACATTTATTTTTTGAGGATCATTAGCCCCATAACAAAAAATCAACAAATAGCATTTCATCTTATTCATAAAACATATAAAACACACCACATAAACTAGACAACCCTCAGATCCAAGCCGGAGTTGCATGGGCAAGGGTTATATGGTTGAAAAAACGCAGACACAAAACCACTCTCTACGATTTTGTCAGGGTCGAAGCCAGGATTAAAATTTGGGATTCAGCAGAGAGACTAAAACCAGCAAAGTTTGGCACTCAAATTTGCAGCCCACTACACTAAGTACCGAACTTAGGAACAGATATTTCCTTTTATTTATAAAGCATCTATTTTTTTTCCTTTGTCATAATTGCGGCCATGACATTTCTGTTGGAGTATATTTTTTTTTTACAAAAGTTAATTTAAACATCTTAAGAAATATATAAAATATTTTTATTGTAACCAAGCAGTGTATCGTCAAAAAAATAAGGTCCTCCAACTCGATTACCTACTATTCCTGCCCATACATTTATTTTCTGAATGTTATGTATGCACTGGCAGTATCCAGTGTGAATTATTTATCCCGTTCTGGCCGGGAACATGTCTAGCTATGGACTCCTCTGGGAGGAAAGGGAGTCAGACACACTATTACTTGACAAATATTACAAAGCACCAATAATTATTACACCGCAATTCACAAAACACTGAACTAAAGAATCCAACAATTTTCTGAGAGTAACATTTTGCAAAGTGTACCCATGTAAACACTAATACAAACGTTATGCGAATGATGATCCCCATTCTAAACAACCCTGGCCCTTTACGCAACTTTATCTCACTGCCACAATATGTTTGTCAAGTAGTACACAGATGCACACATTACACCATTCCAAAAAAAAAACCAAAAAAACAAACATGCAATATAAGGAGAAACCAGAAAACAGCAAAAACTTCAGTCAGAGCTCCCTAACTCTAAAAAAATGATAATGAATACTTCATCCTCTTTTCATGAGGCAGAAAGGGCATAATATATTTCTACAAGAGGTGCCTCTGGTCTCTGAGATGGAACGAAGAAAAATAACATTTGCAGCAGTTTAAAAATGAATTTTTGGCATCTCAGAAAGTAGATGTGACCATATAGTTTGGATTTGTGATCAACAGGCAAAATTGTTACACACATTTTTTTAAATACAGTGTATCTATCATCAAGAATAAATATTAATGAATATAATTTTATATTTTATATCTACCTGACCTCCACCTTCAGGAAAAATAATTGTATCTTCTAAAATTACTTCATATCCTTCTACTTTTTCCTTCTTACCATTAATTATTATGATATTTTGTTTCACCTCTTCACAAGATAAAACTTTCGTAGTAAACTAAAATTGTACAATAATTTAAATACACATATAGACAAAACAATTGACCAGTTCGTACCTCTTTCAGAAATGAATTTTCCTGACATTTAAATACCATCTTTACATTAGAGTCGGTGTAGAGGTTAGGTTAGAATCATGAGATGATAAGCCCATTCCTTTGCAAACAAGTGTAGCACTGAACTACACTCAATAACTCAACGTCGTTTCTTTGTAAGAAAATGTGGGTACATGCACTAAGCGTCTGTATTCCTTTGCACAGTATAATATCCACCACAGAACAGATAAAGAATATTCATAGGTGTAGCTTATCTTCGTATCTATCTCCACTTCGTCAAATGCAAGAGTGAAATACACTGGACATGTGCATTGGGAGCTACCGCTTTTAGAATCACCAGTTGGGGCCACCGGCGTGTAAGGTGGCTGTCAAAAGGTATTTTTAGGCGCGGAACAAGTTCATAGGGTTTTATTATAATTGAATCACTAATTTGTGAAACACCATAAGTCTGAAAAACGAAACTTAGAGAAAATTGAAGAGAACTGTTTTATACCTTTGGAAACTTAAGCCTATTAGTCAGTGACTTGTAGGATTTCTCCACCAAACAGATATATTCTGTTAATGTTAAACACGGACACGGTTAAGCGATTCATGGGATTTCACTGTAGAACGATGTGTTTATATGTAAAGAACAGTATTTCATCATAAAATCAAAATGGCCGAATTAGTGACTTATGGGGTTTCTCAAATAAGTGGATCAATTATTTCGTACACCACGAAATAAAAAAACTTGTTCATTATGCCTTCGTGTTGTGCAATTCCATTTTGTCCGGAAACAAAAGCGGACATATGTTTCCGAGATACAAAACTCGCCTAAAACAGTAGTTGATAGCGATTCGCAGGGATAATTTTACTCCTTCGAAACATTGGTGTGTTTGAAAGAAACATTTTAATCCTGACGATTATGCGTTACCAAAGGAGCCTACTATAGAAATTCGTAAGTAATAATCATGCACGTTGTTTTCATCATGCTCATGCTTGATATAACCTAACTTTAATGACATAAGAGACACTGATGGGTACAATAATTTAACTACTGAGCAAGTAAATTACTACTTTCCCCTTCTGTCATCACTGTGTTAAATATTTTTCTGCTAATTTTTATAAAAATCACTAAAAACCCGCGTTAAAAAGCCATAATAAACATTAACGTTCAGTGATATTTACCTTACTGGAGAATAGTTATTGTGTTATTGGTCACTAGTCTGCTTATTTCCGGTACTGTGTGAAGCGCAAGACTACGTGCTCTTAAAAATGTTTTCTTTGAAGTTATATTCTTTCTTGCACACAATTTATGGCCACATGCGGTCTTGGGAACAAAAGAAAGTACGGCCTCGGCCTCTTGCTTCCACGGGCGCAAAGCCTCACGATTCATGGTCTCATGTAGACTTGGGAACGCATGATCTTGCTCTCCTCATTGGTCTATGTGAACTTATCCTTACAAGTGCAAAAACTCACTGAAGCGCCTCGGATATGGAAGCGCGTGTGCGTCCGTGGAGGGAGTTTTGGGCGAGGGTTAAAATGAATAGACCGAAAGCGATGGAGCAGCAAATGAGACTCTAAAAATTGGAATGTAAAAATGTACGATCCACCGCATTTTGAATTCACCCAAGGAAAACCAAAAGCATCCATGGGGACCCACCACCAATCCCCGTTTCTGGAAATGAAAAGATCCCTTAGAAAATTTCAAGAAAATATGACAGGAAATGATCTCAACAAATAACGACATCGAGACAAGTACGAACAAAGGAAACTGCTAGTTTGAATTTAATAGCAAGGATTATTAGGTGATTTACCTAAACTGAGAGTTTCTTAATCAGTATGGTGGTCGTCATATTTACGATACTAACACGAAAACTATATTGATGGCAGAAAATCTGAGGGCTCTTGTATATATAAGCGATTACAATTTCATAACGAGGGAGTCAAAGAGTACCTACTCGAAGAGTGCTCAGAGAGTGTTCTATTACACTTTGATTGATTATATACTTCTTCTCAAGCGGAAGTCTCAAGTCTTTACGTGACGTACACCTATTTCTGTCTTTAACGATAAAATGTATTATCCGTTGCTACATAAATGTATTCAATCTCGTTCTGGAAGAACCTGTGAAAAGAACAATGAATATTAGCAAAAATTGGTACACTGTAATAAATACATATTAGTAAAATAAGTAAAAAGGATCACCTGCCCTCATTCTGAGAGTACCTGCAAAAAGAACAGTCAAAATTGGAAAATTCTAGTAGATTTATATTAGCACAATTAGTAAAAATGGACCATCTTCCCTCATTCTGAAAGTACCTGCAAAAATAACAGTGATATTAGTAAAAATTAGTAAAGTGTAGTAAATTTATATTCGTAAAATTAATAGATTAGTCCGTTCTCCCATTATATTCAAACTGCCTACAAAGAACCTAATGTTAATAAAACTGGTGGAATATGATTAATTAACTTACACTTAAGTCTTGGAATAAAACGTATATTATTTAAAAATGTATTATACATACATACCTTATTTTGAACTTACCTGCATAAGCAGTAATATTAGTAAAATAGTGAGGGGATATTAAGAGGGTGAAGTCCGGAATCCATCACTCGCTCGCGAAAATCAGAGTCTACAAACAGCTTTTCTGGGCTCTAATGCCCCCAAAAAAATCCCTAATACAGTTTCAAGCCTTAACACTTGTAATATCCAAGCAATTTTAAAAATAACTAAGATATTGACAAGATACTCGTCGAGATATCGACTCTGATTTAACGACACCAGTCGTTCTCCCACGCTAGGTCGAAGGAAGGTGTGACGCGCTTTGCCTTAGGCTAATTTGGGCTACTTTAACCCGCTAGTGGCCTCAATCTGCCTACTCCAGTAGCCCACTGGTTATTTTGCTTACTTTTAGCTTCCAGCACACTCGATTTATATACGCGCGCGTAGTCTGTCCATTTCCTGCATTAGGCTAATTTTAGCAACTAAAATCCACTACCGCGTAGAGTGAACTAACTCTTGTCACAATCTGAAACAAAGAATAAAAATCAATATTTTGAAGTTTATATTTCCCCTGCTGTGCACAGTATCACAACTTATTTTCAACAAATATCATTAATTAAGACAATGATTTATAATTAATTTGTCATGAACAGTACCATGACTTACTTTCAACAGAAACTATTAGTTATGACATTGATTGATAATTAATTTCTCGTAGCGTGAACAGTATCACAACTTATATTCAAGAAAACCTCTCGCAGTTGAAACAATGATTTATAATTATCTTACCCTGTCGTGAACTGTATCACGACTTATTTTCAGCAGATAATATTAGTCATGACATTGATTTGTAATTAATTTACCCTGTCGTGAACCGCATCACAACTTTGATGACATTGATTTATAATTCATTTCCACTGTTGACGAAAGTATCACAACTTACATCCTTAAATTCTTTTTTTTGCAGTACCATTATTATATACGGTATATAATAATAGTTTCAAGCACGGTTTTGTTAAAATTTTGAATTTTATATTTATTCTAAACGTTATACTATTGAATAATACTTACTGCTTTTGAAGTTTTGATGAGCTTTTGCTGTCTTAGTGTCCCTTTTAATAGTTCATGGTTCCAAGCGTCGTGAGGCATCAAAGATGAAACACCTGTCGGTTTTGCCATAATCATATCGTTTCACCCACTGTTGTGAGCAGTTTCACAACTGTTTTGATTAATATTTTAAGATACATATCATTCCATACTACCGTGTACAGTGAATAAGAAGCATCTCAGAATCATTTAAGTTCATTTTTCCCTGTTGAGAGCGATATCAAAGCTTATAATATGTTACATAAAATACATCAATACATGATGGTAGCATTGAAAGCGATTAACTGGGGTGCATGTTTTTTTAAATATTTTAAATTCCAATATATCTGTGTTGTGAGCAGTATTACAACTTTTTTAAATATTTGTTCAATATACGTATCATTCAATACTACTAGTGCAGTTAATAAGTAAGAAGCATCTCAGCATATCTGAAATTCACTTTTTTCTCTTGTGAACAGCATCACAACTTATACTCTGGGTATATAAAAAACATCGACGTAGAAAACAATTAATTGTGGTCTGTTTTATTAATTAATTAATTAATTTATACTGCAAAACTTGTCAGTGTTGTGACCAGTATCACAACTTTTTTAGTTCATTCTTTCATCAAATGTATTATTCTATACTATCATGTACACTCTATTACATTAAAAACATCGATACATGGTAACATATAAAGCGATTAATTGAGATGTCTTGGCTTGTTAACTAATTTATATTCGAGGATTAACCAGTGTTGTGAGCAATATCAAAACATATAATTAATTAGGTAAGTATATACAGAAACATCATTGTACACTAATAATTGTAATTAATTAATATAACCATAACAATTTTGTTCGTTTTTTTTTTTAATTAATTTTATTCTTTCAAGAAGCAGTATTACAACGTAAATCGTTTAACATGTATATCCCGAAACATCGACCAGGCACCGAAACATAGCGTCAACTATTTCACGATGACTATAGTACGATGCGGTGGTATTTCACTGGGCGATGGAAAAAGGCCATCTTCCACCTACACATATATATCAGCACAGAGAGAGGCAAAAGAAAATCAACATCTTTTAAATTCATCTTCCTCTGTTTCACAACTATCACAACTTATAATGTCACATAAAAACATCAGTACATGGTAACAAACAAAGGGATTAATTGAGGTGTCTGGTTTTTTTTAATACTTTAATTTGAAAGATTTCTCAGTGTTGTGAGCAGTATCACAACTTTTTAAATTATTTTTTTCAATCATTCCATACTACCATGTACTACCAATAAATAAAAATCGTTTCTGCATTTCATTTTTCCTTGTTGTGAGCCAGTATGACAATATATCTACTATACAAATAATGTAACATAGTAACATACAAGACTGTCACTAAAAGGTGTATGCGTGCGTTTAATTAAGTTCCCTAAATGGAGCACCGCGCCGCGCCGTCTCAAACAGCATATATACCATATACCTTAAAAAGATCTTTGTATTTTTAAATTAGTTGCCTCATGTTGAGAGCTGTATCACAACCTATATTCTATTAGGCATACACAGGAACACCATTGTGCAATAATAATTAATTAACATAAAAATAACAATGTTGTTCAGGTTTTTTTTTTATTAATTTTTCCATAAGCGGTATTACAACGTAAATCGTTTTTGGGGCAAAAAGGTTATTCCAAAAATGCAACCTCTGACTAATGCTTTTGGTGCAGATATATTTTAAAAAAATTTTTAAATAACTTATTGCACAGTGGCCAAAAAAGGTTCGACGAAACATTGTAGGATGCCACAAACTATTTTTTTTTAAATCATGAGAAAATAATTTTGAAATTTAGATTACACAAATATGGCACTTGTTTCGGACAGACCAGTGATACACGCAATTAAATGCCCTAAACGAAAATATAATAAACCATCCTTTCCAGAGAAACCTATTAAACAAGATGTTCATCAAATTATGGTGAGTAATGGTACCACATCAAGATTAAACACTAATAATCGTCCACCGCGGCGTGCAGTATATGAACCAGGTGAGTTTACCCCCGGATTACCCATAATTCCGCCAAGCTACTCTTATCAGGTCATAATCCTAATAGTGGCTCAAAAACTGCATCCATAATCTCAATAAAAATGACCATGACGCTATTTCGGAATTCTGTTAACGCATCGAATTTGTTATTGAAAGGGTCGAAATTGTACCTTTAGAAACTAAACAGGTCCGTTGGAAATGACAATGCTAAAACAACCTAACAGCCAGGAGTTGTACTTTCTAAATAATTGAAATGGTATAAAGTTGTACAAACATTTTGATAGCGTCATGTAGTCATGATAACTAAGATACTAGCCTAGAATACAGTGAATCAAACTGAGTTGTTCTTAAGGAAAATGTATGTGACAGAAATTCACGTAAAGTAAGATTCGCAAAGTTCCGTAGTCGGTATGATGGTCTGTTATATGTACGATACTTACAAGAAAACTATTGTAATGACAGAACATTTGAGCGCTCTTGTGTATATAATCGAAGAGTGCTTAGAGGCGCTATTATATTTTGATTGATTATATAGCGGGATGCCAGTGAGTGTGTTGTTGCTTAAACTCTGAGCAGCGCAAAACTACATACCAATAAATTAAAAGATTACCGATTGTTGTGAAGAGTATCACGATTTCTTTTAACAGAAACTATTAGTTAACATATTAATTTGTAATTAATTTCCCCTGTCGTGTTGTGAGCAGTAACACAACTTTTTTTAATGTTTTTTAAATATTTTTATCACTCTGTACTACCATGTAGAGTTAATATAGGTAAGAAGCATCCCAGCATCTTGTAAGATAATTTTTTTTTCCTATTGTGAGCGGTATCATAATTTATACTCTGGTACAAGGAGACCCGAAAGGGTCAAAGGGGACCCGCCACCACCCCTGTTTCTGGAAATAAAACAGGCCCCTTAGAAATTTTTAAGAAGAAGGAAAGGAGGTAGAACAAATAACGACATCGAGACAAGCACAAACAAAGAAAATTGCTAGTTCGAATTTAACAGCAAAGATTGTTAAGTAACATGCATATTTAAATTGAAAGATTTTCTAGTGTTGTGAGAAGTGTCACGTCTTTCTTTTCATTTATCAATCCATATCAATATGTACAGTTAATAATTAAGAGGTTTCTCATGATTTTTTTAAATTTATTTTCCAGTTACGTAAAAAACACCGTTAAAGTGATTAAAGTGTCTGTTTATCAAATATTTAAATCAAAAATTTCCCGGTGTTGTGAGCAGCGTCACAGTTTTTTTAAAAAAAATTTTCTAATATATGTATCATTCCATACTACCATACATAGTCAATAAGTTAGCGGTTTCCCAACATCTTATAAATGCATTCTTTTATGTTATGAGCAGTATCACAACTTGTACTTTTTTTACATAAAAACCATCAACATATGATAACTTACAAATCGATTAACTGGGGTCTGTTATTTTATTGATTTAAATTCTAATATGTCTCGGTGGTGTGAGCAGTACCACAACTTTTTTTAATTATTTTTTTTAATTTTTTTCTGTTGTGAGCAGTATCACAACTTGTATTCTATTATATAAAAAATATCACTAGATGGTAACTTACAATGCTATTAGCTGAGGTGACTGTTTTTTTGTTAATTTAAAAGATTTCCCAGTCTTGAGAGCATTATCACAACTTGTTTAACTATTTTTTTAAATACATACAAATATGTACCTATGTATACCATTCCATGCTACCACGTACAGTTAATAATCAAAAAGCGTCTCAGAATTTTTTTAATTAATTTTTTCTTGTTATGAGCAGTATCACAACTTACATTCTATGGCAACATACAAAGCCATTAAATAAGATGTATATTTTTTTAAATAATTTGAAATCAAAGATGTCTCAGTGTTGTGACTGTATCACAACTTTTTTGGTTTTTCTTTTTTTTTTTTTAATATACGGATAATTTCAATTAGCGCCTGTGCGTGCGTGTTTTGGGGCGGAAGTTAAATAATAAACCGAAAATCGATTACAATGTCATAACAAAGGGAGTCAAAGAGTACTCGAAGAGTTCTCAGAGAGTACTCTATTACACTTTCATTGATTATATACTTCTTAAGCTAGAGGATAGTTATTATGTTATTGGTTACTAGTCTGCTTATTTCCGGTACTATGTGGAGCGCAAGACTACGTGTTCTTAAAGATGTTTTCTTTATAGTTATATTCTTTCTTTTACACGATTTATGGCCACATTCGGTCTTGGGAACAACAAAAAATTCGTCCTCGGCCTCTTGCTTCCACGAGCGCATAGCCTCACGATCCATGGTCTCATGTAGACTATCTCGTTCTGAAAGTACCTTTGAAAAAAACAATGAATATTAGCAAAAAATAGTACATTGTAATAAATACATATTAGCAAAATAAGTAAAAAAGATCACCTTCCCTCATTGTGAAAGTACCTGCAAAAAGAACACTCAAAATTGGTAAATTCTAGATTTATATTAACACAATTAGTAAAAATGGACCATCTTTCCTCATTCTGAAAGTACCTGCAAAAATAACCGTAATATTAGTAAACATTAGTAAATTATAGTAAATTTATATTCGTAAAATTAATAAATTAGCCCATCCTCCCATTATAATGAAACTGCCTACAAAAAACCTAATGTTAATAAAACTAGTGGAATATAATTAACTAACTTACACTTAAGTCTTGGAATAAAACGTATATTTTTTAAAAAAGTATTATACATACCTTATTTTGAACTTACCTGCATAAGTAGTAATATTAGTATATTTAATGAAGTATAATCTACTAAAAGCGAAATATATTCAGGTCATCGTCTGGTTGTGTGACACCTATTTTTGTCCCTAACGATAATAAAATGTATTAACCGTTGCTACATAAATGTATTCCATCTCGTTCTGAAAGTACCTGTGAAAAGAACAATGAATATTAGCAAAAATTAGTATATTGTAATAAATACATATTAGTAAAATAAGTAAAAAAGATCACCTTCTCTCATTCTGAGAGTACCTGCAAAAAGAACACTCAAAATTGGTAAATTCTAGTAGATTTATATTGGCACAATTAGTAAAAATGGACCATCTTCCCTCATTCTGAAAGTGCCTGCAAAAAGAACAGTGATATTAGTAAAAATTAGTAAATTGTAATAAATTTATATTCGTAAAATTAATAAATTAGCCCATCCTTCCATTATCATGAAACTGCCTACAAAAAACCTAATGTTAATAAAACTGGTGGAATATCCATACATACATAAAAGCTCAAATGGTTTTCTTCTCCGGTTCCTCAAGCCGCTACCGCTTCACCAATTTTGATAATTTTTTTTTTCAATTAAGGGTCTCTACCCTCAGATGAATCATGAGACATTTTTATATTTTTTTAAACACCATTTTCATATGTAAAACAAAATAAACAAAAACTAATGCATGTTATCGTATGCTAAGCGCGGCGTTACTTGAAGCCACCTCTACCGACCTCTCGGAACTAACGCATCTTAGTCAACTTGGCTTATTCTGTGCCAGTGTGCTGTTCGGTTATTGTTTACATTCGAGTTTTCAGTTACTTTGCTGCAAACAGGACTGTTTATATGTGACTTCGAGTTTTTACTTGCTTTGCAAATAGGAATTTAAGCAAACTAAACTAAATATTTTTAGTTTAGTTTACTATTTTTATTTGTTTTTCGGGATAAACCTATTTTAAGCATGGAACGACATGTTGTTCCTATTGTAGGTGACGGAAATTGTTTATTTCGTTCTGTTTCGCATTGTTTATTTAATAATGACCAACATTATCGCGAGATACGCATACAAGTCGTCGAAAAAATTAAAAATGAATGGGAATATTATGAAGGTTTTATTGTTGGAGATCCATCGTATCGGTTACCGATTACAAATTCCGCTGAATAAGAAAATTTATTGTCTTTAGATGGCGAGGTCGCCGGCCATGTCGAATTGCACTGTATTAGTCAGCTGTTTCCTGATAATTTGTTTAGAGTGTATAGAGATAATAATAATAACGAAACTCTTGATTATGATACTGGAAATATTATTTCTAATATACTTTTTTCTGGTAATGTTGATGCAGGACATTATAGTTTTTTAGAATTTCGTCCTGTCACTAATAATACCGATGTGGAAAATGCACCCTGCAATATTTCAAAAAAATGTAAATTAAGAAAGACGTTGACTGGCGGCAGGGAAAGGAGACGCGAACGCACACAAAAACGTCTAAAATACGAAAAAGAAACCTGCTTCAATATATGTAGATGTGCCGTTTCTGATACTATTTCAAATGTAACTCCATTCAACTTAGGTAACTTAAACAACATATGTAGTTATTGCTTTGCCCGGTACTTTTCATGTGAAAAAATTCGGCTGGCTACTTTGGTCTTTGTTGCTGTAATAAAAGGTTCAAATTACCGGAATTTCGGATTCCTGATAAAAAGAAAGAATTGTTTACAGGAAATGACGAGATATCGAAAAATTTTCGAGATAATATTCGACAATATAGTAATGCTTTGTTGTTCGTGTCATTCGGGGCAAATATAAAATTACCTTCTGGATATGGTCCGTATTGTTTTAAAATTCTTGGTGTAGTACATCATAAAATTTCGTCATTATACCCTCAAAATGGAGGATGTGCTTCTTATGGACAGTTATACATTTTAGACTTTTCCGAAGCCAATCAAATTAGACTTGAACATGCTGCGAACAGTTCCTTGAGAAAAGACATTCTAGAAATACTAAATCGTGTCGTAAATCAATGTAATCCTTATGTGATGTCATACAAGACAATGCATCAGAAGATATGTGAAGAAAAGAAGTTAGCTTTAAAAGATAATCGTGTACCTATTAATTTGGTAATGCGTTTTTATCACGAACCCAAATCAGATCCTCAACGGTATAATGATCCTACATGTTCTGAAGTTGCAGCTGTTTTTCAATCAGCTGACGGTGCTCCATCCACCTTCTCATAGACATATTGCTGTTTACGCACATGACGGTGGAATAAAAAATATAGATTTTGACAATATGCATTGCGATCCGATGTCATATGTATTAATCTGGCCGTGCGAGGAACCAAGATGGCATATTTCAATGCCAACTGGAGGAGAGCGCAAAACTAAAATTCGCCAAAATATTTCTATGCGAGAATATATATCTTACAGACTTATGGTTCGACGTTTAACTCCTGTAGGAGACTTCAATCCAATAATTAATGCTGGGAAGTTAACGCAGCAGTTGATTGCTGATTATTACTATCGCATCGAAGGCGACAGATTGAAATTCATTCGTAACCAACAGGTGAAATTGCGAGTAGATACATACGTTGGTCATGCAGACGCTTTCCACGTAAGGGCCGACAACGGAAACTTAAAGGCTGGACGTGTTGTTATTTTACCTTCATCGTTTACTGGCAGTCCTCGAAACATGATGCAAAATTATCAGGACGCAATGGCCATTGTAAGAAAATTTGGTAAGCCAGACATTTTTTTGACGTTTACATGTAATCCTTTATGGCCTGAAATTACAAATAGCATACATTCTTATGAAACTGCTAATAATAGGCCAGATGTTACTGTTCGCGTGTTTCATGCAAAAGTAAAGGAACACTTGCGTTTAATTAACCAAAAAAATTGTACTAACATATTTGTATACTGTTGAGTTCCAAAAGAGAGGTTTACCTCATGTTCACCTATTATTATGTCTTCGAGATACTTGCAAATTTAGGGAAATCTCAGATATTGACAACGTTATTTCCGCAGAAATACCAGACCCCAATAGTAGTACGGCCTTATACAACTTAGTTAAATCTCATATGGTGCATGGGCCTTGCAGTATTCTTAATCCAAAGTCAATTTGTATGGCCGACGGTAAGTGTAAAAAAGGGTTCCCAAAAGAATTTATCCCTGAAACAAGAGATAATGTAAATGGCTATCCCAATTATCGAAAAAGGAATAATGGTAGAACGATTACTAAACATGTACAAGGTAATGATGTGGAAGTTGATAATCGTTATATATTCCTTATAATTCCTTTCTCTTACTTTACTTTCAAGCCCATATTAATAAGAAATTTGTACAAGTGTCCACAGCATAAAATATATTCATAAATACGTCTACAAAGGGCATGACTGCGCCAATTTGCAGATAATATCCGAAGGTGACGTACTTCATTATGATGAAGTGTCTGCTTTCTTAGACACCCGATATGTCAGCCCGAGTGAGGCGGCGTATGGAATTTTTTCCTATCCTATGCATGAACAATCTCATTCTGTAATTCTCTTACCTGTTCATTTACCACAAGAACAACAAGTCTATTTTCATGACGGCAATGCCGCCGAAGCCTTACTTAAAGCGGAATTAAGAAGCACAGAACTGATTGCATGGTTTAAATTAAATAAGGATTTGTCAAAAAAAAGCCCTTACATTTTTCCAGAAACGCCGAATTATTATGTTTGGGACAAAAATAACCGAGTTTGGAAAAAAACGTGTTAAATTTTGTAAAATTATTGGTAGAATGTTTAATGTTTCCCCAGTAGAATCTGAACGATATCATCTTCGCTTGCTGTTGCTTCATGTAGTGGGTGCCACCAGTTTTGAAGATTTGAGGACATACAATAATGTTACTTATTGTACTTTCAAGGAAGCTGCAATGCAACGTGGCTTACTTCAATGCCGGTTCAAAATGGTACCAGATTAATTGTTCGAAATATGTACGACAATTCTTTGAATTTGGAAATTATCACTGGCGAAAGAGTTTTGATTCCTAGAATGGACTTAACGCCATCTGATACAACTCTTCCTTTTTCTTTCAAAAGACGCCAATTTCCTATTTGTCTTGCATTTTGTATGAGCATAAACAAAGCGCAAGGACAAACTCTTGATGGTGTTGGGATTTATTTACCCCAGCCTGTATTTAGCCATGGCCAGTTGTACGTAGTAATGTCTCGAGTGCGATCGTTCGACAATTTGAAAGTACAAATAATTCCAAAAAGGAACAGCACTCTCAATGTAGTATTTAAGGAGGTGCTGTAAGATGAAACTTTCGTCACTCACTTGCATTTTCCAATACACCCCGCCGTCGAATTTCGACGGGGTTACACTAGTAATTAATTAACTTACACATCAGTCTTGGAATAAAACGTATATTATTTAAAAATGTATTATACATACATACCTTATTTTGAACTTACCTGCATAAGCAGTAATATTAGTAAAATTGAATGAAGTATAATCTAATAAAAACGAAATATATTCAGGTCCTCGTCCGGTTGTGGCACTTTCACGCGTATGAATATACGTATGAATATGCGTTTCGTATAATTTTAAAAATTCTCACCTTACGATGTTTTCACCATGTCCTATCTCGTTCGGAACTTACCTGTAACAACAGATTACAGAAACATTAGTAAATATAATTAAAAGACATATAATAATAACTACCTTTAACTCCTTTCCCTAAGGCGGTTCGTCCCCATTATATACCGTTTAATCCTCCCTCATATCGTTCAACTCTGAAACAGAAGAAACAACATTTAGGCACATACGGAAATTAAAAAGAAAACATAATTAAACACCGTTTAGTGCGAAAAAAAAGACAAAAATGATCAAATTACGACTTACCACTTTGGAATAGTGAGGGGATATTAAGAGGGTGAAGTCCGGAATCCATCACTTGCTCGCGAAAATCAGAGTCTACAAACTGCTTTTCTGGGCTCTAATGCCCCCAAAAAATCCCGAATACAGTTTCAAGCCTTAACACTTGTAATATCCAAGCAATTTTAAAAATAACTAAGATATTGACAAGATACTCGTCGAGATATCGACTCTGATTTAACGACACCAGTCGTTCTCCCACGCTAGGTTGAAGGAAGGTGTGACGCGCTTTGCCTTAGGCTAATTTGGGCTACTTTAACCCACTACTGGCCTCAATCTGCCTACTCCAGTAGTGTTTAGGTTATTTTGCTTACTTTTAGCTTCCAGCACACTAGAATAAAGTCTCTCGCGCGCTTTGCCTTAGGCTAATTTTAGCTACTTTAACCCACTACTGGCCTCAATCTGCCTACTCCAGTAGCCCACTGGTTATTTTGCTTACTTTTAGCTTCCAGCACACTCGATTTATATACGCGCGCGTAGCCTGTCCATTTCCTGCATTAGGCTAATTTTAGCAACTAAAATCCACTACCACGTAGAGTGAACTAACTCTGTCACAATCTGAAACAAAGAATAAAATCAATATTTTGAAGTTTATATTTCCCCTGCTGTGCACAGTATCACAACTTATTTTCCACAAATATCATTAATTAAGACAATGATTTATAATTAATTTGTCGTGAACAGTACCATAACTTACTTTCAACAGAAACTATTAGTTATGACATTGATTGATAATTAATTTCCCGTAGCGTGAACAGTATCACAACTTATTTTCAAAAAAAAAAACCTCTCAGTTGAAACAATGATTTATAATTATCTTCGCCTGTCGTGAACTGTATCACGACTTATTTTCAGCAGATAATATTAGTTAAGACATTGATTTGTAATTAATTTACCGTGTCGTGAACGGCATCACAACTTAATTTCAACAAAAATTACTAGTTAAGACATTGATTTATAATTAATTTCCACAGTTGACGAAAGTATCACAACTTATTTCTTTATTCTTTTTTTTTGAGTATTATTATATACAGTAATTAATAATAGTTTGAAGCACGGTTTGAGTTTTATATTTATTCTAAACGTTATACTATTGAATAATACTCACTGCCTTTGAAGTTTTGATGAGCTTTTGCTGTCTTAGTGTCCCTTTTGATAGTTCATGGTTCCAAGCGTCGTGAGGCATCAAAGATGAAACACCTGTCGGTTTTGCCATAATGATATCGTTTCTCCCACTGTTGTGAGCAATCTCACAACTATCTTGATCAATATTTTAAGATATATATCATTCCATACTACCGTGTATAGTGAATAAGAGGCATCTCAGAATCATTTAAGTTCATTTTTCCCTGTTGAGAGCGATACCAAAACTTATAATATGTTACATAGAATACATCAATACATGATGGTAGCATTGAAAGCGAATAACTGGGGTGCATGTTTTTTAAATATTTTAAATTCAAATATTTCTGTGTTGTGAGCAGTATCACAACTTTTTTAAATATTTTTTCAATATACGTATCAGTCAATACTACTAGTGCAGTTAATAAGTAAGAAGCATCTCAGCCTATCTGAAATTCGCTTTTTTCTCTTGTGAGCAGCATCACAACTTATACTCTGGGTATATAAAAAAACATCGAAACATGGTGACGTAGAAAACAATTAATTGAGGTCTGTTTTATTAATTAATTAATTAATTTATACCGCAAGACTTGTCAGTGTTGTGACCAGTATCACAACTTTTTTAGTTCATTCTTTCATCATATGTATTATTCTATACTATCATGTACACTCTGTTACATTAAAAACATCGATACATGGTAACATATAAAGCGATTAATTGAGATGTCTTGGCTTGTTAACTAATTTAAATTCGAAGATTTACCAGTTGTGAGCAATATCAAAACATATAATTAATTAGGTAAGTATATACAGAAACATCATTGTACACTAATAATTGTAATTAATTAATATAACCATAACAATTTTGTTCGTTTTTTTTTTAATTAATTTTATTCTTCAAGAAGCAGTATTACAACGTAAATCGTTTAACATTTATATCCGGAAACATCGACCAGGCACCGAAACATAGCGTCAACTATTTCACGATGACTATAGTACGATGCGGTGGTATTGCACCGGGCGATGGGAAAAAGGCCATCTTCCACCTACACATATATATCATCACAGAGAGAGGCAAAAAGAAAATCATCATCTTTTAAATTCATCTTCCTCAGTTTCACAACTATCACAATTTATAATGTCACATAAAAACATCAGTTCATGGTAACATACAAAGGGATTAATTGAGGTGTCTGTTTTTTTTTAAATACTTTAATTTTAAAGATTCCTCAGTGTTATGAGCAGTATCACAACTTTTTAAATTAATTTTTTCAATCGACATATATGTATATCATTCCATACTACCATGTACAGTTAATAAATAAAAATCGTTTCTGCATTTCATATTTCCTTGTTGTGAGCAGTATGACAACATATCTACTATACAAATAATGCAACATGGTAACATACAAAATCATCACTTAAGGTGTATGCGTGCGTTTAATTAAGTTCCCCAAATGGAGCACCGCGCCGCGCCGTCTCAAACAGCATGTATACCATATACCTTAAAAAGATCTTTGTATTTTTATATTAGTTGCTTCATGTTGAGAGCTGTATCACAACCTATATTCTATTAGGCATACACAGGAACACCATTGTGCAATAATAATTAATTAACATAAAAATAACAATGTTGTTCTGGTTTTTTTTTTATTAATTTTTCCATAAGCGGTATTACAACGTAAATCGTTTTTGGATAGGCAAGAAGGTTATTCCAAAAATGCAATCTCTGACTAATGCTTTTGGTGCAGATTTATTTTTAAAAAAATTTAAATAACTTATTGCACAGTGGCCAAAAAAGGTGCGACGAAACATTGAAGGATGCCACAACCTATTTTTTTTTAAATCATGAGAAAAGAATTTTGAAATTTAGATTACACAAATATGGCACTTATTTCGGACAGACCAGTGATACACGCAATTAAATGCCCTAAACGAAAATATAATAAACCATCTTTTCCAGAGAAACCTATTAAACAAGATGTTCATCAAGTTATGGTGAGTAATTGTACCACATCAAGATTAAACACTAATAATCGTCCACCGCGGCGTGCAGTATATGAACCAGGTGAGTTTACCCCGGGATTACCCATAATTCCGCCAAGCTACTCTTATCAGGTCATAATCCTAATAGTGGCTCAAAAACTGCATCCATAATCTCAATAAAAATGACCATGACACTATTTCGGAATTCTGTTAACGATCGAATTTGTTATTGAAAGGGTCGAAATTGTACCTTTAGAAACTAAACAGGTCCGTTGGAAATGACAATGCTAAAACAATCTAACAGCCAGGAGTTGTAATTTCTAAATAACTGAAATGGTATAAAGTTGTACAAACATTTTGATAGCGTCATGTTGTCATGATAACTAAGTTACTAGCCTAGAATCCAGTGAATCAAACTGAGTTGTTCTTAAGGAAAATGTATGTGACGGAAATTCATGTAAAGTAAGAATCGAAAAATTCCGTAGTCGGTATGACGGTCTGTTATATGTTGATGCTACATGAACATTTGAGCGCTCTTGTGTATATGAATAATCGAAGAGTGCTTAGAGACACTATTATATTTTGATTGATTATATAGCGGGATGCCAGTGAGTGTGTTGTTGCTTAAACTCTGAGCAGCGCAAAACTTCAACCAATAAATTAAAAGATTACCGATTGTTGTGAAGAGTATCACGATTTCTTTTTAACAGAAACTATTAGTTAACACATTAATTTGTAATTAATTTCCCCTGTCGTGTTGTCAGCAGTAACACAACTTTTTTTAATGTTTTTTAAATATTTGTATCACTCTGTACTACCATGTACAGTTAATATAGTTAAGAAGCATCCCAGCATCTTGTAAGATAATTTTTTTTCCTATTGTGAGCAGTATCATAATTTATACTCTGGTACAAGGAGACCCGAAAGGGTCAAAGGGGACCCGCCACCACCCCTGTTTCTGGAAATAAAACAGGCCCCTTAGAAATTTTTAAGAAGAAGGAAAGGAGGTAGAACAAATAACGACATCGAGACAAGCACAAACAAGGAAAATTGCTACTTCGAATTTAACAGCAAAGATTGTTAAGTGACATGCATCTTTAAATTGAAAGATTTTCTAGTGTTGTGAGAAGTGTCACATCTTTCTTTTCATTTATCAATCCATATTAATATGTACAGTTAATAATTAAGAGGCTTCTCATGATCTTTTAAATTTATTTTCCAGTTACGTAAAAAACACCGTTAAAGCGATTAAAGTGTCTGTTTATCAATTATTTAAATCAAAAATTTCCCGGTGTTGTAAGCAGCGTCACAGCTTTTTTTAATTTTTTTTTTTTAATATGTGTATCATTCCATACTACCATACATAGTCAATAAGTTAGAGGTTTCCCAGCATCTTATAAATGCATTCTTTTTATGTTATGAGCAGTATCACAACTTGTACTTTTTTACATAAAAACCATCAACATATGATAACTTACAAATCGATTAGCTGGGGTCTGTTATTTTATTGAATTAAATTCTAATATGTCTCAGTGGTGTGAGCAGTATCACAACTTTTTTTTATTTTTAATTTTTTCTGTTGTGAGCAGTATCACAACTTGTACTCTATTACATAAAAAATATCACTAGATGGTAACTTACAATGCGATTAGCTGAGGTGACTGTTTTTTTGTTAATTTAAAAGATTTCCCAGTCTTGCGAGCATTATCACAACTTGTTTAACTATTTTTTAAATACATACAAATATGTACCTATGTATACCATTCCATGCTACCATGTACAGTTAATAATCAAAAAAGCGTCTCAGAATTTTTTTAATTCATTTTTTTCTTGTTATGAGCAGTATCAGAACTTACATTCTATGGCAACATACAAAGCCATTAAATAATCACATTACAACTTTTTTGGTTTTTCTTTTTTTTTTTTTTAATATACGGATCATTTCAATTAGCGCCTGTGCGTGCGTGTTTTGGGGCGGAAGTTAAATGATAAACCGAAAATCGATTATAATGTCATAACGAGAGAGTCAAAGAGTACTCAAAAAGTTCCCAGAGAGTGCTCTATTACACTTTCATTGATTATATACTTCTTCTTAAGTTAGAGGATAGTTATTGTGTTATTGGTTACTAGTCTGCTTATTTCCGGTACTATGTGGAGCGCAAGACTACGTGTTCTTAAAGATGTTTTCTTTATAGTTATATTCTTTCTTGTACACGATTTATGGCCACATTCGGTCTTGGGAACAACAAAAGTACATCCTCGGCCTCTTGCTTCCACGAGCGCAAAGCCTCGCGATCCATGGTATCATGTAGACTATCTCGTTCTGAAAGTACCTTTGAAAAGAACAATGAATATTAGCAAAAAATAGTACATTGTAATAAATACATATTAGTAAAATAAGTAAAAAAGATCACCTTCCCTCATTATGAAAGTACCTGCAAAAAGAAGAACACTCAAAATTGGTAAATTCTAGATTTATATTAGCACAATTAGTAAAAATGGACCATCTTCCCTCATTCTGAAAGTACCTGCAAAAATAACAGTAATATTAGTAAACATTAGTGAATTATAGTAAATTTATATTCGTAAAATTAATAAATTAGCCCATCCTCCCATTATAATGAAACTACCTACAAAAAACCTAATGTTAATAAAACTAGTGGAATATAATTAACTAACTTACACTTAAGTTTTGGAATAAAACGTACTAGTGTAACCCTGTCGAAATTCGACGGCGGGTGTATTGGAAAAATGCAAGTGAGTGACGAAAATTTCATGTTACAGCACCTCCTTAAATACTACATTGAGAGTGCTGTTCCCTTTTGGAATATTTGTACTTTCAAATTGTCGACCGATCGCACTCGAGACATTACTATGTACAACTGGCCATGGCTAAATACAGGCTGGGGTAAATAAATCCCAACACCATGAAGAGTTTGTCCTTGCGCTTTGTTTATGCTCATACAAAATGCAAGACAAATAGGAAATTGGCGTCTTTTCAAAGAAAAAGGAAGAGTTGTATCAGATGGCGTTAAGTCCATTCTAGGAATCAAAACTCTTTCGCCAGTGATAATTTCCAAATTCAAAGAATTGTCGTACATATTTCGAACAATTAATCTGGTACCATTTTGAACCGGCATTGAAGTAAGCTACGTTGCATTGCAGCTTCCTTGAAAGTACAATAAGTAACATTATTGTATGTCTTCAAAACTGGTGGCACCCACTACATGAAGCAACAGCAAACGAAGATGATATCGTTCAGATTCTACTGGGGAAACATTAAACATTCTACCAATAATTTTACAAAATTTAACACGTTTTTTCCAAACTCGGTTATTTTTGTCCCAAACATAATAATTCGGCGTTTCTGGAAAAATGTAAGGGCTTCTTTTTGACAAATCCTTATTTAATTTAAACCATGCAATCAGTTCTGTGCTTCTTAATTCTGCTTTAAGTAAGGCTTCGGCGGCATTGCCGTCATGAAAATAGACTTGTTGTTCTTGTGGTAAATGAACAGGTAAGAGAATTACAGAATGAGATTGTTCATGCTAGGATAGGAAAAAATTCCATACGGCGCCTCACTCGGGCTGACATATCGGGCGTTTAAGAAAGCAGACACTTCATCATAATGAAGTACGTCACCTTTGGAAGTTATCTGCAAATTGACGTAGTCATGCCCTTTGTAGACGTATTTATGAATGTATTTTATGCTGTGGACACTTGTACAAATTTCTTATTAATATGCGCTTGAAAGTAAAGTAAGAGAAAGGAATTATAAGGAAATATAACGATTATCAACTTCCACATCATTACCTTGTACATGTTTAGTAATCGTTCTACCATTATCCCTTCTTCGATAATTGGGATAGCCATTTACATTATCTCTTGTTTCAGGGATAAATTCTTTTGGGAACCCTTTTTTACACTTACCGTCGGCCATACAAATTGACTTGGGATTAAGAATACTGCAAGGCCCATGCACCATATGAGATTTAACTAAATTGTATAAGGCCGTACTACTATTGGGATCTGGTATTTCTGCGGAAATAACGTTGTCAATATCTGAGATTTCCCTAAATTTGCAAGTATCTCGAAGACATAATAATAGGTGAACATGAGGTAAACCTCTCTTTTGGAACTCAACAGTATACAAATATGTTAGTATTTCGCCAAATATTTGTTTTTGGTTAATTAAACGCAAGTGTTCCTTTACTTTTGCATGAAACACGCGAACAGTAACATCTGGCCTATTATTAGCAGTTTCATAAGAATGTATGCTATTTGTAATTTCAGGCCATCAAGGATTACATGTAAACGTCAAAAAAATGTCTGGCTTACCAAATTTTCTTACAATGGCCATTGCGTCCTGATAATTTCGCATAATGTTTCGAGGACTGCCAGTAAACGATGAAGGTAAAATAACAACACGTCCAGCCTTTAAGTTTCCGTTGTCGGCCCCTACATGTAAAGCGTCTGCAAGACCAACGTATGTATCTACTCGCAATTTCACCTGTTGATTACGGATGAATTTCAATCTGTCGCCTTCGATGCGACAGTAATAATCAGCAATCAACTGCTGCGTTAACTTCCCAGCATTAATTATTGGATCGAGGTCTCCTACAGGAGTTAAACCTCGAACCATAAGTCTGTAAGATATATATTCTCGCATAGAAATATTTTGGCAAATTTTAGTTTTGCGCTCTCCTCCAGTTGGCATTGAAATATGCCATCCTGGTTTCTCGCATGGCCAGATTAATACATATGACATCGGATTGCAATGCATACTGTCAAAATCTATATTCTTTATTCCACCGTCATGTGCGTAAACAGCAATATGTCTATGAGAAGGTGGAGCACCGTCGGCTGATTGAACAACAGCTGCAACTTCAGAACATGTAGGATCATTATACCGTCGAGGATCTGATTTGGGTTCGTGATAAAAACGCATTACGAAATTAATAGGTACACGATTTTCTTTTAAAGCTAACTCCTTTTCTTCACATATCTTCTGATGCATTGTCTTGTATGACATCACATAAGGATTACATTGATTTACGACACGATTTAGTATTTCTAGAATGTCTTTTCTCAAGGAACTGCTAGCAGCATGTTCAAGTCTAATTTGATTGGCTTCGGAAAAGTCTAAAATGTATAACTGTCCATAAGAAGCACATCCTCCATTTTGAGGGTATAATGACGAAATTTTATGATGTTCTACACCAAGAATTTTAAAACAATACGGACCATATCCGGAAGGTAATTTTATATTTGCCCCGAATGACACCAACAACAAAGCATTACTATATTGTCGAATATTATCCCGAAAATTTTTCGATATCTCGTCATTCCCTGTAAACAATTATTTCATTTTATCAGGAATCCGAAATTCCGCTAATTTGAACCTTTTATTACAGCAACAAAGACCAAAGTAGCCAGCCGAATTTTTTTCACATGAAAAGTACCGGGCAAAGCAATAACTACATATGTTGTTTAAGTTACCTAAGTTGAATGGAGTTACATTTGAAATAGTATCAGAAACGGCACATCTACATATACTGAATTGTAAAGCAGGTTTTTTTTTCGTATTTTAGACGTTTTTGTGTGCGTTCGCGTCTCCTTTCCCTGCCGCCAGTCAACGTCTTTCTTAATTTACGTTTTTTTGAAATATTATGTTGCATAACATTACAGAGTGCATTTTCTACGTCGGCATTATTAGTGACAGGACGAAATTCTAAAACACTATAATGTTCTGCATCAACATTACCAGAAAAAAGTATATTAGAAATAATATTTCCAGTACCATAATCAAGAGTTTCGTTATTATTATTATCTCTATACACTCTAAACAAATGATCAGGAAACAGCTGAAGTGGCCGGCGACCTCGCCATCTAAAGACAATAAATTTTCGTATTCAGCGGAATTTGTAAGCGGTAACCGATACGATGAATCTCCAACAATAAAACCTTCATAATATTCCCATTCATTTTTAATTTTTTCGACGACTTGTATGCGTATCTCGCGATAATGTTGGTCATTATTAAATAAACAATGCGAAACAGAACGAAATAAACAATTTCCATCACCTACAATAGGAACAACATGTCGTTCCATGCTTAAAATAGGTTTATCCCGAAAAACAAATAAAAATAGTAAACTAAACTAAAAATACTTAGCTTAAATTCCTATTTGCAAAGCAAGTAAAAACTCGAAGTCACATATAAACAATCTTGTTTGCAGCAAAGTAACTGAAAACTCGTATATAAACAATAATCGAACAGCACACTGGCACAGAATAAGCCAAGCCGACTAAGATGCGTTAGTTCCGAGAAGTCGGTAGAGGTCGCTTCAAGTAACGCCGCGCTTAGCATACGATAACACGCATTAGTTTTTGTTTATTTTGTTTTACATATGAAAATGGTGATTAAAAAAATATAAAAATGTCTCATGATTCATCTGAGGGTAGAGACCTTTCATTGAAAAAAAATTATCAAAATTGGTGAAGCGGTAGCCGCTTCAGGAACCGGAGAAGAAAACCTGTTGAGC